>JGVQ01000256.1:0-447728 GCA_001007845.1 Nigrograna mackinnonii | reverse complement strand
GTTGGGAAGTCTACCCCTCCCCATCATATAGAGCAGCTACTGACTTTTATACAGTAGACGTCAGGTCCAATGGTCTCGTCAACCACGATCGTCGCCCCTATCGCCATTACCGTCGCCTCTCTTACCTGTTACCTAGATCCTGTTGGGAAGTCTACCCCTCCCCTTTGTATAGGGCAGCTGCTGACTTTTGTACAGTGGACGTCAGGTTAGACGGTCTCGTCAACCACGCGCCGCCCTTATCGTCCCTCTCGTCGCCTCTCCTGCCTGTTTCCTGGATCCTGTTGGGAAGTCTACCCCTCTCCATCATACAGAGCAGCTACTGACTTTTTACAGTGGACGTCGGCTGGTCTCGTCAACCGCGGTCGTTGCTCCTGGCGTCTAATCGAGTAATGCGTAAGCGCAGCAGAGTTAGGTCTATCTACACCCACCAGGTTGTATTCCTGCTGAGGTATAATGACTTCGTGCTGCTCTCTTTACTTCAGTGGATCCACCAACCCCTCAATCGGCCCTAGGCCGTCAAGGTTGCCCGGGTGTATAGAGAGTCAGCCAAGTTATTCTGTGTAGTGTACAAACCTCGCCGTCAGTCGCCAGCACGAAAGTTGGATAGGACGCAAGATCGCCGAAGCCACCCGCCCTTTTCCTGCCCTCGCCCCCCACGCCAGTTCGTGGCATTTGCGATTTAGATCCCTCGCCCCTAACGCCAGTTCGTGGCATATGGATATTTGTTTTGTGGAGGAACAACTTGCTAGTTTGTTACGTGGTGGAACAATATTGGCTCGTGGGKCTACACTGGGGGCTTTTGGTGTGCCCTGAGCACTCCATATCCTGTTCTCTGCAGGATAGAAATGGTACCGTACTAGGCGATATAACCCTGCTATTTCTCAGAGATAGTTGGTGTTGTACGTGAGTTCAGTGGGTCTATACTGAGGGCTTTCGGTATGCCTTGAGCATCCCATATCCTGTGCTTTATGGGATAAAAACAGTATCATACTTGGTTTTTCGCCTAGTTATACTAGGTGACACGTCTCTTGCTAGCTCTAATGGATCATATCCATCTAGTTAGGGGTGTGTGTGGGTTGGAGAGGCTCTTTGCCAGAATGTGAGGCGCGTTGACGATAGCTGATGGTCTAGCCAACTATCTAGCCTCTGAAACGCTGCGATCGCATATGGATATCGAGACACGCTGGGAATAGTTATTAAGCTGGTCAAGGCACAATTCGAGATATACTCTCACGCATTGTACGCCGCAGCGAGCACTAGCTAGGACAGGCGTTTACTTGATATGAGCCTCCAGGCTATTGTAACTCGCGACTGCGGGATAGTGTTGGTGGCTCCTCTCTATCCTGCTCGACCGAGTTGCTATAGTCTGCTATATTATTACTTTCGTGGGGATTGGATTATTACTTACAAACAAACAAAATTCCTACAGTGCAACGGCTCCGCYGTGWATAAGCCGCTGTRGGGGGCTTTTTCCGCTTCAAAGGTCGAAACCCTATCTATATTCTCCATGGGTCATAACCCTATGGGGTGGTTTTATAAGCTAAGGCTGTTTTGAGACCACCTACCACCTACCCTGCCTTTGGTGAAAATCGTTTTCAGGTCTTGGTGGTATGGATATCTGTGGAAACTTCGATTATATGGTTACTGGAACATATGAGCTTCTCATATGGGCAGTAGGAGTAGTAACTGGGTAATTTGTTTGACCGTACTCGTTTACGCGACGACATAGTTATCTTCAGGGTTTTAACTTCTACCTAAGAGTCCCCAGTGATACATGGCTAGTGATTGGTAAAGCTTTTGAGGATCCCAGCTCCGTGTGTAGCTGAACCGACTTAGGCACACCCGTCTCCGCCTTTGAAGTATTGAGGCCCCAATTAGTTGCCTGCTTGATGTGGGCTCTAGTAGGGGCAATTCAATAGGAAAATATACGTTTACATTCGCACAAATAAGCCCTAGGCCATATTTACTCTGGCATGGCACCCCAGTCGTCACACTCGTTGAAGAAGACCTCGTCCTCAGTTGGTAGCATATCCAAGGCGACTCTGAGTTGCTCATCTGCAGTCTCATCTATCAGAGCGTCTGGTTGAGCGACTGTAGGCTCTGTAGTACCATTCAATGCGATGGCGATATCTGGTTCATCTATCTGATCGAACCCAAAAGGATCTACACCAGCCTGGTATAGAAACCTCTGCCGGAGTACGCGAAGCTGGGTATTCAGGACTTCGTATACCTTACTATAGTCAAGTGATACTCCTACATCTAGATCCATGCGGTCCTCGTTATACTCCATTGTCCTTCCTAGGTTCTTCGCTAATAGCCGGATCACAGCCTGGCGGCTAGTGTAATTGTGCCTTGATTTAGTGGTATTTCCCCATAGACGGTGGAAAGTATCCTTCGCTGGTGTGATAAATATGGCACTCATTGTACAGTACTCTGACAGGGACTGTACAGAGTCTGCGGACGTACGCCGGTACGCCCATTGATCCTTAATAGATCGGTTCAGGAACTCGCACCCGAGATCACAAGGATACCAGCCATTCTCACGCCCAGTTGGATTTAATAGTAGCGCTGATGCTACAGCCCTCCGAACCTCAGGCGTTCGAGAAAAGTTACAGCCAATAATCCGCTTTAGATATAGAAACTCCATAGTATATAGCCGCTTCCCAGCGCGCGCGAAAAGGAGTAGGAGCCAGGGGATACTAAGTTCTAATAAACCAATATCGCCATATCGAATCGCATGGGAGAATATCTCAAAGACCCCAACGTCCCGTATAAGCTCTAGGTTTACACGACGTTCAGCGTCCTTTTGACAGGCCAGGGGGTCTTGGAGCGACTCAATCGTCGCCGTGATTAGGCGGCCAAATTCCCCAGGAGTGAGGCTATCTAATACGGCGTCCACCTCGTCAATTGAAGAAGATCGGCTAAGCCCATGAGGTCGAGACTTCCGGTGGGCGTAGAGGTGACGATGGAACTCAGCGACTATTCGAGCCTTGAAGTTATCCTGTAGGAATGTGCGAGCATGGGTGTAGACCTGGTTCTTGCCAGGGCTCACGAACTTCCGGCCCATCTTACCTGCAGCGTATCGCAGGTGGCAATGCTGAGATCTCTCACCTTTTACTAAATCTGGCTCCTTACCCCAGTATATGCCCATAATGGCGCTGACAATATGCATCTGCGCGTGGAAAAGGCCAGGGATTACCATGATATGCTGGAGCTTATCATAAGACTTGCTATTCCCACCAGCACCACGGAGAGCCGACCAGATCTGATTGCATGTTTTGCAATCACCCCCGACAAGGTAAATAGGCTTCTCGTCCTCGAATACCTCCTCTTTAATACCTAATTGTACCCGGTGTATGTCTCTTAGGATATCAATATGATTCGCAGCAGAACTTTCGTCTTTCTGTATGGGCATAAGGGGCGTTGGTGTACGCTGGTCCTTTGGTGGTATATCTAGCCGACTGACGATAGGGGCTTTATATCTACCCTGTAGAAGAGGTGACTTCTGTAGCGCGCGATCTACCCTATTCGGATATACCTCACGCAACGCATCAATGACCTGGAAAGCTGTAAAGTCGTCTAGCACCTCCTGATCCTGTGTGTTTGATAAGACATCGCTGAATTCTAGGTATACGGAATGATCAAAGTCTGACTGGCGGAGTGGCCGAGACTGGCCGTCTACATTAAATATGCCCTTGAAGTAGTAGAAGATCCCAGTGGTGATAGAGAACGTCGTGCCTTTACGATGATTTGATTGCTCTCCTACTCCAAGGTGCATGTCGCAATTATCATACGCAACGGCGGAGACTACGCTGTTCCATCGATCGCGTATAAACTGCCTGGTCTTCTCACGTAGGCCAACCACAGACCGAATGATAGAGTCGTAGGATTCAGTAAACCCAAAGGACTGAGTGATGCTGAATATGTGTCTCTTTGCACCAGAGGCATGGAGGATAAGTGACATAAGCTGCGGGAGGCAATTTGACTTCTGCGGATGGCGGGAGAAACAGATGATTGATATAACTGCAATAATACGGGCCCAATTCTTATTCTCAGGTGTCTTAGCCTCATCCCGTTGACAGAGCCGGAAGAGTAGTCGATATAGTATAGGCGCCTTCTGTTCAACCTGCTCCTTGACTATCTCTTCCTGTTGTTCATGGATAACATCAAATACGTCAGGCGTATATCGGCCAAATAGTACCGTCTCTTCCATAAGCCGCTCAAGCTCAGGTTTAATTCCTTCTGCGAGCCAGGAAGGACCATCTGATATAGGGATCATCATCTTAAGTTGCCGTTGAAAGTCCCCATCTAGTTCTATGGCTTCAACAACTTTCTTATGTACTCCTGGGCCTGCGCGGGTACATAAGCTGAGGAGATCACTAATATTACCACGCCTGTCACCATTACTATTATATCTCACAGCTCTTATACATTCTAGGTACTGGCCTAACCGTTTCTCCTCCCTAGGTGATAGCCTTGAGCCTTGTTTATTACCCTGAGAACGAGTCTTCTTATTTGTAGACCCAACTTTTCGGCCACCACGTGTAGAGGTCGAGCGAGTAGGCTTTACGTCTGGTATTGATAGGGACGCTATTGATTCAGATAGCTCTCCTGAGGACTGTAGTGGTCTATCCAAAGATTGGGTGCGGTGTGTATCTGGTGCATGGTGCTCGGTCGCGACTACGGCTAGGTCGATTGCTGCGTATTGATTAGCCTACATGCGGAATAATTGAGCAAATTACCATTTGATATATCAAGTAAGCTGAGCGCAGCATCTGAGGCACTATACTGGGGTGATTGAGGTGTTTGTGTTGATGGGGGCGTTGGTAGAGGCATCTGTAGGTGGGGTATCCGGCCAAACGCTGCACAACTTTAACACTCAATATCTTCGTAAGTATGAAGCTCTAGCGTTCAAGCAGGGTACTAAAATACGCGGAATTACTGGGGCAATCGATTGGTGTATATATTGTGTGTATATAAGTAGTGGTGTGGGTACAAATTGCTATCAAACAGCAAAAAATAGGTGCGATTCCGGTCAAAACCCATGAATCTGGAAAACGGGCGACTAGACGTATCTCGGGAGAGCCTTTGCTTGGCAGCGCTATCCCCGATGGAGATACGTCCGTAAGCACTAGACTAATGTACATCCTCCTGAGCGCGAGGAGCTCGTCATTCCCAAGATGGGTTACGCTGGCGCGTCCCGAAGCCCCTCCGAAAATATTCGGGTGCGGCTCTCGCGGAGGTACAATTAAATGCTTCGGTTTTTTTTTATTTTCATTAATTCACCTGCAACTATTGGTTGGATGAGCGTTTGCATTGCATTGGCGTTCGCCGCTATTTCCTTTGTGGAGTGTTGATCTTTTTAGCGATGCTTACATAGACTGTGCTATACTTATACTCCACTTCATTATCTATGGAACCTAGTTCGAAACTTTTCAATTCATACCTTACTTGAATCGATACAGTTACAGCATCTCCACATTTTGTATTAATCAAATTTCAATTCCTCCCTATTACCAGCCCCAAAGTTTCCAAATAACCTTCTTGGCTTTTCGATCGCCTGAGGCTCAAAATCTACACCCACCTTTTATTTTTGAGTCTTCTTTATAATCCGTATCTCCATTACTTTGCTGACCAAATCTCTTTCTTGGCTTTTGCCCTTTCTAGTAATGGCAGGCCACAAGCCTCAGGAACCCCGGCATTGCACATCTCGTCTATCTCAGGTAAAAAATGGCGTACTTCGATCAACCCTCGGCCCGCCATCCACAGTTCTCACAGCATAACACCCGAGCTCTCAGTTGCGGAGCAGGCCCGAAATCTTGTTACGCCCGATGACCATTCCCCTGGGCAAGGCTAAGTCTACTTCCAAATCCCAAATATGTATTCAAAAGAGGGTGCGAAACGCCATTGTCATTGCCATCCAAACCGCCAGACTCGGCATATGAAACCACATCAACCATCGAATGCAATAGGGATTGCAGAAAAACATCGCCCCCAACATCTCGCCTTCTTAACCCACAAAAAGGCCAAACCAACAAAGAGATTCCCCACATCCAATCTCCAAAAGTTCGTATTATACGGCATCCGAGGCCCCCAAATCTCAAACGGCCCCCAATTCCCGCCAAGACCTGCCTGATTGAGCCTTTTCAAAACCCGATTGTAGTATCCGCGCCACCACCGATCTACGGACAGGCATCGCTTTTCCTAACGCACGCACGCTGAAATCCAAAACCAAGGTACCAACCCCCCATACACACCCCCTTTCCCAATCAATATACCTCGCTCCCGGTTCCAATTGGTCGGGGCCATAGGGTTAGATTCTCCTATTATAATATCTTGCTCAAAAGCAGCGACTGGTAAAGATAGAATTAGCTTTGTAATGGAACTTTTGCGTCGCAAGAGCCGCAAGAGCTCGCATCACATTCCCAATCACTACTACGCTCGTGTCCCATGACCCCCGGCAAACGCGGCCACGTCCTCCACCACCACCGGAAGATTTGTTGGTTCCAATGGTTTCATACTCTGTCTTCCGAACTTGTGCATTGCTCGATCGGATCGCGAGTGGTGTTGTGTTGTCTGTGGATCGGGTGCATGTATACGGAGTATGAGGGTTCTGGTTTACTTAACATTCCCGTATAGATGTGCCGGTCGGGTCAATTCTTGAAGCCGCCAGGAGATCGGGATCACAGATGGTCTGATGATGAATCAGTGAATTGTTCCGGTGAGTTTTGCGGAGACATTTTCCCAATTTGCCTTGTTTACTTGATGGCATTTTTTTTCCTTGGGTGTGTAAATACGGGGGAGGTGGACCAGACCAAACCGGCCAAGTCACGCCAGGCACGCAAGTCAGGCAGACATGTTGAATTCCTTCGCAATGTTTAAGGCGTCCCATAAATACGTAGAGCACTTCCCACTGATTAGGAGTAAAAAGCGAGCCCAGGCAACCGTTTCCCCCCCCACCCTCTCTACGTATGCCATCGTGCCATCCCACTGTCAATGGCTAGCGCAACGTGCTGCCGGTGCGGTGACCAGCCCCCGGTCACCCTCTCTCATCACCCAACGTATCTTTTCCCTCTCAAATCAACAATTGGCTCTACTCTGTATACCAAAGTGAAGAAAGAACATGCCCACAACGTAATTACGCCCCGCGAATACAAGCAATGTCTCTGCCTCAGGCATATCAAGTCAACCAGCACTTCCCTAATTGGTCACCCAAGCCCCTTTTCCCCCAGTTTATCTGTCTGTCTCAAACTCAATCGGGGACGGGGAAATAAATTCACCCCAGGGCGTGCATTGAACATCCTTGAAGGGCGTGTCGGCGCGTCGAGCGAGGCGCAAACGGCCAAAGCCAAAGCCAAATACTTCCGTATGCGATGTGCAATGCAGTGCATGTGTCTTGTTACAGATATTGAAGGAGGGGGACAGGGGGTCGGATTGGTTTGGATTCAGAGTGCATGGTTTGGATTGTGGTATTGTGTATGGGGGTATGGATTACGTAGTGTGGCTGAAGCATGCGGAAATAACAATAATTGAAGCGAGGTATGCATGTTTGGGCGATACGCGACGGGCGGTGAAGAGATACCGGTCTGGCCTACGTATGTACGTGCGTGCGGTTCAGAACGGGCAGGGTATGCATGTGTGTTGTGTTGGGTTGGCGATTCGACGGTGTTTCATGTGATTCTGAATCTGAGTCTTGTGTCTGTTGTCTGTGAGTAACAAAGTTCCGTTGTAACGGAGATAAGTTGTCTGATGAGGTAGGTGGTTGTGGTAGTGCGTGTGGTGGTTGATGAGTCGGTGTGTTTGTTGAAGCCGGATTACCAGGGTGTGGGCTGAGTCGAGTCTCCTCAGTCTAATAGAATAATATGTTGGCTCAAAATAGCCCGAGTCGAGCTTCGAAATAGCAAGAGATGGTGCCGGATTTGTGGGCTGCGGGTGATTTAGATGTTTGTTGGTTGGATGGTTTGGGGTTGCTGGCCGGCGACTAGTCGCTAGATCCCGAAGCCCCTTCGGAGGCTAAGTGGGCTTGACCGGAAAAGTTTAAGGCAGGAGGTTGTCCTCAGGCATTTATTGTTGAGAGCTGAAGGGGAAACCTTGTATTTTTCTTCACCGGAGGAAAATCAGGGTTGCATCTGTAGAAATTGACTTTCGTTTTTCGCACGAGAATTGAGGTTGCATTTGTATAGCATTGGCACGCCGATCATGGATCTAGGAAAGATTTTTGGATGCTACTCTGAAAGTTCAACACAATTTCAAGCCGTATGACTTTCTCTAGGTGGTTAGTGATATTTGTAGGAAATTTCAAAGTCACTGTTCTGTGCCTCGGCAGCACCTGGACAATAGTCTACAGATGTCAACTTTGGAGTAGGCATTGCAGCACGAATAGAAAAATTGCGATTAATACATGTCCCAGCTTAGAATTTGGGAATAAGTGGAAGTCTATATGCACTAAAAAGAAGTGTAAACAAACATATACTGCCCAGGCTCAAATCGCTATCAAACAACCAACAAGTGATATATAAAGCTCCAAACAGAATAACCAACAAATGACTCCAATGATATCTAAGAATGCTAAAGCCCCCTCCCTGTCTTTACGCCTTAACCGCATCAACATCAACCCAAGCATCCAATACCCCCTTCAACCTCTCACTACCAGGAGCAGCATACGCATACTCAAACGCCTCCTTAGTGATCTCAAACGGCCTCGCCGTAACATTTGGGATATACCTGCCCACAAGCTTCTCGGGCTCCATCCAATCCTTCCGGATATTCTGCTCCAAGACCTCGTGGAAAGCCGCGAGATTAGGGCGCAGGAAGGAGGAGTGGAAGGGTACGTCGATGCCTGGAAGCGGAATTGTAGCTTTGCCTCGCTCAAGGTTTTCGAATTCTACAGTAGAGTTCTTATACACGTGGGATTCTATGATGGCTTGCAAGTCGGCAGTGGTGAGGGAAGTGGATGACAGCTCGTTACACACGTCCGTCAATGTCTGTAGATTTCGCAATGTGCCGGCACAGACATATTGCTTGTTTGCGACGTTGTAGTTTACGATTTCGAGTAGTGCTCCTGATTCTGAGCTGATGGCTTTCACGGTGCTTTCGAGCTTGGAGATGCCGAAAGCTTTGGTGACGCGGCTTGGGTCTACGGCCATCATGTCGAATTCTGACCGCCCTTCTTCATCGCGTTCGACTGCTACTTGCATTGATAGACCGCGATAGAAGACGATAGAGAGGATTTCTTCCAGAGGCATCATGTCTGCGATGGCGCAGAGTGCGGCGTATTCTCCGAGAGAATGGCCTGCATATTTAGATTTCGCAGAGATCAATCCTTTCTCGTTCATGTCTTCGAATGCAGCCTTTTCCATGACGGTGAGCGCTGGTTGAGCGAATTCCGTCGAGAACAGCAAGCCTTTAGGATGATGGTAGGTGTATGAAGCAGAGTGCTCGTGGATATCAAAAAAGCGCTTCGTAACCGTGCTGCCATCTTTGTCGTGGGAATCATAGGTCATTGACAGATAATTTTGTCGAATGGCGGCTCCTCGCTTCCCACCGAAGGGAATGGTGAGGTGCTTGGGGTTCTTCTTGACAATGTCAGAGATGCGGAAACCTCGTAATATTGTTAATACTTGTAATCGCACGCGAGGTGGGCATATACACTCACCATAATTCTCGTCAAAATGCTTATCAGCCCGATCCCAGACTTGTCGTGCAGCTGGGCTAGACTCGTACAGATCCATACCCATGTTAACTTCTTGACTACCCTGCCCGGTGAAGATGTATGCTATCTCTGTGGGTTCAATCTCACATTCGCTAACGAATACTTTGTCGTGGGTGGCTAAGTTCCGGGCCTCGATCTTGATAATCTTATTGCCCTCAACCATGGCAACGTGCTCCAAGTGAGCTTCGATGCTATCTCCTGCCTTGATCATACCGCTGAATGAAGCGCTGAAATTGCGCATCGCACTTAGGTTATTTTCGGTGCAACGCATTTCGCAGATGCTGCGGATAATGGCGCTAGTATGCATGCCGTGCGTGATGGTACCGGGTAGACCTGCATACCTGGCAAAAGCAGAAGAAACATGGATAGGGTTGAAATCTTGGGAGATCTTAGAGTATTCCGAGTTACTCAGAGGAGCACCGAATACGAGACCTTCGTCGGAATTGTCTAGTGACACGGGCCGTTCGAGCGCGATCTTCTTTATGACCACTTTGCCGTGACGCTCCAGATATCCCAGCACCGGGTTATCGACTAGAATAGGAGTAGATGACTCGCAAGAATCGTAATGAACTGTTGCGATCTCGGCCGCGCCTTTTGACTCCCTATTTGTAGCTAGAATCTTCCCAACGGTTCGGACGCGCCCTGGGACGCCCTTCGCCTTCCAAGCAGAAAAGGTCTCAAGCTCGAAAGTCAAAGTCATCTTGCAAAGCTCCTCATTATCAAGCGGCTCGTTCCAAGTGATCCACTCCTTTGCTAGAAGAAGGTTCGCTAAGCTAGGAGTAGCAAATTGCACTTCTCTCACTTCCTCTTTACGAGTTGGAAAGCACTCCGAGAAGTCAGTGTAGTTTCCACGATAGAAAAACTTAGAGACAACATCCATTATAGGCATATGGTTCCTGGTGATGGTGGCGTATACTTCCACAATTTTGCTAGTCTCGCCAATCGTGATCGATGTTGTGCGAGCAAGGCTTTCGGTCATGTCTCCAACCTTGAGAGGAGTGGCCCTAGGGTACATACGGAATTTGTTGGACAAGTGGACAAGCTTCAAAAGATCTCCTTGGACCAATAACAAAGCCTTCATTATGGCTTTCCAACCGATTACAATCGCGAAATCCATCGGTGCAAAGCCATCTTTGTCCATGGGTTTCATGCCGTTCCCGATCGTGCGGACAAACTTCTCAATGAGATCGCGGGTGATAGCGTGCTCGCCGCCATTAGCCTTGTATGTCTGGCGTCCGGCAGGAAGAGCTGGTGTTTTGTACACTTTGCCAACCCAAAGTTTTTTGTAGAAGTCACAGATTCGCACAGAACGACCCTCGGTCTCCTCATAAAGCAGCGCATGCGGTGTCTCCGGGTGGTATGAGAAACGGAATTCGAGAGGCAAAGCTTCATTGTTTGCATTTTCATAGCAGTACATCTTGACGATGATCTTGTTGCCAGATTCAATGGAGATGGTCAGGTCGGCTTGGCTCGTACCATTACTGCTCATACTGATTGATACATAACCATTACGGTGTCTGTCCTTAATTTTGACAGAAAGGTTATTGGTGGGGGCAAACGCCTGTCGAATTGGATTTGGAATCATCGAATGGCCACTCATGATAGTCTTACTCTTGAAGACAGCATATCTCCATGAAAGCTTCTTGCCGGAAAGTAGATCAAACCAAGCTTCAGGCGACGGTAGTTCCTCCATCTCTTCCGGGATTTGGAAAGTCGTTGCGTTAATTTCGGTGATGATTGTTAGTCCTTGCAGTCGTGCAGACGCACGAGACGGTTGGTGGCCTAAGAAGTCAATCGAGGGAATAGCCTTACGCGAGCCACCATATGACTGCTGAAGAATCCTCTCAAAGAGCCCGTCGCTAATCTTATCTAGCATTATTTTGACAGGCTCGTTGATGTTTTCAGGAGTCGAATAGGTCACAGCAACAGGACCCTGAAGAATGCAAGTTCGCTGTACATCCTCATCCACAACAGCTTCGACAAATTCGGACTGCCAGAGAGAGTCTTTCTTAAACCATGTTTCTAAATTATTGTCCAAGATTGGGATGAATGGTACAGGTTTCTGTCCAGATCGTCTGCAAATGGTCAGGAAATAATACTGATCCTCTCTGTTGATGAGCTGAACCTTGCTCTGGGGGTAGGCATGAGCAAGGTTGCGCAAGGCCTCGAATGGCTTTAGGAAATCATCGTAGCTTGTGAAAATAGGCTGAGTTAATTCCGAGTTTGCGAGTGGAAGACGTTCTTCGACTCGACGGACGAAGTCACCAAAGATGCGCACATACGATGGGTCGATCCATCGAGATTGCTTACTGAGATAAAGCAAGCTCACCATACGCCTAGCGACGTCTTGGTAGGTCATGTCCTTGAGATCTACTGCCTTGTCGTTGGTGAAGTCATGTCCAAACCAGACCTTTTGAAAGTCTTTGTTGAGTCGATCGACAATGTAACTTTTCCGTTTTTCTAGCTCAGGAAGTTGCTTGTTCTTGGGCAAGGAGAAGATATTCTTATCCATCTTCGCCCAAAGTTGCACACCACGAGTGGCGATCTTATGGATAGGTTGACCTATTTCAGACTTGACAGTCACAATTCCCTTGCTCTTTTGCCACACCGAGTCTTCGACGCCCTCGCATGTAGCAATCGCTTGCTTAGCTGCTATGGAGGTGTGAGCCTCTTTAGCAACCATCACGCGGCTATCAAAGAGAACTCCATCGAAGGGCATGGGTGGTGAAGTGTATTTGGAGGCCCACGATCCAGTGAGATATGGATAAGTATCATCGGTACCTCCAAAGCCGCTACCGGCGATCAAGATAATGTTTGGGCATCTTCGAATTGAAGCATAGCTCTGCAGAGTTGGTTCATGGAAATCTTCAGTGGAGTGATGGCCACCGCTGCGGCCACCAGTCCATTGTAGCATTATGGGAAATTCTGGATGTGCCTTGGCGATCGCAATGACTTGACGAATTGCATCCAAGTTTCCAGATTTGAACGAGATGTGCTTCAAACCAAGGTCCTGAATGTAGCCTGAAGCGATCTCGAGGGAGGGCCAAATGTGAGGCCGTCGATCAATGTTCCTTGCACGATAAGGTTCTTGATCATTGGTACTTGCCACTGAATCTGTCGAGGAGCGGAATATATGAGGTTGATCGTGATTCCTTCGCCGGCTGGAATGAGTTCCTCAATCTTTCGGATTGCATCGACGAGCGCGTCTTCCTTATGATAGCCCCCAGCTGCTAGTTCAACATGGTACCCGGCATTGATCACCGCAGCGACAAAATCCGGATGAACAGTAGTAGGAGTCATTCCTGGAACCATGAGAGGAGGAGTGCCTAAGAGTTGGCTCATCTTGGTGCTGATCAGTGTTCTCCCCGCTGCATCGGTGAGCAGCGTTGGTTCGAAATCGCGCAACCAATCCGCCGACCTCTGCGCCGGAGAAGACACAGGCTGGTTGAACAACGACGGCTTATAATCAACATGAACAAGCGAACCCTCAAGTGGGCCAGCTAGTATCACGCGTGTTCCTGTGCCTTCCCGAGATCGATAGAGAAGCATTCCAACGCCGGAAGTTTCTCCAGGTCCGAAGTCGATGATTGAGCTTCGGGTCGGAAAAGTAGTTGCGCAAGGCCAGTCAACCATCTGAGTTGTTATAGCTTCAGTAAGAATCGGAAATAGAGCATCCTCTTCTACTTCCCTCAAATCTCGTCCTGTCTTACTCTCATAGACAGGGATCAAGAGATCGCTCGGCTTGATCACAATGTTGTTTCGTACCATATCATCGACAATGATTTGCCTGGTGTCGGCCAAGTAAAAAGTATGAAATGGAGCGGTGATTGGCAGAAACCTTGTGGTCAGACTTTTGCTACTCTGGGGTTTGATCTTCTGCTGAAGCTTCTTCAGATCTTCAAGCCACGAAGAGAGACTCTTCAGTGTCTCCGGCGGTCCGCCAACGACAAAGTTCATTGGGCCGTTGACCAGAGCAATCGCTACGCGCTGATTCTCGGTGAGGTGTTGATTGAACCCAACGATCTGCTTCTCGAGGTCTTGTCTTTCCACATGCATGATGTTCATCATCGGCGTTGGCTGTTCGGAATCGGGGTCGTCTTGGACCATCTTTCGCCAGTGAGTCTTCTTGGGAAACTGTTGCTGACTGCGGCAGCCAGTGTAGAAAAGCGCAACAAAACAGGATCGGAAGGCCCCTTCGAAGTCAGCCCAAGATCTGCATGTTGCTATGCCTGCGGCAACAACAATTCCCTGGCCGTGCCCCGTCGAGCCAGCAAGTCTTTCGACAACTTCACCAGGAGTAAGCTGCCAAATCTTGCAAGCGATGTAGAAGCTCGTGAGTTGCCCAAGAGCGATTAGTGGGAAACTGACAGGTGCTGATAGAAGGTATTCCAGGCCTGGAGTTGACGATGGTTTCCGCAGCCACTTTACAAAATCCAGGCCAAACCGGTATTGGTCAACTACAGTCTCGTCTTGTAAGAGTTCATTAAATATTATGGACCCAAAGTCTAGGATATCGTCGAGCAGACACCCATATGTTGAGTAAAGATCCCGTAGCTCTTGAAAGTAATTGTGTGTATTGCCTTGTCCCCCGAAGACAGTATATACAAGTTGCTTTTCGGAGGGATGTGAGGTGGCGAAAAGGTGAGGTATTTTGTTCCCGGTCGGCCGTTTCATAAGATGCATGGCCTCATAGTATGACCGAATAATGTATAGTTTCGTCGGAAGTCCTGTGTCTGGCTGCTCGGCGGCACGGCTGTGAATGTCCTTGCCTTGCAAATGGTCGTCGTTTAATTTCGAGACCACTTTGGAAAACAATTCCGAGGCCATTGAATTTGCCTTATCTTCGCGACCTGCAAGATACCTCAAGAATTGCACTATAAGTTGCAAATCTGACGTTGGTTCTAGAATGATCTTCTCTTTGAAGTGTTTTGTGAATTCATTTCGCATCCGGCATGAGAATAACCTCAGATGCTCAGGAATAAATAACAAAAAGCTAGTGTTATTGCAGATACTTCTACGCCGTAGTCCTCCTCTTCGATATCGCTGATCAGGCGTGGGGAAGCGAATCCGAGTGCGTCCATTGTTGTAGATGTAGTTTAAAGTGTTATGAGGACCAATTAGAAGACAAACGAGTGAAATTGGGGTATCTGATGAAGAATCAATGGAAAGTGAAATTGTTCGCTATGCAAAATGTAAAGAGGGGAGATCTGCCCCTCCTACACTGCGATATATCTTTGCTTCAGATACACAGGCCCTTGCATACCTCGTCCATCCACTGACACATCGGAGGTGCTTATTTGCTATATTGGGCTGAGGCCGGGCTTCTAGATGCATGGGGCTGAGTGTTTCCCCAGGTAGATCGCTATAGCAGTGTCTAGGTAGAGGGCTTACCTGTAAGTGGATGACGGCCGAAAGATCCTGTGGGCCATACAGATCTGTTGTACAAACCCAGATCATCAGCCCATGATAGAATGGGACTAGTGACTTTCTTGCGGTGTATTGTAATTTTTCTTCTATGTCAAGCAGGGGATGAGATGTAGTGATCAACAAGGTGTGGCTATATTAGACTCTGCATTAGCGCACTGTGCACACCCCTGTCTGTAGATAATTTCACGTCTGAGTGGCTGGCGAGGAAATCATACGCGCGGCTATTGATACCGCCCCCTGTATGGCCTCAACCACCCCAGCACAATTCGCCGAGCCCTGTGATTGCTAGCACCACCACTGATGTCCCAAGATGGATGTTTACGGGAGAAGTCAGATTCGTCAGGCTCACAAACGCGAAGAGACGGAGGACTCTTGGCTCGGCCCAGATTCCGCTCCGCTGTCCGCAACCTTCGTCCCAGGACTGCCATAATCGTCGGGAATCTAGACATGATAATGATGATTAATTCGAGGTGCCCGGCGAGGTAGCAATCGCTTCGAAGAAGACTGCATGACAGGTCCATGTGGCTGCGTCCTGCAAATATCGTGCTTGATGAGGACAGTGTCTGGAGACTGCAAAAACTTTGAGTGTAGATCAATGATTTTCTTGGTAAATAATCGTAGAATCTTGAACGGTAAATTAGTACACTTCAAGGCAGTAAAATGCGAAGCATGGGAGAACATTCGATGCGACGGGCCGTCTTTTTCTTGCAGAAATGCCACGAGAAAAGGCAATACTCGAGGATACAAGACTAGCGCGACGAGTTTGGTTATGACCAGTTGGAAAATTATTGAGTCTAGACTGAAGGGAATAAACAGCCAACCGTATTTGTTGTATCATGGCAATATTGGCCATAACTCATCATTTGCACCTAGATGCACCAACAAGCAAATGAATGAAGAGAACGAAGCTGTTAGAGCCACGCCAGGGGCTTGGAAAGCCCTTAGTCCTTCTAGGCCTAGCTTAGACTCGGAGTAAAGACCATCACCCCCGAAAACACCATGGTTAGGTGACAATGATAAGATGACTTGAGCCGGCCTGGTGGTTATGCGACGTGCTTCCTTGGCCTTCTTCACAGCGCCGAGGAGACGTAGAGTGTTTGTCAACATCATACGATGAGCTAACTCAGACTTAGGACCAAGCTCAATACCATTAGCAGTCTCAGAAACAGCAGCGAAGGGGATGATGTGATCAAGATCCCAAGCGTTGTCGTTGATGCTATAGATGTAGTCGACAAGGCCTTCGGTGTCTTGGTTGCTACCAGCATTGTATGGCACAACCATCAAGCTAGAGCCCTTGGACCCATACTTGGAGAACAATCGCTGATAGAATTTCGTCGACTTGGCATAAGAACTTGTCGTAACAATGACCCTCGCTCCACCGGACAAAAGGCCTTGGACGATCTTAGATCCAATAGAGCCGTTCCCTGCACCAGTGACAAGGATATTCTTGCCTTGAAACTCCAGACCGGACGAGGTCGCTCGATCTAGAATATCATCATAGGCAGCACTAAGGCTGTCTGAATCTTTCCAAGCACCATTGTCCTTCTTCTGAATCTGAACGTGATAGTCCTCTCGGACGTTGGGCTGCTCAGGAAGAGAAGCAAGATCGGAATCTGAACCATTGCTTGGAGTGATTGATGGGGTGAATGTTGGGGTCATAGCGGGTGTAGGAGGCATTCCGCCCGGTACGAATCGTGGCACAAGCAAGCCTTGCTGGTTCTTAGCAGCAATAGCAACCTCGAACGCCTCCGCGTCTGCTTGTGGTGCAGCAGGAGAGTGGGATCGGGATTGCGAACGCGAGCGGGAGCGACAGCGAGTAACAGGAGTCTCCTGGTAGTTGATAATTCCATGGGCATCGATCGTCAGAAATGGCGCGGTGGTCTTGTTGGAGGCAACCTAGGTTGGTGCCCGCTTTATGACAGCGCCACAATCTCGCAAGAGGTCTTCGAACCATAATTCAATTGCGAATGATCTATTTTGCTGATTCTTCATGTCTGTAATCATGTGTCGGAGCAAATTAATCAGTCGCTTGCTGGATCGGTTGACGAGCAGATGACGGCGTCGTGTTACATCATCAGATTCAAGGTGAAGAGAACCCTGGCGTACCCCATGGTAGATCTTAAAGAGATCTTGCAATGCCCAATTCCAGAAAGAATCATACACTCGGGCCTTGCGCTTGTCGAAGTATGGTTTGATGCCGTTGGCGTACTCGCTACCATGCTCTAAATTCCAAAGATCAAGTTCGTTCTGGAGACTCTGCATGTCACTCCTCAACAGCGCCACTTCCTTTGTTACCGCATCAGTGTTCTCGCCGAGATGACGTGCGTAAACATCGTAAATTTCCCGATGGAAGTCGTTGGAGCGTTTGTTCAGTGACTCAAGAGCCTTGGGATCAATTGCAACAGCGGCTGCAGGCTTCCCTGGAGCTGCGTTAGCCTTGTTCATCTGGATCCCATTCACTGTGATGTATGAGTGAACAATACTGGACCAAAACTCCTTCGCCTCAGTCTCTGATCCAAGACGTGTCAGAGGAGGACTTTGAAGTGCCGACAAGAAAATGGATTCTTGTGATTAAAAGCCATATTCATTTTGTAGGGCCTCACGGGCTTTTGATTGGTTAAAGCCACCGGGCATCTTGGATGTAAAGAACTTGTCTACGAGAGACTTTGTGCGCTTGCCCAAGGACCCAGAAAAGGTCTTCTGTAGCATGGACGCCAAATCTGTCAGGGGGAGCTCTTCGGCGCCATCTGGCGCCGATCCAAATTCAGCGTCAAGGTCGCCCGTTATTTCATTCTGAAGTGTCGAGCGGCCTTTCACCAGTTAGTATCTGCTCGATCACTGATTGCTACTGCATATACTACTCACCTCCTGACAAGGCTTTGATTGACTGGCCAAAGGCTACGTCCTTCGCGGGGTTTTTTAATGCGATAGAAACTATAGTTCGGATGATTTCTGTAGCAGATACAGGAACATCGTCAACAGGGCTTGTCATAATTGATGCTGAGGTAGGTGTCTGTGCTGGTTCTTGTGTGACTGGTACAGTAGCCGATGCTACATTTTGTTCCTTGGGTGTTGCAACAACCTCCTTCTCTTGCCCAACAAAGTAAATGTCGTCCCTGTCTTTCTTGGTCGATAGAAATTCACGACTAATGTTATTTGCTGTATCGAATGGTCGATGTGTGAGGTCTCGTATTCTCTTCATCATATTCGTTAAGGTTTCAGCAGGGCCGACCTCAACAGTCTTTCGGGTTTGGAATTCGGAAAGCAAAAGGTCTTGTGTTTCTGCCCATCTTACTGGCGAGCAGAATTGATGTCTGTGGTGTATGATATGAGTACGATGAATCCTTGAACCGAAAACTGAAACTCACGCAAGAAGCTCAATAAGTAGCGTATGGCATAGCTCCTGCTGCCGTGTGATTGCTTCGTAGGAGTTCATCTTGATGCTCGGAAAATGATGACGCTTTGCAACGAGAGAAAGGTTAGAGAAAATGCAAGCCTAGTATAATACAACTACACACACCAAAAATGAGAGTCGAAGTCTATTGAAATGGAGAGACAGAATGACAATGATGGAGAAGATGAGTGGTTCTGGATCTGCACCAGCCCGAACCTTTAAGTAGATATTCATGCCTCCGCACAGCATGGGCTCCGTAGCCCAGGAACCGGCAAGCTCAATGTAGCACTTATTTTTGTCACGCTTAACCTCGTGTAGTAGATCAGTATCGCACCGTGCGCTCCGCCCCAAGTATTCGCTCGGTAATACTCTTAGATGCTGACACCAATGCCTGAACCGGGCTTAAACGTTGTATTGCCTCTCGCGCCTAGTGTTTAGGATGTGATGACTGAGCCTTGAATACAATAGGCTCCTGTCTTGGTCCGGGCGCCGCCTTTCACTGGTTCATGGCTGATGCGGAGTGATCATTTCAGTAGCCGCCACAATTTAGTCTCACGTGGGCGGCGGTGCCACACCGAGCAAGGGTTTACGAAGTGTCATTGATGCCATCCTTCAAGAGGATGATGCTTGCACCGCTTATCATGCCCATTGCTCAAGGTTAGTATCACCAAGAGCGGAGCGGAACTGAATAACATAATCGGCTCTGACCTATAGGATGCCAAGTTCGAACTCCTCCTGAAGTCAGAACGATCCGGGAACATCGTCCAGGGGCCTAATAAGAGAACTCGTTGGGCGGTCAGGACCACTTTGGAAACGGCGCAGCATTGAAGCACACTCCACTGTACTACAGGGCCTTTTTAGCTGAAGCCTTACACTCCAGCGCTGTACCTTGCATGCTGATAGTGCATTCTGAAGCCTTAGTTGTAGGACATGTTTGATGCTATATTGGTCTTGTTACCTCATGATGTGATCTTGGACGGTTTGATATTAGCACTGCCCGGAAGTGAGGTGATAGAGAAGCAGCATCATTGAGCTGTAAGCTGGATACCGGAAGGCCGATGTTACAATTTCCAAGCCTTCACTTCGGAAAATACTGCTTTTACACATCATACCACCCCAATACAATCTCATCAAACAACAAGTAACTCTAAAATTACAAGACATCAAGTCGTATTTTCTTTCCTAGGCGTTTTCCTTTGTTTTCGTCAATCGCCACATTCTTTCGTTCAATATGTCGAGTCTACTAGAAGTCATTCCTCCATTCGTTGGCTCGAGGCAAAATATCATTACTTTGACCAAAAACATCATTACCGGCCAGGGCTTCCGACTTACACTTTCAATCGGAGGTTCAGCATTGTTCGTCTACTTGTTGACCAACATTATCTCCAACGCTTTCTTCCACCCTTGTGCCAAATATCCTGGGCCTTTCCTAGCCAAATTCACGGACTTGTACGCTGAATACCATGCGTAGAAAGGCGACATTCATCTTGACATGTGGCGATGCCACTTAAAATATGAGGACAAAGTACGATATACTCCCAACAGGCTCAATGTCAACACGGTCGCCGGCCTAAAGAGTGAGTTCCGACATCACCATTAAGTAATTCATTCAGTGTTAACATCGTTATAGACATCTACAGCCAGGGAAAGCCTTATATAAGACAGAAAGTTGGAAGACACCAAGAAACATGTCTGGGTGGTGTAACTACCTTGCGTTCGACCTCATGGCAATATTCATCTTTAGCGGAAAGTACAACATGCTCGAACGTGAGCAGTACCGTTATGTCATGAAATACATCGAGGAGTCAAACATTCGCGTCTCTTCGATCCTTCAAGCCCCGATTCTAAAAGCCTTTCGCCTGGACAAGCTTCTATTTCCCGCGGTATTGTTGCTCGCAACACGTTCCTCGGCTTTGTTGGGAAGCTCCTCAGGGACACCAAGAAGAACGATCGCTCCCAACGCAAAGACCTCTTTGAGACGCTTTCTCATGCTAAAGATCTGTAGACCGGAGTGGGCTTCTCTCCTGAGGAGATAATTGCTGAGAGTGTCACACTTGTTGTCGCTGGTGCTGATACTTCTGCCACCGCGATGTCTGCCATCTTCTTCTACCTGAGCCGCAACCCTGATGCTTACGCCCGCGTTGCAGCTGAGGTTCGCTCTACATTCGACAGTGTCGATGAAATTAGAGGTGTTAAACTCAACAGCTGCCGATATCTTCGCGCATGCATGGATGAGGCTATGCGTATGCCTCCCTCTGTCGGCCAGACTCTTGCACGTGAAGTTCCTGCCGGTGGTGCTGTTCTCGACCGAGACTTTATCCCTGGCGGCTGCGACGTCGGCGTTCCCATCTACTCTATCCACCATAAAGAAGATTACTACCCAGATCCCTTCAATTACAACCCAGAGCGATGGCTCGTCGAGAAGGAAGGTGCATCTCAACAGGTCCAAGACCAGTACACTGTATACAACCCATTCTCTGTGAGACCTCGCTCCTGTATGGGCAAAGGTGTTGCACTTGTTGAAATGATGGCTACATTTGTTGTTGTCATGTTTAGGTTAGACTTCAAGATGGCCGAAGCTGACGGAGCTGGTGGTCGACCAAATGCAGAGTATGGCAGGCATCGGTCTAATGAATTCCAATTTCGGGATCATATCACATCTACGAGAGAGGGTCCTCTGCTGCGACCTCAACTCCAGCCTTACTTACCACCTAGCCAACACTCAGCGCAAGCCTTGGAATCTCATCTGCATCTGGAGCACAGACGGGGGATCGTCACTAAGCTCTTGTTGGCGTCGGCGGTTAACTTTAACCTTCAATCCTTCCCTCCCTTCTTTTCCTTCGTCTTACTCCACCGCGCTTAACTCCTACCCACCCCATATTTTAAACCTGAAACATTGCTGATTTAATACGTACGATACCGTCATTTTTGCACGTAACGATGCGTACCCTTGTTCCGCTCAGAGGCAGGGGCCATGCCTGCGAACTGAGCTTATACGCGTCCGCTCGAAGCTTGACTTGGTGCTGCGCCGCGGGCGGAGGCGGTCGGTCGGTCGGAGTAGGGGATTTGCACCGTATGGGTTGCGCAGAGCGTGTTTTAGGTGCAGAGCCAATCGTCTTGTTTAGGGTTGTGGGCTGGCTGGTTCCCTAGCAGTATGAAGGGGTTCGTTTGTGTAACTGTGCGAGAATATGGCGTTTTATGTACCTATCGTAGCTACTACATGATGCCCCAACATGACTGTGCCTGCTCCGCTCGAACCAATTTTCCACCTTCAAGACTATGGGTAAGGTTTCAAACATACACACATCCGAAAATACGTCTGAGCAATCATCATTCACTAATATTGATGCATCATGCAAGCTCACCCTTCACTAAAATGATACATACAATCCAAAGCCATCCAACCCCCGAAAATGCTGACTTACAACATCTTAAGCGGAGCGGAGAGAAAGCAGTCAGCGAGCGGAAATCTGGCCCGAGCGTCAGAGAGCGGGAATCAGCACAGCCCCTGCGCGGAAATTATGAGGCGCTTTTTTGAGGCTGGGGCGTACCGTCGGTCGGTCGGACTTGTGGTAGGCATGCAGGGCGTAAATACTTTCATAGATGGCATTGTTGGGGACTAGAAAGGGTTTTTTTGGCTGGGTGCCCGTTGAGTGTGAGAAACTGTAACTGTGATGGCATTTAGCGGAATATCGTTCTGCCTGTCGCGGTGGAGTTCCGCGAGAAAAATGAAAGATTCTTCAGTAAAGATGCTGGTGTGGTGGTTTGGGTTGCGAAGCTTTCGTGCGAGATCTGCGAGCCAAAGAATGGGTTTGCTTTCGCCCTCAGGATCAGGTCCGCAGGGCTATATTATCACAAGGTATTTGATCAGAGTATTTCCCGAATGTGGTGGTGAGTGAGATGGAATAATTAAACACCGGGTTTTTGCTTCATCCATCGAAGGCAAGAGATACATGAGTATGCTACTCATTCACACTCTTAAAACACAGATTCTAAATAGATCACTCTATACCTTCTCGTATGCCTACCACTTTAAAAATCCACTACAAAATACTCCAAGTGTACTCTCATGCACAATTTGGCACTCTAGCCACCCCAACTCTCCTTGCGCTCCTCCATAACATCCCCCTTCCACCACACCGACACATCTAGCAAAAGCCAAAAAATCCTCCAAGTAATCAATCCGTATCTTCCCAGTTGATAGCACACATTCCTGACCGAAAATAATGCATCCTACTCGCTCAATTTCCTACAAAAAAACGCCCAACTCCACTGCCAAACTTTCTCGCGCGAATCTAGTTGGTGGGGGCTAAAAGGCGAAAGGATCGGGGAGTAAGCTCTGCGATGATCGCAGGTGTTAGCGTGGTTCGCTTGTAGAGGGGGGCTGGGAGGGCTGTGAAAGACTTGTGCGTGAAGAGAGTTGGTTTTTTATGTGTAAGGGGGAAAGGGGGAAAGGGAAGGGGTGAGGGCTTTTGTGCTTTAAAAGTATTTGCGATGCGACTTGTGGATGAACATAAGTATAGCAGCCCATGCTACGTACCATCTTACATAGGGAAGATATTACGATTTGTTCACCACTATAACTCAATCAAACTATAGAGCGTAGGATGGAGGTATTGACACGTAAATTTGCAAATTTGGAATGAAGATTATGTACGATAATTAAAACGAGAACGCTCACGTTGGCCGAACCGAAAGAAATCCTGGTATTTGTCCAATTCTATTCCCTGCATCGTGGACTCTTAAAGTAATGATGATTTTGTAAAGCCATCTACATGCTTGCCAGCATAAGTCTCATGATAACATTTCCCATGATGTCCAGACTTGCTTAGTGATTATAGTGATATAATAGAAATCGATACAAGTTTAAACCCTCTGGTAAGCAGTCTCCTCTCTAGTCAAGTCAATCGACGAGTCGGATTCGGAAAACTTCATGGATCGAATGCCTTTGCCAGCGGGGACCCAAAGCTTGTCGAAGACGCGTCCTGGGTGGAAGATGGTCATGGCTGCGACGGCGAGAATGATCATAGGACCCTCGAAGATCATAAAAGTGGGTTCTTCGTTGGCAAGATGGCCGTTGAAACCTTCCCAGAGCTCGGCGACACGGTAGATGCATCGGATGAAGATGAGAACAGTGGCAATGAACAAACCTTGATTATGTTAGTTTTTGTTGGGTAAATAGTGAGTGAGAAGGATTTACTCCACTGGAAGTACTTGAAGCTGCTGCTTGCGCGGAGCTCGTCATAAAGAGGTGGCTGGATACGAGTGAGGGTTCCAGCGCGCTTCGAACGGCGGGTGCGACGGATAAAGTCACCCCAGACAATGAAGAAGATGACCATGGAAACGACCTGGGAGATCAAGCCACCGATCATGATGTTGGTGCCCAGCTTGGAGCCGTCACTGTCTTTGGCGGTTGCGGCTATTCCACCGCCAGCGCCTTGAAGGATCAAAGAGAGCAAGTCAAAACCGACGAAGACATATGTGTACCACTTTGGTTTCAGTCGAGAATTGTCGGCACCAATGACGAAGATGACACGGCCAAGGCAGAGGTAGATGCCCGCGGTGAGGAAAGCAGGGGCGATAGTGAGGGGAATGAGATTGCTAGAAAGAAGTTAGTTCAAACTTCGCTACACCTCGAATATTCTGAGCATACATGAGGAAGTTGTTCATGAGGAAAGGATTCCTGTTGAGCATGATTCGGCCAACATATCCAACAATCTCTCCGAGGATACCAAGGGAGAGAGCTGCAAGATATGTCCAAGTCTTCTTGCGAATACCGTAGAATACTTGAGCGATTAACAGAAGTATGAAGATAACCGCGTAAACACCATTTCCAGGAATTGATGGCCGGTATTGCAGAGTCGCCCACTCTTCTGGACACATGCCGACTTTGCAATATTTCCTTGCCATAGCAATATATGTGCGATTGGTAGAATCGACATCGATATTGTTAGGGTCAATGCCGTTCTGGTCGAGCCCTCGGGCAACGACCTCGATGAAGTCCATGGCGGTGCTGGACATGTTCAAATTACCCAATGTATGTAAGGTCCTCCTTCAAATGGTTGGGATGAACCGCTAAGTAATAAAGATGGAGAATATGAACTTCAAAAATTGGCCCAAGAGAGCACAAGCTGTAAGTGTTTGTGTTGAGATGAAAGATTGTAAGCTGGTGAGCTGAGGTGTGATATATATATTTGGGCAAGGGGTAAGAACATATACAAAGATAGTGGATCTATTACTAGTAGGTCGGGTCTCCATTGCGGCACACAAGGCTGATGCGAGGGAGGCGCAGGGAACAACTGCCTCATGCGCAGTTTCAGGAATCCATTCAGGTAGAATGCCAACCAGCTGGACCGCGGTGGGATCTTTAGAGTCGGGCACTGTAGCGGGGCCGTGGTACCGGAAGTGGATTACCCATGACACTACTCCGACCGTATGGGATATATGGTTGGGTACATTCCACGAGGCTGGGAAGGTCCACGTTATTCGTGAGATTTGGCTGCGGCACGGTTACCCTGCATTTGGGGTACGCCGTGAAGAGGATCAATGGTGTTCGCAGGGGGCGGAGATGGCCAAGGTGAATAGTGAACAGGGCCGTGCCATGGACCGGGTGGGCACGGTCTTTCCGCTCTACGCCAAGTATCGTGATACCCTGCAAGGGAGTCTCGTCTATTTTTAAGGGCGGGTTGTAATTTTCAACCTGCAAGAGCTTATTCAGATGTTTCCCTTGTTTTCGTACCTCGCCAGTCGCGGCTAAGAGCGACTGATAACGCTTGTTTTGGCACCACCAGCGCGGACTGCACGTCAGCACCACTTTAGTTCTCAGCACGATTCACCCTGCCTTCCCTCAGCGTGTGCTAGCGCTGACGCTGGTACCTCTCCGTCATGAATCCCTGTGTATCACTGCCAATTCGTGATCAGCCAGTTGCTGGGCTTCTTTCTAAGCCAGTGAAATCTAACATGGCGACAAAGCTAAGGCTTGACAAACGCTAGGGGTCGGCTATGTATGGCAAACATCCTATCTTCGATCGCCGAGAGATCTTAGAAGATGTATAGTATCTCCATAGCAAAACCGTATTCAACTAACAATTTTTCCTTTACTTCGCATTCTGAGCTTTCGTCCTAAGATAGATCATCTTCGATGTACAAGGCTATTGTTGAGGAGTGGGTTAATGGAGACGGATTAGAAGGGAGTGTAGATGGCTTGAAGGCGTTGTCTATTTGATTGCTTTGTCTTGAATCATTTTAGCTGGTGCTGGAGTTGGATGGTCATATCTTGCATTAGGCTTTATAGCATCTTCAAGTTTGAGCCCTAATTATTAAAGCTCTGTATAGTTTCAATTTCTCTTCTTTTCAAGACCAGTCCCGTTCCAACGATGTGATTTTGAGAGCTCATATGCCGAACTTATTTGAATCCATAAGCAATACTTTGTGGAAGTTAGGATGAGTCGTTCATGTCGTCGCACTCATTACTAAGTCGTGGGAAGCAGTGTTCCAAGCTACAATATTCTTGATCTCCTGATGTGAACATTCCCGATTAGGGTATCATACGAAAAGGATCAAAATATGAGAACGATCGACTACCATACATTGCGCGTCATTGTGTGCTTGTTGCTGCAGTGCCCTGAATTTTCTTGGACGTGCATGGCAGCCCTGTAGGTGAACAGATGAATCACGTGAAATGTCAATACCTACCCACTAGGTAGACAGCAGCAAGCTTGCAACCTACCTCGATCTCTTCTGATTCATAGATATTAGTGAGATCTCGAAATTCATCTCGGGCGCATTTCTGATTCGAAAACCAATTCAAATCCAACCTCTTACCCAAAGTAGCCTAGCCCAAATGACCTATCTCACACCCATCCATCCCAACCTTAACCATCACGCCCACTATCAAACATCTTCCCACACAACCCTCCAAAATATGCCTTCACTCCCATCAGCCCTCCACCTCTCTTCTCCCCAAGCCCCACACCCAGACCGTCTCTACATCCTCTACTTCATAACCGGCAACCCCGGGTTAATAACCTACTACACCACCTTCCTAACCCACCTCTACCACCTCCTAACTTCAAAACTCAACTACAAGACATCAAAACGTCTCGGATTTCAGATCTACGGTCGAAGTCTTTCTGGATTTGAAGTTGATGCTTCGGGGAGGGGTTTAAGAGGGGAGTATGGTAAGGGGCCGCCGTATCGCGTTGAAGAGCAGATTAGTCATTCGTTGAAGGATTTGAAGGGTGTTGTTAGGGCGGCGAGGGCTAACGGGGCGAGAGATGTTAGAGTGGTGGTTATGGGGCATTCTTTGGGGACGTATATGGGGCTTGAGGTTGTGAGGAGGATGAGGGAGGAGGCGAGGACCGGTGAGATTGGGCAAGAGGGGCTTAGGGTCGCGGGTGGAGTGTTACTTTTTGCGACGGTTATGAATTTGAAGGGGAGTCCGAGTGGTGTGAAGACTAGTTGGGCGCTCAAATTGCCGGGCTTTTCGTGGTTGGTAGCGTTGGTTGCGAGGCTCCTGACGGTTTTCATGCCGACGTTTGTGCTTGCGAGCTTCATCAGGGTGTTCATGGGGTTTCCACGGGATACGGCGGATGTGACGGCTAGGTTTGTGAAGAGTCCTTACGGTGTTCGACAAGCATTGTTAGTATTTTCATTGGCTCTACCTAGATCCTTGCTAATCGAGTGTAGATACATGGCAAACGACGAAATGAGTGAGATATCGATAGACAAATGGGATGCTGAAATATGGGGAGCTGCGCATCCGAGCGAGCATCCCCATCCACGTCCAACTCTTCGGTTTCTCTTTGCCAAAGAAGATCATTGGTATGTTCGATTCAGATCTATCCCTCTCATTAGACTGTTCCATTCCTTATAGCCATGCAGGGTAGCAAATGAAACTAGAGATGAGCTCATCAGGGCTCGAGGGAAGAATGGGGACGTGAACGAAGCATGGAAACCAGAAATGGAGGTAGATGAAGAAGAGGGATGGCCTCACGGATTCTGCATAAGACACAGCATTCCCGTCGCAGAGCGAGCAAGTAGGTACATTAAGGATATTGTGGAGAATGATTCGGAGGAATAGTAGCATTCATTGTAGGCATTATTCGCCGCTGTCCTGGTCTACAAAAACCCTTCCAAAGTCGTCACCTGTACGCTACCTCATGGGGCGTTCTCACTGCTCGGCCTCTTAGCTGGGGTCTCTTTTAGACTGTTCCAGTACATAGACATCGGAATTGTTTCGGCTGGCGGAAAAAATCTGGGCATTGCCAAGTGGTGAAACGGTGGGGCTGTAGAGCGCCAAGTCGACTCCAGTGTTGATTGAGGTTGACTCCAATATTCCATTCAGATCATCCCACGCCGTTATAATCTTGCTTGGCCTTCATAAAAAGCTGAGCCAACACGTCGGTCTGCGCTAGGCCTGGGTTTCCTGGGTTTCCTCCATGAGCAAATCCTGGATTGATATTGGGGTTGTGGTTAACGCCATGAGTATGGTGGTCGTGCAAACTCCATGCCGCATCTTGTTCCCTTTGCTGGCCAAACAACTCCCTCAGAGAAAGTTGGCGCCCCATAGGTACACTCTGCTCCACGTGCTGCCCAATGAGTCCTTCCCTTCCGTTTCCTAGCGCCGCCTCTCGAGCTTCTCTACTCTCTTTCGCCTGCTTCCCCAACGCCATTATTTTCTCCGCCGTCTCAATCCGTGCATTCGATGTACTGCTCGGCGGCGGTTCCGAAAAGATCCATAACCCATAAATCTGGTCGCCTTGTAGAATCACATATTCCTCTGTGACCTCCATCTCTTCATCGTTGGTAATTTCCAGATCGAAATTGACTAGACCTCTCCGATTCAATATTATTGCAGAAAAGCGGTCGGCGCCAATGTAAGAAGGCACGAGTTCGCAGACGAAGAGTGTTCCTTCTATGCCGTTCTTCTCCCATTGCTGTGAGTCGAGATTAAAGGTGTAGAGGACAGCGTAAGGAGCGACATGTCGAATGCCTACAACTCCGGGGTAGTGGCGGCTGAGGACCGAGAGATTGAGCTCCTCATTCGAGCGCGGTGGGGGAGGTTGAAGGTCGATTTGAGGCGCATCCGTCTCGTAGTCGGAGGGTTGAGGGGGCTGAGGTTGGCTGGTCGCGCGCTTGGACTTGTGTGGAGGCATGTCGAAGTCTATCGGGTTTCGTGATGAGTTCCAGGTATATGGCAGTCGGGCCTCGGAAAGCGAATAGCTCACTTCTACGGACGCGGCCGTGACGATGACAGTGCTTGGGTGTTTTGTATTTTGTGAACAGAGCTCTTGTGTCCCGCCGTACAGAGCCAAAGGTCGAGAGCTTCCAATTGAATGCGGCTCGGCACGGGCCTTGTAGGGTCACGTGCAGCACTGCCCCACGCCTCCAGCCGGCATCAGCGCGGAACATTCACTTATTGTCGTCATTGCGCGTGCAAGGTGAGATTTTCACTCTTACCTTCAGCTTCACACTAGCTACCGTGATGATGGATTGATGTTGCTTGCTCCGGTGAAAGTTCACTCTACAATTCTTCTCCACCTMCCCCGCCAGCCCCACGATGCCTCCCTCGGACGCTGGATCCGTTGATCGGGTCGATTCAAAGATTCCTGGTGCTTACCCCGAGGGATCGAGAAGCCAGTCGTCCGTTGCTACGCATCAGACTCTCTCCCAAGCCATCTTCCAACGCCGAGCCGAGTACACGCGACCACGCGATGTTCGAATCAAGATTGGAACCTGGAATGTCGCTGCACAAAAAGGCACAGAGCAGGACATTGGTGGCTGGTTTGTAGGAGGCAAGGGCATCGAGGAATCACTGGCAGGCCTCGGAGTAAGCGGACCCAAGTCGGAGAGCAAAGAACCTCGAGAGAGCGTCCCCGAGCAAGAGGCTAGAAGGTCACGCTATGCGCCAACACTTCCTAAGAATGACGATGGGTCAGTACCCGGTAATGAAGAAGTTGGAATTTATGCACTCGGTTTGCAGGAGGTCGTAGACATCGCGTCGCCAGCAGAAGCTTTGAAGCCCTACACCGACCCTTCCGTTGCGAATCGATGGAAGACTGGTATCCAGGCTGCATTACCGGCCGGTTACGAGCTTGTTGCCGAACAGCAATTGATTGGATTGCTCCTTCTCATATACGCATCCCCGACCATTCGTCCGCATGTAAAATCAGTTTGTACGACCAGTGTTGGCACAGGACTCATGGGTTATATGGGCAATAAAGGCGCAGTTACTGCAAGGATCGTCATCGGGGAGACAACACGACTTGCTTTCATAAATTCACATCTTGCTGCTGGGGCGGATAAAGCCGCACTAGAAAGGCGTAACTGGGATGCTGGTCAAATTACTAGTCGAACCCGTTTTGATGCCACAACTGATGCGATGGGTATCATTCAGGGGCAGAGCGAAGGACTTGGAGAGGAAGACTTTGCCTTTTGGTTTGGAGACTTGAATTACAGATTAGAAGGGATGCCAGGAGAGGATGTGCGTCGTCTTCTGACGATCCACACCAAAGGCCTTGATCCAGAACCTTCCGAAGGCCAACAAGAGATCTCAACAACATCTTCCAGTTCTAGCGAAGTGACAAAGTCGTCCTCCGAATCCTCACTGGAAGAATACTCAGTTCCACTACCCCCTGAGCTGGACCCAGCATCCTTACAAACCACTATATCGTCTCTCATACCTCACGATGAGCTTCATCAACAGCAAAAAGCCGGGAAAGCATTCCACGATGGGTGGGAGGAGGGGCCAATCCGGTTTCTGCCCTCATACAAATATGACGTGGGAAAGGTAGGGGTATTCGATACAAGCGAAAAGCGACGTTGTCCAAGTTGGTGTGATCGAATACTTTATCGGACAAGAGCAAGCAAAGAGAGGTATGAAATTCGAGCTAAAGAGCGAGCGGAAGCACAGAGAAAGGACGAGGAAATGAAGAAGAAAGGAATGGACCATGCCGGAGATGACGATGAAGTGTTGTTTGACTACGATCCCGAGACGGATGGAGATAACGTGGAATACGATGATTATGACGAGAACGCCGACCCTGAACCTGAGCCTGTAGTTACCAAGGACGGATTTTCGGATGAAATACTCCTCGAAACATACACCGCGCACATGCGGGTTCTCTCGTCCGACCATAAGCCTCTAGAAGCCATTTTCTCGTTGAAATATGATGCCGTAATACCAGAATTAAAAGCAGCAATTCACCAAGAAGTGGCTCGAGAGTTAGATCGACAAGAGAATGAGGGGCGTCCATCGATCACAGTCGTTGTCGATCAATCAGCCAGTAACAACAACTCCGATGATAAAGAACCGGTGGAAAGTAGTTTCGATGGTGTGGATTTCGGTGATGTGCAATTTGCAAAATCAAAACGACGGAATATCACCATTGCGAATACTGGAAGGGTACCGGCTATCTTTGGTTTTACTGACCGCCCCGTTGAGAAAGATCAGACCGAAGGTGCTTTCCCGCCATGGCTCTCAGTCACATTTGATAAAGAATCGGATAAGCCAGATAAATCCTCACAGGAGAATTTCCATCAGCAGTATACACTTGAGCCTGCAGAGGTTTGCAACGTAGAACTGAAGTTGAAAATTGAGGCTCTGGAAGCAGTTCGCAACTTGAATGAGGGCTCAGGGTCCCTTGATGAGATCCTGGTTCTTCGTGTCAAAGACGGCCGGGATCATTTCTTGCCTATTCACGCTAATTGGCTCCAATCTGCACTCTCCCGCTCCATTGATAAGCTGATCAAAATACCCGAAGGTGGAATCCGCAAGCTCCAGGGCCAAAAGCCAGACTGTGAGCAAAAAGTAAAGTGGTCGGTCCCTCGCGAGATATTCCGACTGACGGAAGCGCTAGAAGACTTGACAGAGCGCACGCTCGCCGAATGGGATATGACCGGCCATGAAGGTGGTAAAGCTCCATGGCAACATAACGCCGGCTGGCCGTTTGTTAAAGATCCAAGACATTTTGCGGGTGGCGTACATGAAGATACACTGGCGAACGTATACGATGCCCTTGATTGCGACATACCTTTTGACAGAGCATTTGATGCAGAAATGCCAGCTGTTGAAAGACTTGAAATCTTAGCAGACGTGTTGTTGCAGTTCCTACGGAGTTTGCAAGATGGAATAATAACAAAAAGTCTCTGGGAGAAGTTAGAGGAAGGCATCGTGATTCAAGAGAAATCGAAACAGCAGCTCTCGACAGATGACGAAAAGATGTGGACGCTGGAAGTTTTGTCATCGGCACCAAATCACAACGCCTCCTTTTTACTCCTCATATCGATGCTCCAGCATATCGCCAAAGAAATTACAAACTCATCAAAATCAGATCCAAAGTCGCCGAAAACAAGTATTGATCTCCCAGCTTCACCACAGGTTTCGGTACGAAGGAAAACGCTTAGCAAGGTACCCGAAGTTGCTCTTCGGCAACTGATCAATCGCAACTATGCCACGGTCTTTGCAGAAGTAATGTTCCGATCACCGAATGTAGAGAAATTAAAGGAAAGGGAGAAGGCTACGAGGAAAGAGAGGATGTGTAAAGTTGTTGAGCTTTTTATTAATGATGGCGATGAAGCTAGGTGAMCCTGCCATAAGCAGAGTAGTAGCAGTCTTGGGTGATGAATACACAGATGATACCCCACAGAAGGTTTTTTGGGATTAATTAAAGAATAATACTGAGGTCACGTACAGGGAGTGAAATGTGTAGTATTTGAGGAAAAGTAGCCGAGTACCTATGACAAGGCAAGCCCTAAAGCCTCATATCACAAGCCTTCCCATGGACTTGGAATCCAGTTCAGGTCATCCTCCGCAGGAAGTGCACCCTGTGCTTGTAGCTGAGCAGCAACTTGGTCAACCTTGTTCCAAACTCGCAGCAGGTTTCCACCAACAATCTTTTTCGCGTTCTCATCGCTGATACCTTGCTTCAACATCTCCACGACCAAGTTCGGGAATTTCGAAACATCTTCTAGACTCATCAAAGCGAACGGTACACCGTCGAAATCACTACCAATACCTACATGCTCATATCCGATCAGATCGCCAATATACCGCATGTGACGAACAACTTGACCAATTGTCACATTTGCGTCGTACTGTTTGGGCAGCTCGCCAGGTGCTGGATTCGGGGTTTCGAATTGGCAACTGATGAAACCCGCCCAGAATGTGACCATGACAACACCATCGCGCTCCTTTACGAGATGCAGCACATCGTCTGGAACATTGCGAGGATGTGGACATAGAGCAAAAGCGCTACTGTGGCTGAAGATAGGCGGTGCTAGACTGCCCTCCCAATGAGCTGTCGTTCCGTTGGGAGCAGTCTTGTTCTTGTCAGAGTGTGCACCTAGAACACTTCGCATTGTATCCGCAGAGACATGGCTGAGGTCTACGAGTATACCAAGTCTGTTCAACTCGCGCACGAGTTTCTGACCGAGCTCGCTGACGCCGCCCCACCTGGGTGTTGCTTGCACAGTGCCATTCGTCGTATCCGTCATCGCAGAATCCGCATACACATTATGACAATTATGAGTCAAAGTAGTGTACCTTACACCCCGTAAATAATAATCTCGTAACTTGGCGAAGGAATCACCAAGCATATGAAGCCCCTCGAGACCCAAGGGTGAAATAATTTTTCCAGCTTTGAAAATTTCTAGAGCTTCCGCGCTGTCTCGTGGTATACCAAACGAATCCGGATATGCGTATTGTATCCTGTGAATCACGTCGATAGCCGCATCCGTATCGTCTAGGGCAACTTGTTCGTATTCCGGCGTCGGTTCTCCCTTTGGACAATCCACATATATAGACCAAAACGTGCCTCCCACTTGGCCCTGCTTGAGCCTGTATAAATCGACTTCTCCGCCCAAAGTCCCCTCTTCCCAAGGCCCAGTGAAATTATCGCGATAAATGTGATTGCTATGTGCCCAGCGGAGGAAGTACGCGAGGTCATCTATAAAGCAAAGTCAACTGGCTGGCCTTTTCAAGGCCTTAGAATAGGGTGATCATACTATGCCCATCTACAATCCTCAAATCAGCATTCAATCGCACAATCTAGTTGCCACAAAATACTCACCAATCAATGGCGTATCCTTCAAAATATCCCTCGCCCTCTCCTCATACGATGTCTCGGTTCTTCGGAGAAAAGCCCATGGCGACGCTGTAACAACTTGGTTCTGACACGCTGAAAACAAACTCACGGCCGCGAGGCCGAAAATCGTGAATCGTGACTCCATGGTAGGTAAGCAAATGAGCTAGCTACCTAGCTAAGCAGAGCAAGCAAAGCAGAACAAATACAAACCCAAATTCCGGGAATCGCAACCATTATAAATCCAACTTATACGAATGCAGCCTCTCAGAACCTACGTCACTGCTCGGCCCGCATTTTATGTCCCCAATTGGATTGTCGGATTACCCATTGCACAGCAGCTAAACACGAGGTACGTATTCTCGTAATTTGTTTATCCGGTGAGGGGTCTGCATGAGGTGGGATTTTTTTTCGCGGCTGGCTAGCTGACGGATTGTCGATACGCACCCGTGTCACCTTCTTGTTTTGTATAGCTTTGAGTTGGAGGGGCTGGGGTGCGGGGAGCTGCATGCAGGTGGTGCTTGGCGGTGAGTGTGGGTTTGGAGGGTGGGAGCTGTGTTATGTGAGGGGATTAAAGGGTGTAGTTTGGAGTAAGAAGGTGATGGTGAATTTGTATGACGGAGTTGAAATGCGAATAGTTTGTTAGTTTTGGGGTACCTTTTGATGTTGTGTATATGGCAGTTGATTAACTACATGACTCGTTTTCTCGAAGAATTCTTAATAGTGCAGTTGACTTAGGCATGCAACTATCGAATTACTACAATTGGACTAGAGTAAAAGCTATAAGGCGTGTCATTATCCTAGATCCTTTCGTGTTTCCGCGTCGAGGGAACCTCTGGTGATATTGATATTGAGAGTGTGAATGCGACAGCTGATTCGGAAGAAGAATTCTCTCAAATGAATACTACCATGGTTTCTGCGGCGGATACTTTTTTGACTAGAAACTTTATGGGTCCCTACGTGTTATGGTATCTAGAGCTACTCTTCTGGGAACTGCTTTATGGTCGTTCTGAAGACTTTAACCGTTCCAGGTTTTTATCATACCTCAAGAAAAGTCAGACTTCTATATACTGTACTAGAGAAAAGAGTGAACTGAGCATATCCTACAGCGCGAATCGGAGGAATGACTGTTACCATGAGTTATAATTAGAGAGATTCTTTAGCTGTGCTTTATTTTTTTGACTTGTTCAATCAATCGAAATAAATGGAACGGCGCGCACATATTTTTAGTCTTTTGGAAGGTTCTCAAATAGGAAGAAGTAAAAAAAGAGAAAACAAAAAAACCCAACAGAGACTTCTTCTCTTCGATACATTAATGATGACTTGAAGAATTCATAATTAATTAGTGCGGATGACTTTGGAGGATCAACGTTCATCAAGAATTAATTGACTTGCGAATGCGTTATAATGCGAGGCAACTATGCAAACATGAGACGATGCAATAAACTGTTACGCAATACCAGGTGCATAATACTTATGAAAATTGCACATAGCACATAAGTCAGGCTGGGTGCCCTCGTGATTCCAACTTCTGCACCGGGGGCATTCCCACATACCCTCAGGGCCAAAAGAACGAAAGTGGTCAGGAGCTTCATGTACACAGTAGACATAATATACCCTCGAGACAGAACGCTCTAACAGCTGAATCCTGTACTGCAGTGAGGAATCCGAGTCGTCAACGAAATGAGCGTCCTTGTGGATGCCAACTTTAGCCATATCCAACGCCAGGTCACAATTTAGGCTTGGGTATTCTCAGCATGTTGTGAAAAGACAAAACATGATTTGCGTACCATTTCATTCTGTTACCTTCCTCATTAAGGCTAACATTCCGTCCTCGACAGCGTGGGCAGTGCGTAGTGGTCGGAATGCCGGTTTTTCGTAAAATTGGTGTCATTACAATGGTAGTGCCCGGGGTGACGCTCTGCATCCAGTTATGTTCTCCAATTTTCGTCCTATGTTTCTCGTTATGTAATCGGAAGTCGCGTCGCTTGATTGCGAACTGCCAAAACTCATTTCCGACCAATACTTTTAAAAGACGATGGAAAGTCTGCTCAATGATAAGCTTCAGTGTAGGCCTTTCCGAGTGATGTGAAACCATACTTTCTTGCTTGTGCAAAAGTCAAAGGGAATGGGAATAGACAAATTTTTGGTGCGGCTTGGGTCGTCGTATAAGAGAAACACATGAGAATCTTTGATCACAAGCCCTATAGACGGCGTCCGAGGAATAGTCAGGTCTGTGTATACCAGCAAACACGCAAGAAGGTCATCTACAACCACACTCAGCTCCTCTACGCAACGTTGCGCATCCTCATTCCAGGTTTCGCCCGGGCGATGACTACACCATGCTCAGTAAATCACAAAAATCCCAAAACAGCCGTATAATATACTGATATTGGGAAATGGAAGAAGGGGTCGGAGGCAGGTTTGGGGGCAAGTTCCTCACTCTACTCGGATACAAAGATTATTCAGTCTTTGTTGCAGCCCAGTACGAAGATGACAAACATCTCTAGACCGTGGAATGCGTACTTTCGCCTCTGCTCCTCAAATGAAAGACTCACAATCAATCAAAAAGTTGATTACTGAAGTCCTGAAAGAACTTGATGGTAGCGAAGATTCCTCATTGAGGCAGCGCCTGGTCTGTTGTATCATTTCAAGAATTGTCCGTGTGTACGTTGTGAATGTTTGGATCTAGAAAGTGAGCACATTCATAATGATATATTTGCGGTTTCCCTACAGAGCTGCCATCTAGGAGACCAAGGTTAATCAAGGGAGTCGGACTGATGCCAGTAGAGTGCAGATTCAATATGTTGAGCTGCCTCGAGCTTCCTTGAGCGAAAAAATTGTTCGTTGCCGCAACCGACGCTCCTTTAACAGGTACTCCAGATTCTTCGAAGGATTCACCCGCTGAAGGTAGATTTTTCATCTCATCTGTGAGAGATGTGGTCTCCCCACTATGATGTGGAGTATTGAACATGCTTCAGCCTTGTAGAGTATAGAATTAGAATCAAGCAAGATGCAGGGTCCTGAGGCTGAAGACGGTTGTTTGGCTGGGCCTCTTCAAGATTGGCTAAGAATGTGGGTGGTTGAGTAATGATTCAAGAAGGCTGTAGGAGAGACTTGTAAGTCAATGTTGGGTTTTCGGCGGGTTTCCGGTTTAAATGTTCCATGGTCGAAGAATCAACCTTGAATGCATGTCAGCCCCAGCTTTTAGCCCAGTCGATACAGAGTCCCCAAACGCCGGTAAGCGCCCCCCAATCAAATTCTTCTTATGCACGTAGCGCTAGCTTGCGTAAAGTGGTCCGGCTGCTCCTGGCCGACCGGTTGCGTGAAGTTGACACAATCACCAGCCTTGCTAATGGCCCCACCTTTGTCACGGCCATGAAACTTCAAAGTGCTCAACTCACGCTTTCATGATAGTATTGCGTCATCTTCAACTATGACGTCCGACTCTCTGGGCCTGACCGTAAGTGTCCGAACTCCCACACTACAGGACTCCAATGAAGTACAGATTATATACATCAACAGCATAATGTCCAAAACCTCTAGAAAGAGAACTGCTTGTTGCCCAGATTCTTCGAGATAATCGGAAGGATATCATTGCAAAATTGGAGGATGTTTGGAGTATTCAGAGATGAATGAACTCCGCGCTGCTATCTGGGCAGTCATTGCAATTAGACAACCATGTCGGCACCACATTGTCATGAATTAGTCTTGTGATCAAAGTGAATAATCGAACCGGAGAGTACAATGCGAGAATCCATCATAGCCTAGACAAAGAAATGGACATATACGGTGAGTATTCGGTTTAGTTCTCTTGAGTTACAAATCAATACTATAGAGACAACTAGCATCTGCATTTCAGACTCCGTTGATTTCCAAGCATAAAGAGCAACTTAACACTAGGATAACATTGGGTACCCACGGTCAGCTCTCAGAGGTCACGAGTGTTAGTTGACACCACAATGTTAGCGAATCCCACTATCTACCTGAAAAAATTACCCTTGATATGCTTCTGCAATATAATGCCATGGTAATATATCGGGAACTTTTCCATTCAGAGTCTTTCAGTGGATGCGAGGTGGACGGACTTGCGGTAGAGTAGAGTATAGCGTGCGAGATAGCAAATCGTTTCAATTGAACTCTGCAATTATATCGGTGTGGAATAAGTGGTAATATGTGGGGTACCTCCTTGCAGGTTGCTGTGCCTGACGGTTATACCCTCATGTTACATGACCGTTTAACTACAGTAGTTGTCCGTACATGGTGTACGCACTGAGCACGTGATCCTATACAGGCAGTGAAAGCAATTCACGCACGGGCTATCAATGGCGCAGCCTGCACGTGATGCCTACGCACAGACCTGTATCCACAGTATATATTCAAGTCTCCCACCTAGTAGATAGAACTAAGAATTAGCAATACAACCTWSTTCTTCRTACAGTACAACCGTACTCCAGTTGTGATATCACAAYCAACCTATCGAGTTCGCACGAGATAGGCCATTCAACAGTAGTTCCAAAAAAAGACAGTAAAAAGAGGAAACAAATACTTTTATTCGCACTTGCAAGACTACCTACAACTCTGATTGCCGGCAAAGATAAGTTTATCCCCCGTCTCGTGGTTGAGCAGACCAATTGTCGATACGCAAAAGCCGCTTCGTTTCGGATTCAGACAGGACTAATCTCGTTCCATCATCGAGGACTAAAATCCCCTTATTCTTCGATGCGATGGGTCGAATCTTGGTGGGGGCAGATGCTCGTAAATACACGTAGCAGATTCGGGAGAAATCAAGCTCGAGGTCACTCGTGTCATCCTTTGCTACATAATCGGCATCCCTCGAAGTCTTCGTGTCCTCGACATAGTTTATTATAAGCTTACAATGCAGACTTGGATCCAAGTTAATTAGGGGGAAATGTCTCAAAACAACATGAACTTACCATCGCAGTCTGTTCCCATCGGTGGTCTTTTTAACGTTGTGTGCACCGCAATGCGCACAGTGGGTGTCGATTGGAGGTGTGATTCTTCTGATCTTGGGAGTCAGGAGAACAGTAGACCCCGGAATCATGTTTTGTTGCCAATTGGTCGTTTCAATCCAAAGAGTTTGTTCTTCATTTTCGAGGACATACTCTTCTCGGTCGATCTTGCCATGCCACTTTCGATCTTTACACAGAACTCGTAATAGAGCGTGGAATTTCTACTTGAAATCAACATTTGGGATTCCTATCAACGAGAAGATTGAGCACTGAACAGAGCTTCGATAATACTCACACGTCTACTTGTACAAAAGTCGAAGGGAATCGGAACCTCAAGCGCATTACTACGACTCAAGTCATATGAAAGAGTGATAGGGGCGCATAGAGCGGTAGGTAATTTCTTCGAAGGTTGTTGAGATACTGTGATCGCAGAGTACACTACAAAGCATGAAAGAATACATTCAATAGCCTCGCTAACGATACACGCACAGCATCGAAAAATGTCGTCTGGACTCTCAAAACTTCACCATGGTCAGCTCTCATCAGATGCTTCTCCAGTACTTATAGGCTCAGGGGTAGTACGGGTATGGATACAAGGTGTGACCTACGAGATATCTTGTAAGAGAATTTCAAGTTGGAGTTGTAGAGTTTGGCGTAAATCGTGTACTTCCGCACACCGAGTGTGCACCCCGGTTAGATAGTGTTGGATATATCTTTCACAATCAGAAAGAAACTCTATTATCGCTGTCATTGCGCTGGATGAACATGACGACACACTTGATTTTCCGAAGTAGTGAGAAGACCATCTTGCGATAGCGGTCATCAACCCGGAAGAGTGCAAAGGGCGGCGTTGCGGACTAGATAGCGACTGGCTTTCGCGCAAGTCCGAGTACACTCGATGAATGGTGTAAAGAAGCTTTTTGGTGTGCAGTTCCACAGTTTGAATCTATATTGCTTAGATGTGATACAAACTGAATGAATGTAGAAATTCACCTCATTATGAGTTAAAAGTCCATAGCCTAGAAAATGCCCGCTTGAGGATGTTGTCACTTGCAGATTTCCCACATGAAATTGCTTTGAAGAGCCATTAGACACGAAATTGTTGGTCACAGAAGGAACGGAGGATATGTCAGGTTTCACTGGCTCTCCAAAGAAGTTATCAACAAGTGATAACCTACTCAGGGTACCACTGAGATCTGCGTCCACATCATGTACCATAATGCTTCGTGACAAGGCGTTCTTTTGGCCTGTGAGAATTCAGGTACGCAAAGAATAAGACTAGAGATTTGATTTTGAAAGTAAAGTTCCGGTTCCGATGGAGAAACACAATAATCGAAATTCGGGGGTAGCGAAGAGGAAATGAAATGATTTGAGGTTAGGTGGGGGTAAACGATACGGATAGCACAATTTCGTCAATTCTTTGTATTCAGAACGTATGTGTGAAAGACAAATTAAATATTGAACATTGGAATTCTTTTGTGGCCAGGCTATAAGTTGTTTCTGCTGCATTGTATGGAGCTGATCACAAGCCAAGCGAGGCTCGAACCGGAACAGGAAGTGAAGGACAGAAAAGTACATCTGCTAGAGAGTGTGTGATTCGCTCACGTAAGGGAGTATCCCGGTCAATCAGTCCTCTGCTCTGGGGAGGGAGTTCATTAGTACTTGGGCCCAATAATAGGTGTTGGTATACACCGCTTAAAATTCGCACACATAAATTTCAGATAATGACAGAAGGGCCTGGAGGATCATAAAGTGGAATTGGGCTCAGTATGCAATCTCGACTTGGTGCATGCATTGCGTAACTTAACCCTCCTTTAGCTGACCGGTTCGTGGCTTAGGCACCACACTTCGACTCAGCTATAAAGCAGCGAAAAGCTAGCGTTTCTCGATCAATATTTTTGCTTTGGAATTACTCGACCGGGTTTCTCGTTGCGATTTATTTCTATTATGGCAGCAGAAGTTGTAGGCCTTGTTGCGAGCGTTGTAACCCTCACAAACCTTGTCTACCAAAGTAGCAAGGGTCTCTATGAGCTTGCGAACACCATTCAACATGGGTCAAAGTCATTCTCGGACATAAGAGGGGATCTCAGTACGGTTCAGCAAATGCTGCAGTCAGTGGAGTGCACACTTAAAGACGTTGAGGATAAACACTTGTCCGAAGGATTGACATCATTTCTGCGGGACCTCCGTCCTTCCCTTCACGCATTCAAGGTCGCCTGCGACGAATTTCACGAGAAGCTAAAAACCATAACATCACATTCTGCGAAGGATCATACTAGCTTCAGAGACAAGATACGTTTACAGCTCCAAGAAAAGGACATTATGACTTTCAAAAATCGTCTTGGTAGCCACAAATCCACAGTGCACATCGCGTTGGTACTCGTAAATTTGTACGTCGATCTTATAGAGGAGAAGTTTCTCAATGACACAATGGGACAAATTTACTCACATGGCCTTTTTAGGAAAATATCAACTCGGAACAATGAATCCATCCGTGATCTGGAGAACATTACCACAGCCGCGATGAGTGGAATCTCTGGACAGATCCAGGGGCTTGAGACAGCCTTGAAATTTCTCTCTATCGTGGATGTACCAGAACAATTGGTAGAGCATCAAGATGCTTTAAGGGTCTGTCTCAAAGCTTGTACGAGCGCGGTAGAAGCTGCACGGAACGAGACAACGTACACAGTGAAGCATATGGAGGCTTTTGACAAGGCGATGCAGATGACAGTTTCCAGTGTAGGACAAGTCACACCCAACCCACAGGCACGTCCAATGACTGTGGGTACTGTTACAGGCCACCAATCGGGACAGCAGCTCTTGGTCCAGGATTTGGGATCGGATGTCGCGTCGACTTGGATAAAAGACTTCTTCAACCCAAGAAACTGAGGAGATATCAGCTTCCACCTGGTACCCTTCAAAGACTTTACGGCAGCGCTACAAGATTTTGGGCTATGGGAAGGGTCATACGACTATAAAACCTTCCTTATATATCGCATTGTGTACTCTTCAAGGAATGTTGGCCTGAATTGAAAGCAATCCTCTACAAGATGTTATCAAAGTGAACTTTAAATTGACACGACGGTTGTAAGCTAAGATATAGGGCCGTTTTCTTCCCTTCACTATACTTGTTATGTCTTGGCATGGACCCCACCGCGGGGCATTCCCGCAGCCCTACAAAAACTTTTTGGGCCCTCTTGCAAACTCAGCAACACTGGACTTCACTGTACATTTGCTCTTTACGACAATGTCTGATAAACTCCGCATACTCCTCGTCGGCAACGGCGGCCGCGAACACGCGATAGCCTGGAAATTGGGCCAATCTCCACGAGTCGAACACATTTTCGTCGTCCCAGGCAATGGCGGAACAGCAGGTCTCAAGAACGTCACAAACATTTCAACAATCAAGCAAGAAGATTTCCCTGCCCTAGTTCAATTCGCAAAAGAAAACAGTGTCAACCTCCTAGTACCCGGACCCGAGGCACCACTCGTCGCCGGCATCGTCGATTACTTTGCAAAGAATGCTCCCTCGATTCGAAGTTTCGGACCTTCAGAAGCGGCCGCTAGGATGGAAGGAAGTAAGACATTTAGCAAGGACTTCATGAAGAAACACAAGATTCCTACCGCCGCGTACGAGAACTTTTCCGATTACGAGCCTGCGAAGAAGTACCTCGATTCGATATCGCATAATGTTGTTATCAAGGCTTCTGGACTGGCGGCAGGAAAGGGGGTTATAATACCGCAATCGAAAACGGAGGCGCATAATGCTCTTAAGGAGATTATGTTGGATAAGGAATTTGGATCTGCTGGTGATGAAGTCGTTATTGAGGAGTTTTTGGAGGGAGACGAATTGTCAATACTGTCTTTCAGCGATGGCACGACAATTCGCTCTTTGCCGCCTGCTCAGGACCATAAGCGCATTGGCGATGGGGATACTGGGCCCAATACTGGTGGAATGGGGACATATGCGCCTACGAGGATCGCGCCCCAGTCCGTCATTGATACCATTCATGCGGAGATTTTACAGCCTACTATTGACGGTATGAAGAGCGATGGCTTTCCGTTCAATGGTGTACTGTTCACTGGTCTTATGATGACGAAGACCGGTGCTAAAGTTTTGGAGTATAATGTTCGCTTTGGTGACCCCGAGACACAGAGTCTGCTAGCATTGATGGACGGAGACCTCGCGGACGTCATGGTTGCTTGTACGGAGGGGAAGTTAGCCAATGTGGATGTCAAAGTTAGCGCGAAGTCAGCAGCAACAGTGGTCGTAGCAGCTGGAGGATATCCGGGTTCCTACGCGAAGGGCACGGCTATGACGCTCGATGCAGTGCCAGATGGTAAGTTGTGACCTATAATTTCGAAATTTTGATTTGCTAATCAGGATTGTAGATACCGTGCTATTCCATGCTGGAACTGCACTGTCAGAAAACGTACTCAAAACCTCAGGAGGTCGTGTCATTGCTTCCACAGCCATCGCTGACACGTTGGAAGAAGCAGTGGCCAAAGCGTATAAGGGAGTTAATTGTATCCACTTTGAGGGCATGCAATATAGGAAGGATATTGCGGGCCGAGCGCTCAAGAAATAAACGTTTACGGATTCTTTAAATCCTTCCAGACAAACGGCGTTCTATGGGAAAGGGGTCTGTGAGGCATTTCGCGGGAGACAAAAAGCATCCGTACCTTTGAACAAAATCTATATTTTTGATGATACCCCTTTACCCTTGTCCTCCTTCTTCCACTTGCCAATGCCCCAGTCCTTGTCGAACTCATCATCCCAGGGAATTCTAACTTTTCGGAGATGCTCCAGTACGGGCGCATTGACCTTGTGGTGTTCTACCGTACAATATGTGACCTTGCCATCTAGACTCGTCATCTGGCCACGTATGAATGCCATCTGCTTGCCTACAGACACAGCCTTTGAACTTAACCGCACCGTGGTCCCTATTGGGACAGCCCTAAGATAGGAGATATTCAGGGACCGCGTCACACCACCCATGAACTCCCAATATCCCGGCTTCGCCACGGGACACAGGGCGGTAGTGGTGGCCATGTCGAAGATGACGCCCGCAGCGCCGCCATGCATTACATCTATTTGACAGGGTACATCAACAACCAATCCGGGCGCATACATTTGCAATCCAATAATGACAAGTATCCCACTTACTGTTTAGGTTGGAGAAGTTTGGTGACATGTATAGCTCAAAGGCCACGGATCCGTCTAATCCTGCATCGACGATTTTCAAATTGTACATGACCTCGCGGTCGAAATCCTAAGAAGGAATGAAGATTAGCTTAGGCATCGTGTTGTAGAAAAGGGCGGAGATTATTCTATTGGGAGCTGAATGTGATCTGGACGTGCATGAGACAGAAAATCTTGGCACCCGAAGGACGTGAATGTAAAGATATGATGGTTGGAGGGACTATGAGTGTTGGAACGAGTGAGAGCCCACATTGACAACGTACTATATGTTCCTTTGGTCGTTGGTCTGCAAGTATCTTGTATCGATCGAACATGGCCTGAACTGCAGCCATGGCCTTCTTTCGGTCTGCCTCGGGACCCGCCATGATGGGTGGTCTGCCCTCCGCTCGTATCGATATGAACAGATCGCACAATGGACTTTCGGTATTCTAGAAGGACAGAAGAGGTAGCATAAGGAAACAAAAATAGATGTGTAAACACTCCGGGTCGGCTGCGGTCATCTTCATCTACCCTCATGGAAGCGGAGGGGAACATGCGTGACAGGGACCAGGGATGGGGATTGCCTCGGCTCCAACATTCACTGCGAGGCAGTCAGGGGCGGCCCAATCAGGTGTCACCATGGAACTCCCCTATGTTTCGAAACATCCGCTTGCAGCGACTCCGACACTGTCACACAAAGAGAGCCTCAGGAAGCACTTTTTGCGTTTCAAGCGCTGCTCCACGCCATGCTCGTCCTGCTGTCGCAATCGTCAATGGACGATGCATTTAAACGGGCCCCTCTCTGCCCCCCCGAGTCCATTACTATTACGTGGGCACGGCTCTCCACCTGTTTCACTCGCTCCTCAGACACTTTGACTTGTCCATGTCTTGTCCCGTCTAGTCTCGCATCTTGACATAGTCGATGCTCTCATAAATCCACCTCACGCCCTCGATATACAGCCCCGGTCGACGTTTCCAAATCTCACCACCAACGACTCCCCACGTCTCCGCTCGGGTCTTCAATGAACCCGTTCCGGCTGATCTGACTTCAGCTTTTCAATCGCCATTGCGCAGTCTTGCTATTTAACCTGACTACAGCCAGCTCGCTCGTTTGGCCTCAGCCTCGACTCGCCTCGTCTTATCCCCTCCGCCACAGGCACCCTGTCCATTTCTTCATATACTCAACACCCAAAATAGCCCCTACCGCTTGACGGCACAGCAACCATAATGTCTTCATCCACGGGCCCCGTCCCCGCCGCCCTCCGCAAAAAAGTTCTCAAAGTCCTCTTCACATCACTGTTGCTCGATTTGGTGCGTCTCCCGTCCTACGTCATTCCACAAGCGCTAACGTGTCCTCGCACCAGATATCATTTACTTTTATCCTACCGTTATTCCCTAAGCTTCTAGAATTCTACCGTGACCATGAAGCTGCGCAAGGCTCCTCGGCGACTTCGCTGCTCTCGAAAATTCTCTCCGTTCTAAACGCATACAAGAACTCCTTTGCGAAACCGATCAACGACCGGTATGACATTGTCCTCCTCGGTGGGGCTTTGGGCTCCCTATTCTCCTTCCTCCAAGCTATTGCTTCCCCCGTTATCGGCGTATTGAGTGATAAATATGGGCGCCGAACCGCTCTGTTGTGGTCTATGGCGGGTAACATCCTGTCAGTCGCGCTGTGGGTTGCGGCGACGGATTTCCGGACTTTCCTGGCTTCGCGCGTGGTAGGAGGATTGAGCGAAGGCAATGTACAACTTGCAATGGCGATTGCGACTGATATCAGTGATGAGACACAGCGAGGCGCTACGATGGCCCTTGTTGGAGTCTGCTTCTCCATTGCCTTCACATTCGGCCCTGCGCTGGGCGCCTGGCTGAGCACAATCACAAGCTTCGCAGCGAATCCGTTTGCGAGCGCAGCAGCATTCTCTCTATTCCTGATTGTCACCGAGACAATCTATCTATGGTTTTCGCTGCCAGAAACCCTTCCCTCCGCTGCTCCGGCACCGAGTTCCAACGGTCACGCCAATGGCTCCGCAAACGGACATGCCAAAGCACCAGCTTCTGAGCCTAAGAAGCAGGTCAGGACAAACAGCCACTTGCTGTTGAATATGACGCATTTCTTCTTTATCTTGTTCTTCTCCGGTATGGAATTCTCTCTACCGTTCATGACATACGACCTCTTCTCCTACAATTCCCGACAGACTGGGCGCCTGCTCGGCTTCATCGGATTGGTGGCCTCGCTTCTTCAAGGGTCTGTTGTACGACGAACGCACCCACTCAAGGTTGTTCAGATGGGTGTAGTAAGCTGCACAGTGGCATTCTTTCTACTAGGCAGAGTAGACAGTGAGAGGGGATTATATGGCGCTGCTGCACTTTTGGCAGTAACGAGTGCAACCGTGGTTACAGGATTAAATTCCTTGAGCTCCTTCGAAGCCGGATCCGGTGAGCGAGGCGAGAAGCTAGGAAACCATAGATCTTTTGGTATGTTCACCCTACTCGCCCCAAGGAACAGATTGTTAACATACTATCCATAGGCCAAGCAGGACGCTCTCTAGGCCCTCTGATCTTCTGCACACTATACTGGTGGGCTGGCCGCGAGACTGCCTACGCCACAGGTGCTGCAGGCATGGTCGCCGTATGTGCGCTTGTCTTCGGCGGTCTCAAAGTACCTCCAGGCACTGAGAACGTTGGAAAGAAAGCGAAGGTTCAAGCCAATGGCAAGCTCAATGGAGCACCTAACGGTGTCGCAGTCAACGGCAAAGCGAAATAGAATTGAGATTGTACATGGCATTAAAAAATTGTATAAAGGGGTTTTAAGGGGTGCATCATTGTTTGGGAATGGATCCTTTGTATGAGTATTTTTGGCACCTATCGCGGCATCATCTGGTACGGTATGATCTTGGTACATACGTATGTATACATGCATTTTCAACAAGGGATTTTGGGATTGGTATTAGGGCATGGTACGACTTTGGATAGATGTTGTCTCCACCTTTCGTTGGTAGAATTGTGGGATTGAGCATAAATGATCATTGTTTTCTTCCTCTTTATATCAGTTTCTCAGTGGCAGTGAAAGTGTGTTTGATGCAGAATTAGCATATGATGTCTCTTGCATCCATGAATTTCAATATGGATATTTGTACCGTTCCTGTAAACATACACATAATACACCATCTCTCGATGCCTGACCTCTTATCTCATGCATGTTCGCTTCCCCGTGGGAAAAGTCTGATATGCCAACGCCCGATCGCTTTAATTGTGTTTACTTGCTACAATATTCGTACACAATTGGTCTTATATCCCTCCTCTCCTCTCCCGTTTTCTATCTTTCTATATCTTTCCGATGATTGATGTGGTATATTAGACCTCATTTCCCCGCCCTCTTCTGCTACCCAAATGAGGAGTCTATTTCTTCTTCTTACTAAACGCTTTGCTCTCTGTTCAAAGTTAGCCATCCATCCCATCTATCTCACCCCCAACCTAACAAGGGTCCACCAGGAAAACTCACCTTCAGCAGTCCTCTTCTTCTTAGGCGTCCCCTTTCCTCTACTCCTAGCGACAACATGATGCTCCAACCAATCCTCCTCTCTCTCATCCAAGATCGTGTATTCTGGATATAGACCGCGCAGCTGCTTGATGGTACCTACTCTCGGTGGGTAGTAGGAGGCTACGGACGGACCGCGCAGGCGTCGACTGAGTTCCCGGGTTCCGAGACGTGTGCCGTTTGGATTGAATGTTGTGTTGAAGATGCGGGATTGCGTCTGTGGGTGGTGTTAGTTGGGGTGGAAGGGGGATGGGAGGGGAGAGGTGGGGGTTGTGGGGAAGAAGGGATAGAGGGAGGTACCTTCATCAGGGCTAGAACTCGTGCGCGTGGGACCGCCATCTTGGGCGTGTAGTTGGAGGTCAATTGGGGTATCTTGCGGAGATGGATGCGGAGGTGAGGAATTGAAGGTTTGTCGATGCGATATCCTTGGCACGCTAGTCTGGGAACAGTAAGGCGGCAATCAGCTTCAGGGAACTTTTCCACCAGCACGAGGCTTTTTGTTTCCCTAGCTTTACTACTGTCGAATTTCGCAAATTGTCGATACTTTCGCGATATGTCGGGGAAAAGAGGTAGGGACTTTAATCATTATGGTGGGGATCGGGGAGGCTATTCGAATCAGAAGAGGAGGAAAGGGAATGATTTCCAGCATGATGTACGACCTGGATATGGTAATGTGCAGAGAAGCAACGTGCAGAGATCTAATGGGCCAAAGCACGACAAAAGCAACCCAGTACTGGAGCATATTTCACGATTGCCGGAACCAAGCCAATGTGTGCCGTGCAAGCTCGCAAAAGAGGAGATGGAGATTGGGCTGATTGGATTGTTGGATCAGCTCGTGCAGGAAGAAATGGGAGAGAGTCCCGATGAGGAGATTGTGCATCATGCTAGGGAGCTTCAAAGACTTCTTTCAGAGCGAGGACAGCAATCTACAGCGAGTCAAAAGAAACGTGCCCTGGATGCTGCAAGACCGGAGACGGAGAAGCACACGTCGATACCTGCATACATCGCCGAGAGGATCGAGCAATCCAAGGAGTTACCTCCGCTCCCGCACATCGCAGAGCCGTATCTAGAGGAAGCTGTCTTTACGCATGTTTCGGTCTATTCCGGTAGCGGGGTGAAGTTAAGTAGCTCCGAGCAGAACAATTACGACCGCCTAGAGTTCTTGGGTGACGCATATATTGAGGTCATCTCCTCACGACTGATATACTCCCGCTTCCCGCACCTCGAAGCATCGCAACAGTCTTCTCTAAGAGAACAACTCGTCAAGAATGAAACGCTCTCCCATTTCTCGCATGCATATGGGCTGGGAGATAGGCTCAAGCATGGAGGTCATCTGCAACAATCCAAAGCCTGGACAAAGATTCTGGCCGATGTGTTCGAGGCATATGTTGCAGCGCTTATACTGTCGGACCCAGAAGGTGGTTTCAAGACAGCAGAGACTTGGCTGACGGAACTCTGGGCTAAACAACTTTACGAGTACAAGGACAAACCCGTCGAGAACCCACATGCAAGAGATGAACTCAACAAACTCATCGTTGCTCCTGGAATTAAGCTGGATTATCGGGCTGAGAAGCCCATGACGCAGGTGGAAGGGCAGCACAAGTACTACATGGGGGTCTATCTTACGGGATGGGGATTCGAGGATGAGTGGTTGGGGAGTGGAGAGGGACAGAACAAGAGCCAGGCTTGTATGTTTGCGGCCATGGACGCGATGACGAACAATAGCGGTATCGTCCAAAAGGCAAACAAGAAGAAACTGGAGATTTATCCGCCAAAGAAGAAGGAAGGCGAGACAAATGCGGGCAACGATGCGAAGAAATGAAGGCCTGATTGCGACCATGTTACTGCTGACACAGGGACAAGGGTCGTCTCTTAGAAAAGGCGATAATACGATGCACAATGGCCCTTTCTGAGCAAGGACCATGTATGCACAACCACAGAAGGTGTGCTTCACGAGTTATCTGCAGGTATTCGGCGATAATGATCGAGAACGCGGGTAGGAATCAACTCTTGCATCCTTCTCTACTTTGCAAATGTATGTGATTCGCCGGATAGTCCATGGGTCGTGCTGACGGTGGAATCCGGGGCAGCTGTGCACCATACTGCAAAGGTAGTTAGTACGCGGACAAAAAAGATACCGAGGCTCGGTCTGTCTCCATAAACTAAAACTAATCTGAGGCCTACGACTGGACAAGCAGTTTTGTGAGGGATGTTGAATGTGGGATGTATAGTATACACATGACTGTTTGATCGTGAATTCTTGCACGTTCGTTGCTAGCATCCCAGTTGTAAGCCGGAGAGACATTGTCGAGTTCGTGTGTAACAATCGTGAGATGCCGCATCTCGCAATGCGCACGCCAATCACAAAAAGAAACCAGGTGCAATAGGTTAAGGTTAGGATTGCTCACCGCGTCGCGCCTCGTTGCAGATCTCCACGTCAACCCCGCCTGACTCGAACCTCGGAACCTGCAAAAGACCCAGTCTATTGCTGTGTGCTTCCCCCAAGCTTCGCTCTCACTTCGTCCCCTTGACAATTCTCCCCCAATGGAGCTCCAACACTTTCTTTTCCTTGCTGTTTGAATTTTCCAGACAGGACTTCCATGCGCCAATCAGTCATTTCAAGCTTCCGTCGTTGATCTAGTCTTGATCTGCAAATTGCTCGTCTAGAAGAACAAATATGACTGCCACAGGAGCCGCGGCCGTCGCTGGGATAGCCAGCTTGGCCGCGTATCTCAATGCAAAGTACCACATAGCCCAAGATGTCCGCATGATTCGCGGCAAGAAACAGGCTATGAGATGGTATGCTCATTTAGGTTCGTATTTTCTTCAATCTTCCTTCTTCTTTCCGAGTCCTCGTAATGCTAATGTTTGGTCCCTGTAGTCGAGCAGAATCGCCTTTCTCTATGGTACTCATTCGCCCAACACGTACCGCTATACCAAAATGAACGGGCTATCTGGGCGCGCGATAAATCGTACACATGGCAGGAGACGCACGATAAAGCTGCGCAATGGGCGCAATTCTTCTTGTCGCAAGGTGTCAAGCCTGGGGATATGGTGGCAACATATCTAATGAACTCCGCGGACTTCCTCATCATCTGGCTGAGCTTGTGGTGTATAGGATGTGCGCCTGCTATGCTGAATTACAACCTGAAGGGGCCGGCTTTGGTGCATTGTCTCAAAGTTAGTGGAGTCAAGTTGGTGCTTGTTGATACGGATGAAGAATGCAAGGAGAAATTCGACGCGGTCAGAGATCAAGTCGTGAATGAACTCGGGGTCACGCCTTTTGATGTCGATGACGCCTTCCTAGAAAAGATGTACTCATCGCCGGTATCTTTGCCCGGAGACGAATATAGAGCTGGCGTGACCGGTCCTTCACCTGCCTGTCTTCTCTACACATCTGGAACCACCGGTCTGCCCAAAGCGGGAATGTATACCGTCGAGCGGTACCATGAACGGGGGAATCCCAAGAGTCTGCCGTGGGAACAGAAACCAGGGCCAGATGGTGACCGTTGGTATTGCAGCATGCCGCTCTTTCACGGAACTGGAGGATTGTCTCTCGTGGGCGCACTCACAGGTGGCATGTCCGTAGCTGTAGGCCGCAAGTTCTCTGTCTCTACATTCTGGAATGACATTCACGATTCGGAAGCGACCATCTTCACTTACGTCGGCGAGGCCGCACGATACTTGCTCATGGCACCTCCCCATCCGCTCGAGAGAGATCATCCACGACTACGCGGTATGTTCGGCAACGGCATGAGACCCGACGTATGGAACAAATTCAAAGAACGATTCAACGTCCCCCACGTCATCGAGTTCTTCAATTCCACCGAAGGCGTCCTGGCAAACGTAAACTACTCAAAGGGCCCATTCACCGAATACTGCGTCGGCCAACACGGTCTCATCCTCCGTCAAATCCTCCACAACGTCCAAGTCCCCGTAGGCATCGACGCCGAAGACGGCAAAATCATCCGCGACCCCAAAACCGGCTTCGTGAAGCGCAGATCGTATAATGAGGGGGGCGAGATTCTAGTCAACGTCCCCGCCGAAAGCGCATTCGCAGGTTACTACAACAACCCAGAAGCCACAGCCAAAAAATTCGAACGCGATGTTTTCAAGAAGGGGGATTTGTATTATAGGAGTGGTGATGCGTTACGAAGGGATGATGATGGACGATGGTATTTCCTCGACCGTCTAGGCGACACCTATCGTTGGAAATCCGAGAACGTGTCTACGGCCGAAGTCGCTGAGGTGCTGGGTAATTATCCCGGGATTAGCGAGGCTATGGTGTATGGTGTTTTGGTCCCGAAACATGATGGTCGTGCGGGATGTGTGGCCTTGCGCTTTACGCCGGATGTAAATGCTTCGACCTTCGATTTCAAAGGCTTACTACAATATGCTCGAAGCAAGTTACCGAACTACGCGATTCCTGTCTTCATCAGACTAGTTGGAGATAGTAGCAAAACCGACAACAACAAACAAAACAAATCCCCGTTGAAAGACGAAGGTATCGAATTAGACAAGTACGGTAGCCGCGTTCCTGAAGGCGAGAAAGATACCGTGCTTTGGCTTAGACCTAAGGCTACAACGTATGAAATCTTCACTCAGAATCATTTAGAAGATATTAGAGCCGGGAGGTCGAGGTTGTAAACTTTCGATATATGAAGAAAGCAGAAGGTGGGATGGTGGGGGGTTTCTGCATACATACCATGGTTTGTAGATTGACGGTAGAACATCTAGAAATATAACGAGCATAACATCTTATACATACGTATGATCATCACAATACCTCCAACGTACATCAACGATGAACGCTAAACACGAAACGTACCTCAGCACCCGAGATCTCATCCATCCTCCATCCAACCCATATTCTCAAATATTTCTTTCGTTGAACATGATAACTTCCATATCCCAATTCACAACCACTTCACCATGTGTTACCAGATTTTCAGTGGACGTGCAGGTTTTAAATATGCGTCGAAGGTGGCGTTGTTAGGTTGTGAGGGATAACGGGAATGGGTGGGGATTCTTGGGTGGGTTTTTTTTGTGCTGGTATGAAGCGAAAAAGGGCGTTTAATGTGTTTAGATTGGTGGTGGTGGTGGTGCTGGATTGGTCTTAAGTCCTTGGGGGTGTGCTTGTATGTACTTTAATGTAGGAGGTACGCAGGTATTCAGTGAGTGTGGTTGTAGTGTGGTTGTTTGTAGTTGGAGAGATTGAATTGGTTGCTGTCTATTTCTACGTTTTTATGTAAAGTGAAGATTTGGTTATAAATCTGAACTCTACAGGAAGGTTTTGTGAAGTTAATTTTCTAGTTCGAAGGGGCTTGTTAAAGATCTGGAGATTTGATCATAGAAACCACTGATTCTAGCGGGTTCTAACTGATTTACTAAAGTACAATTAAAGAGTCTGCCATGATTCATTCTATACAGCTTGTAACTTTACACAAAGCTATAAAAGTAGCTAGTGTGAATCTCTGAGATCAGCCCTTCGTGGATCGGAGAATATCATCTCGAATTGATTGTTGGTCGTGGAACGATAGTTATTAGTCGTAAGTCGGGCCATTTCTTTTCTGCGGACATTTCCAAAACCTCATGCGATTGGGTTTATGCACCTCTAGCTTTCAAAAATGGATTGAATCGTATCAGCACCTCGATTCCATGAATGTGATTCTGCCACTTTTCTCCCTAATAAAAACCATCGGATAAAAGAGAGGACTGGATTGAATACAAGTAGAGAACGAACCTTCACCCTAGCCCAGAGAGCGATGATATCCCCTACCCTCAAGGAATCAACAAATCCCTCGCCATGCCCAGCACCCGAATTTGCTTCAAATCGTGGATATTCCGCACTTTCCCAGGTAACTGTATACTGTTTCACTATCTCACTATCTAAAACCTAATGTTTTCTACTAACTTGATTTCCTTGTAAAAACCATGAGAGCCTTCCCTCCTTAGCAGCATCCGGTGACTGTACTTCCACTTTAACACCTTTCACGTATTTCATTGCGTCGTAGTGAAGTCGTTGTGCTTCCATCTTGGTAGATGGGCGCGGAACCATATACCACCCAGAAGTTTCTCTAAAGTAACGGTCTGCTTCTTCTAGATCGGTAAAGCGTTCTCTTCGGTCTTCTTCGCCCCACAAATTACTCTCAATTTGACCGGTGGGTGAGCGGAAAATTGAGGCCTCGAACCATGAGCATGTATCGTAGGACGATCCAGGAATGCACTCTACGTCAACTCGTAAGAAGAGCTTTCTGAGGGACGCAGATAAGGATTGCTTACCTGTAATCGGCACCAGACCATCCTGATCATGACTCACAATCTTCAAATCCACCCCTCGTATCTTGTCTTCGCCAATCCGATCTGTCAAAAAGTGAGACCCCCAACAAAGATATGCAGCAGAGAAATTCCGCGACTCTCTCCGTTCTCGTAGTACTATCGGAGCTCTAGGAACACCAACAGCTCCATCTTGGCGCCAGTACTCAGCCAAATCAAGGATATGAACCACGATTTCGAATGGGAGTCCGAGGCTCGAGAGAATATTCTGGACGGCTTCGACTTCACGCCAAGAATGCCGTTGCTCGCGGTTGTTTGCGAAACTGGTCGTGGAGGTATATCTCCAATCTTAGACCATCTTGTCGGATTTCTAGGAGGTTTCCTCGATGAATGTCAGAATTTGGCCTTTTATGTGTAAAACTTGCGACACTATTCCTTTTGTGGAATTTTGTCCCTTCATCTCTTAACCGTCCGCTAGTAGAAGATAATGAGGTTTCGTGATGTAATCCAAGTCTGCGACGTATTATGAACCACATATCCCAGTATGTGCTATGTGTAATACTGGTGGCAACAAGACTACTATGTTAACATCACCATCTATTTATAATTATAGTCTGGTTCAGTAGTCTTTCTTGTCGTTATGGTAGGCTTGTGGCTGATAGATTTTCCCGTGACCCAAATAATTGGCCAATCATCGAATTAACATACATTCTGTCGATTTCTATGTGCTTATATCAAGTAAACTTCAAACTAAATGTGGTCGGGTAGGCTGAATGAATCTCATAACTTCGCCCCATAGCTTTTGATCTTATTTCCTTCGATTCTTGAAGTCATCTCTTAAAGATCATATAGAAATCCTCTCAGGTTGAGATCAATGTAGCAGTGGGCTCTTATTGATGCGAGATTAGTTAATTGCAATCAATAGAAGCACATAGACCATGTATATCATAGTAGAGATAGTGGAGAACCAATAACACCTATTTGATAAACCGATGTTGCAGACGGTGAATGAAATAGTAAGATATCCTAACTCGAGATTATTACTATGGCCCTGTTCAGTATGGCACAAGTATTCGAAGAGTGTACTCTCATAAAGCTTGAAACAGTTCGCTTGCAGTTCACTAGCCAGGCACAGAGACCTTGTATGTAAGGGTTAGAACAAATTCTGCCTAAGAATTGGTTTTATATAATGTTTACGTGCGCCTTGCTATGGCATCGGCACTTGCAAAAATGGATTATATCGTACTCGGATGCTAACGCCGTAGACATGATTCTCCCAGCCTCTTCCCTTCTATTCATTAGATCCTTTTCTTTCGCAGGCTGTAATGTATACGTACCTTCGCTCTTGCCCAGACAATGATCCTGTCTCCCGCCCGCAATGCATCCATGAAACCTTCACCATGGCCTGCGCCCTCGTTGCCCTCAAAATGCGAATACTCCGCACATCCCCAGATTATTTTATAGTGTTTTGTCATGTCTCCGTTAAATACCCAATCCCGTCTACCGACTTGATTACCTTGTAAGTACCAAGAGAGCCTGCCTTCCTTCACTCTCTTCGGATCTGGAGAATCACTCTCGACCCAGTCCACATATTCCATAGCTTCACAATGAAGTCGCTGAGGCTCCGGTACAGTGGAGGGGCGGGGGACAAGGTACCGGCTTTCTTTTTTTCTATACCATTGATCCACCTCCTCTAAATTCCGAAAATTGCCGTAAACTTCACTGTCGTCAGAATCCCAATAATCCTCCTCCAAATTGCCCTCTGCTCCTTTCAGAGAGCGCAAGATTGAGACTTCGAACCACGAACAGGTGTCATATGATTTCCTATCGCCAATGACTGAATAATCGTCAAAAATGTACACTAATCAATAACAATTCCCAAGGATATATGCGCTCACCATCCGAAGTGTTCTGGTCGTGGCTTACAATGTTGAATTCGATTTCCCTGACTCTGGCAAAACCATTTTTATTACTATAACGAGTAGGACACTCTATACAGTATTCCGCTGAAGAGAAATCCGACGACCGTTCCGGGTCTGCGATTGTAATTCCGAGGTATCTTGATTCGGATCCCATGTTTAACCAATACCGAGCATAGTCAAGTATATGACAGACCAGTTCCAGTGGGAGTCCATGCGATCGAAGGATATCCCGTACCTCAATTTCATTGCCATGCCTAACATAGTAATCGGGCCACCTAGTTACAGATTGGGTGCTACTTGCGGGCTCCATAGTCGCGAAAATGGCCATGCGAATGGGTTGGATGAAAAGAAGTAGGGTGATGAAAATGAAAATTCATAATTTGTGCGTAAATCCCAGACACTAACCAAGATAGTGAATTTTTGCCCTCGACCTGTTAACGGTCAGCTAGCAGCCGATGGGCAAGTTCACGACAAATTCCAAATGGGCCGTGTACTTCAATCAGAGTACTGGGCGTTTTACGGGTATGACAGATTCTTCAATCACTCAGATCATCATCTCTTGAATATCCGAGTCTGGTTCATTGGTCTTTTTATGTGGCCCAAGAAGTTGTTGTTCCGGCAAATCTGTGGTTGATGAATTCAAGTACACGGCAGGCCTAAAGAACTAGAAGTAGGTAAATTTGTATGAGTAGAATCAAATCGCGCCCGATGCTCCCCGAGCGTCTTAGTGAAAACTCCTCTAACTAAAGAAGCCCTCCGACCTTGTCCTCTGCATCGTTCCTAATCTTCCATATTTCAACCCCCGCATTTCACGTGATGAACATGCGTAGATCCTCCAAAAAAGACATCTAGTCGGATCATTTAATGATAATGGAAATTTATCGATGAAGGGAGGAATAGATCAACGGAATAAAGCAAGCAGCTATCCTCTTCTAATTCTTCTCTTTGCCTGCCAAGCTTTTTTCGGAGGATACATAGCCCCTAAAGGATGATACCATACATCTACGTATAGACCATAAACATAGTTTTCCCAGCCTGGACCCTAAGTGATGCTGTAAGTAAAATGAATGCGTAAGAGTCTCATCAATGTCATACGAACCTTGGCCCTCATGAAGACTACAATATCATTATCGGCCTGTAGAGTCTCGATAAACTTTTCACCCTGACCTGCTCCGCTATTACCTTCCCATTCACCTCCAGGCCCCCAAAAGACATGACAACGCTTGATTATATCCCCTTGAAAGACGTGCATGCCTTTCCCTGTTTTATTGCCCTGCAGCCACCAAGCAAGTCTGCCTTCCTTAACGGCCTCTGGTGGCTGTGTCTCCTCATCAACCAACGTGACGTATGTCATAGATTCGCAGTGACGCCTGTGTGTTTCGATATCAGATGATGGCCTTGGAACGAGATAGCGTCCCCTTTCGCTTCTTAAGTAGAATCTAGCTCTTCAAGGTTGGCAAAGTCGGGTAGTTCACCCGGATGGTCGTTCGGCGGTCGTTCTTGCGGGTCATAATTCATACGTATCATGCAGACTTCGAGCCATGAGCATGTTTGATACGAGTAATGGCGATAGTAGCCTATACATTAGTGGCGATGAAAGAAAGACTCCAGATTTAGGGCGACTTACGACTAGTCGGGTGCTTTCCAAACTGGTCATGGCTCACAAACCGAAACTCAATGGCCTTGATATCAGAAATTCTAGTCCCACGATAACGGTGTACGACTTCACTGACTGGAAATTGGAAGTATTATCTAGCCGCAGAGTAGTCTTCCGATGATTCTGAATCGGTGAGTATCTCTTCACCTATACGTGTTGGACCATTACAGGACCAGTATCTTGCAAAATCTGTTATGCAAATTGCCAGTTCGACAGGCAGCCTTTGTGATATGAGTATGTCACGGACAGATTCTACATCATATTCGTCCGCGCGTGGCATGTACATGGGTTGTTTTCCCTTCTCGTGAAATCTTTCCCTTATATCCATGTTTAGTATTGAGAGAAGGTCGCTAGCGGATTTTGAAGATTTGGAAACTGGATTTGGGAGGAAAAGATGTTGGCTTGTAGATGTCCTAAATTTCTATCTAGAGAATTAAGATACCAGATTTTTCAGCCGTAGCCTGAAGCTTCGCTAGTTCCTATGTAGAAAGTGGCCGATTAAAGGGTGAAGGGACAAAACTCGGGCCACCCGGGCTGGATATCAATACCGAGGCGAGCACTCTACTGATGATCGTATACGAACGCCAAACCCCTCCATAAAGTATCATTTTACGAGATCTCTATGTATACAGAACAGATACCAGACGACCTGTGCACAGTATAGACATAATTGAAATCATTGGCGTTGCAAAGGAGATGCGGGTTGGAATTGCAACTAACCCTACATTGCCTAGCGTTTGCCAGACCAGCTGAATGATTCACACCGCACTCTCAGCCCCTGCGCCACCACGCAGGCATCAACACCCGCGTAGAGGCATTTGCCGAGCCGCCAATTTTCGAATCTGTACCTTTTGCCAGGGCCATGCACCAACCGGAGCGCTTGCCTCCTGCATTGACTCTCTTGAGTGGGTCATGTACTTTCCTACTGGTTCCAAGGACTAGGCTGCTGCCTGACTAACATGCTTCTCGCATCCTATACGGAATCACACATGGCATCACGCATGTCTCGCCCGACGGCTTGGGCATGCGTTTGTACGACGTCTTGTCTCATAAAAGAGGAGAGCATCCCCTCAACCAATTGAGCACTGAATTTCCTGTACGAGTTTTGATTGAGAACGTCCCAATATGTCCAGTGAATCAGCTTTCCTGTCCCAAACATTGCAATCTATTACAAATACCAAATGGCGTGAGCAAAGCAAGCGCCGCCAAACATTCGAAAGCCGAAAGGCAAAAATCCTCAAGGAGCTTGAGGAGGCACCAGATGACCGATCTCGTCTGCAAGTCCTGCTGACTGGCTTCGACCATCTTTCATCCACCAACGATGGCGTATGGTATGTCCGCACAGACCGCAAGAATGCCATGACAAACGTACAACGTTACTTGGAGCAATCGTACAAAGATCCTTCTGTGGCCTCAACTGTTCTCCGGGGATTCGAGACGAATTTTAACGATAAGCTCCGCCAAGAGAGTCAGCGATTCGATTTTGCTGACCTCTACTATCGCCTTCTTTCGGAATGGACTGATGCTAGTAGCAAGCCTATTGTCGAATCAGAGAGGAAAGAGGAGGAACTAGACGGCTCTTTTGAGCATGTACACAAGTACACGCTCCAAAATCTCAAGGAGAAGTTTACAAACGTCGTCTTCACACCACTTGAGACCGATGAAGTAGAAATTGATTCCTACCTGGCATCACTATTCGAAGACGATGCTGCGGCCTATCATCTTGACAAAATCCGAGACTCCGTGAAAAGGTTTGGTGAAAACCTCTTCCAGCGCACCCACCCATTCGACAGCGGCATACTTAAGTCTTGCATCTCAGCTTTACTCACAAACGACCTTCTCAATGACGACGCAAAAGAGACCCTCACTGAATTTTCTACAAACGAAGTCGTTCTGGACGAGATTGCTGATGTGCTCAACCTTCGTTTCTCCGATCTTGAGAATTGGTCTTGGGACGCCGAGGATGGCATGTACTATGAGCCTCGACAGCAGCCGAATGGGAAATATCGGATCATGATGGACCAAGATATTCTCCAAGCTCTGTTTCTTCACTATATAGCCGTGGCTTGGTGTGGGCTTCTCAAATCTACATTTGGTCAATTGCCCAAATCCGAGCAATTTTGGAAGGGACCAGAGAAGATGTCATCTCGCCAGAAAGCTCGATTCGAGTTCTTCACCGGCGAAAGGCCATCCGAGTTGGGCGCAATGCACTCTGAGCAGGAGACTACCTTCTGTAACAGTTTCTTGCTCTCGTCTCTACCTCGTGACCTCAAAGACGGATCAGATCCATACGGAGATGACAATGATCCCGACGACGAAACACGTACCGGGCTTGGAATTCGACAACTTCTGCATCGTCAAATAGCTTCTGATGTCATTATTCGACGGGCTCTTTATGGAGAAGTTGCAGTAGTACAATCAGATCTGCAGTGGTTTGCTACTGGCCTTCCCCATTCAACTCTCTGGGCAGTACTTCGTTTCTGGGGCATACCGGAGCGTTGGATCACCTTTTTCAAAAAGTTCGCAGAAGCACCTTTGCGCATGGAACCAACCCCCGGAGAAAATGTGCGGACTCGGAGGCGTGGAATTCCAATCACCGATGCATTTGAAAAATTGTTCGGAGAGGCTGTTCTCTTCTCCATGGATGTAGCAGTGAACAGATTGTCTGGCATGACACTGATCCGATTCCACGATGATCTCTGGTTGACGGGTCAACCTGCACAGTGCGCTAAGGCATGGGAGACAATTGAAACCTTTGTCAAGATCCTTGGACTGGACATAAATTGGACGAAGACCGGATCCGTTTACCTCTCTGACGGCGAGAAGGATGTTGATGTAGCAGCTAAATTCCCGAAAGGTAGAGTTTGCATGGGTATGCTGCAGTTGACAGAAAAAGGTGACTGGGCAATCGACCAGAAGCAAGTTTCATCACATATTCGACAATTCGAAAAGCAGCTTGGAAAATCGAAAAGCATAATCATGTGGATCCAGACCTGGAATTCATGTATGGGTCGATTCTTCCAGATGGTATTCGGCAGGCCAGCCAACTGCTTTGGACAAGGGCATGTAGATGCCATCCTCGACACACATGCACAAATGCAACGCGAGCTTTTTGGCTCCCACCACGGAAGCGTCACCGAATATCTCCGCCAGCAGGTCTACGATCGATTCGGCATTGAAAACATCCCGGACTCCTTCTTCTTCCTCCCCGAGGAATTCGGCGGTCTCGGACTCCAAAATCCTTTCATCCCCTTCTTCCTCATCAAAGCGCAAGTGGAAAAAGATCCCATGGACATCATCAAGCACCTCTTCAAGACAGAAAAGACGCTCTACAAATACGCCCGCGAAAACTTCTTGACGATGGACGAAACATCCAAAGCACACCGCCACAAGGCCGCTTACAAGCAAAGCAAAGACCTGCAAGACATCATCAACGAAGACTTTATCTCCTTCGAAGAATACACCGCGCATCGCGAAGTCTACAGCCACTCTCTCGGACAGGCTTACCGCAGCCTGATGCAGAAGCCACGGGTTAGCGACCTGAGCCTCATCAAGGAGGTGAAACCGTGGTTTGATGAGCTTAACTACAGCCATGGGACGGGCTGGAGTAATCTTTCGAGTGAGAATAAGTGGGTCATGCATTTGTATGCTGATGAATTGAAGAGTAGGTTTGGAGCGTTGAGTATTGTGGATCGGAATTTGTTGCCTAGTGGTGTTATGAAGATGTTGAGGAAGAAGAAGATTACTTGGCAGTTGATTCTGTGGGAATAAACAGGTTTATATAGGCCTGATTAGTTAACACCGATGGCTGCGATTTAAGTTTCGGTGCTGGAGACTCAACGTCCTAGGTTCAAGCGAATGAGATGTGTGCACCGAAGCTATAAACTGGCGTACATGCTATGGAATTATATTAGAAATTGATTTTGATGACTACGCCAAATACTAGCAATCCCACATATCTTGTTCATGAGCAGCTTTTTCATGTCATCACATAGACTCCCTTTTCCCAATTACTCCTTCTCTAGCCAAACAATCCGACTCTGATAATCCTCCCTAGCCCACCTCACATTAATCCCCGCATTCATATACGTCGCTCCACTATACGTAGCATTATCATAATCATTCCTATACCTAGCCTGAGGATCTAAGCCCCGCAATTTCAACGGCGGAGGCGCCGGCTTGATCTTATACTGCTGCTGGAATGCAAACAAGATCGCTTGACCACCATCTTCAGACACAAACTGTACGGCCGGGAAATTGGATTCCGAGGGATGCGCGATGCGGTAGAAGTCGCCGGAGATGACGACAGGGTTTATGCGTTTTGATTCTTCGATTATGGAAGGGATTGCGGAGGCTTCTTCAGGGCTAAGCTCTGATGGGTTGAGTTCTAGACCGAATGAGCCGCACATTAGGGCTACGTGGGCTCGGTATTCGATTGAGATGTTGCGATGCGTGTTGCCGTTTGGTACAGCGGAGACGTGGCAACCCATTGATGATGGAGGGTAAACTAGACTGGTTCCCATTTGGATTGTTAGACGATCCGATGCATCGGTGTTATCTGAGGTCCAATGTTGTGGCCAGTAATGGAGAAGTCCAGCATCGAAACGGCCTCCGCCAGAGGCGCAGCCCTCCCATAGAACGTCTGGATATTGCGTCGTCAGGTTGTCGATGACACGGTATAAACCAAGGATGTAGTTATAATTATCAGATGGGTGCATCATCTCATGCATGCCGCGGTTATTGTCCCATTTGACATATTGAATGTTTGCTGAGTCGAGGATTTCCGAGACGGTGTTGATGATGAAATCTTGTACTTCTGGTAGTCCGACATTGAGGACTAGCTGGTTCCTTGTGAGACTCCTAGCGTGCTTTCCGGAGTGCAAAACCCAATCTGGATGCTCGTGGTACAGGGTGGAGTTTGGGTTGATCATCTCGGGTTCCACCCAGATTCCAAACTGCAAGGGGTCGGAAGAATTGAGTACGGTGAAGTTGTTAACTTGTGCCACATATGGTGCCAATCCATCAGGGAACTTCGCTGGATTAGGGGTCCAGTCACCCAGCCCAAGACTGTCATTGTTACGGGGATACTCAACGCCAAACCAACCATCATCATTGACAAATAGCTGGATCCCAAGCTCTTCTGCTTCTCCAGCAAGTGAAACCAACGAAGTCTGATTGATATCGAATCCAAGGCCTTCCCATGAGTTGAGCAAAATGGGTCGTGTTTGCTGGGTAAAATTTGATCTCGAGAGATGGTTCCGGTACAGGTCATGAAATGATCGTGACATGCCACCAAGACCTTCGGCTGAATACACGGCGACAGCTTCTGGTGACTGGAATGTTTCTCCGGACTTTACCCTTAGGCTGGTGTGAAGAGGATTGAGACCAAGAAGTACTCGGACGTAGCCATTGGAGAACCTTTCCGCTGTAGCCTCGAAGCTGCCCGTCCAAACTAGATTAAAACCCCAGGCCTCTCCGGTACTTTCAGTCGTGGTAGGGGGCACAAGCGCGAAAAATGGATTGTGCAAATGTGAGGCGTATCCTTCAGTGCTCCGGAAGCTATTCACGTAAGCATGTACACTGATCATCAGGATTGCGACTCACGTTGTTTCTCCATAGTCGATCTTTCTCTTCACAGTATTGAACTCATGTGCCCAATCACCGTGTACCTCAATCATGTCAAGGTCTAAATTAGGGAAATCTGTGCTGAAGCTCGCCGCTCTCTCAATGACAATCTCTCCTGAGCCGTTATTAGTGATACTAAAGCTTCGCGCGATAGCATTGTACTCCGGAAAGATCGAATATGATAGAGCAGCCGAGACATCCGAGACATTATCGTATAGTTGCACAACCAAGGTCGTAACGTCGCCGTCCCCGCCGTATGTTGCGGGCAGTCCTGGTAACGACGGCTTTCCTTGAATGATTTCGTGCGATTGGTAGAGAAAAGCAGTTACGGTATCGCCATCAGCATGCTCGATGTGAATTGCGGGAAGACGGAAATCACTCCGGCCAATATCAGGAAATTCCCTTCTGAAGTTGCTCAACCCATCATGCCAGCCATAGGGCAGGATATATGCTGGTGGAGTGAAATCGGTGATTGGTCCTCCAAAATGGTCCGACACAAGATCTCCAGATTGAAGGTCGGCGTGGAAAAGGTATGATACCCCATTACCATTCAGCGTAAAATTTGACCCAGATGCAGTAATTGCTAAGAAGATCAGTATGTATAAACCACTAATGAACAAAGATTGATTATACCTTCCTGTGCCGCTGCTCTAGCTGCCAGCAGCACCGACAAAGCAACTACTCGGTGCAACATTTTGGAACACTTGAAGGAAATGGTACATCGCAGAAGCTGCACGAGAAGATCGCAATATAAGTACCTGCATACAAGAAGCGGGGGACTTCCAAGGTTTGGTGCATCGACATCGGCCGCTCGGCCAAACACTCGGAAAAAACGCTCACTGGCGGAACATGGCGGACCTGACGTACCGTTTCCCTGTTAGGCAGGAGGTTGGGAAAGTAACACAAATATCGGTCATCTTCCCGCACAATATAGCGATTTGTAGTACTCGAAATGACGATGGGTTGTTTCTTAGCTCAATGGACGAAGCTTGCGCGTATGTTAGGCGTGCATTATTGTGGAACCATTCTTCCTTCCCCTCAAACTCATCAATAGAGGTAGAACCAGGTAGGAAGTATATTTGAACATTCATAAATATTGAATACCTATGGGCGCTCACTATACAACCTGAATTGGAGGGTCGAAACATTTGTTGAATCTCAGATACCAGCGAAGTCGACGTGAGGTCACGTGACGAGACTTCCACTTCTGGGAATCTCTACTCAACCGTACAGCCGGAGGGATTATCCAGTGGAGAACCAAATGAATTCATAGTTGGCTCTGCAAAGGTGGTAATGAAGAATCATCTAGGAAGTCATTGATCAGCTTTGTAAACTGATCGGCGAATTGGTAAAGGAAACCATGCCCAGAGTCAGGATACAAATGAAGCTGCGCATTTGCCTCTGACAACTTTTGCCACATGACATAACTATTGGCTGTTGGAAGTAGCAAGTCATCACTCCCTAAGACATATTAGACTCTTCTCCTGAGTTCTTGCGATCTGCTTACCATTCGCGATAAGCACCGGCATCGTCAGTTCATGAAATCGGTCGTAGGATCCATCCTTCCCCTTCTCTGGGTTCTGGAAATTCACCATGGATTTATCTTGTCTTTTAGCAGTTTCGACTACGATGTAGTCCGTTCGGTTGGGTCTTGCCGCATGGATCCGCTCGAATGACGCTCGACCAGCCGCCTGGCTATTCTCACTCGGTCCGAAGAAGCTTAGCAGGAAAGCCTCCAGCTGTTCGTCGCGTGTCCTGGCTAGACGTAGCTTTTTATAAGGTTCCATGTCTTTCGCCTGAACTACACCTTCTCCGGCGCTCGGAATGGTGCCCGCCAATATCAACTTCCTGACCAACCCCTTCGGCGCATTCAGACCTATCATCTGCGCGGTAGCACCACCCATAGAAAATCCAAAGACGTCGACCTGTTTCAGACCAAGGGCTGCGAATAGGTCGATTGGCCCCTGTGCCCATTCGGCATAGGATGTTGGTATCTCGCCTTCGGATCGTCCTACCCCAGCATTATCCATAATGATGATTGGTCGGCGCGCTGCAAGGGGGTTCATGAAGGCGGGATCCCAATGGTCCATGGTTCCACGGAAATGAATGTGGAGAAACAGCGGGATACCATTGCTCTGGCCGAAGACCCGATATGCAAATTTCACACCTTTGATACTGATGTATTGATCTTGGGCTGCTTGATATGTCGTCATCGTGCGGGATTGTGCAATGAGTCGAGTAAGAAGGTCTACGTAGATAGGAAGATCAGGAAAACACGGCGTGTTTTTTGGAGAGAATTTATGTGACAACAGGACCAGACTTGGGATAATCTGACAAAGAATGGGGAATCCTGACAAATATTAGGGAAATATGACTAAAAAGCCATGTAGTGGATAGGGAGATAGAGGGACCCGTAGCCGATTGACGTGTGGGACGAACCGGTGCAATTGAATTGGACATTACCTATCTAAGCGGGGTAGCCAATCGGGCGTAAATGCATTCTCATATATTACTGTACTAGATTCGGTTATAACCGCAGGTCACCTGACTATTCCTCATTTACAACTAACAGTTTGGGAAGAGGCCGAGGTTCTTTACGGGCTCGATTGCGGTTAGCCTAGGTTTTAGAAACAACAGGGAGGATAGCAGGTAAATAAAGCCTTCATCTCTGGTCAGCTTCGGGATCTACTGTTCCTGATGCCCTGATTATCAATGACGCGAGTCTCCTACCGATAAGGTCCACAACTGCAGGTTACCTTGGAATGGACGGAAGTATGATCACGTGATTTCTATTTCCATAATACAAGGTACCCAGTGGCTCAGGAAAATGTGTGATGAGGCGAATTGAGCACATAGAGATTCAAAAATTCCAAGTAGTTCATTATGCCGGTTCAAATTACACAGGTACAGTCTGAAAGCTTATCAGTAGCAAACTATTAGTGGTCACTTTACCGTTAGCTTCAGAAGGAAAGAAATTGTAATCCAACTCCGGGTGACTCGCTCTGATAATGTGTTCACTGCAAGAGCTTTAGAAGATGAAGGCGGATCATTAGATGTCGAATGCATGTCTTGTTACTGGGTAAAGCTTAAATGTAATGGCCGCTAACCACGCTATCGGTGCACTAAGTAGCATCTCGATTCACGAGCCAATACTTACGAATCCTTAATGTGGCTAATGAATTATGGGAGATCTAACTATTTTACCGAGAGTTTCATGCGAAGGCCTTTTCGGCAAGAGCTTATGGAAAGCTGTGCAAATTATCCCAGGTAAGCAGAACTCAAGATCTCCAAGAACGATCAAGCTTAGGAAACACGGTAAAGGCAAATGTGAAAATAAGAGAGCTAACATCGAGCAGAAAAGATTTGTTAGAACAATAATGATACGATTGAAGTCAATTCCAAACATGCGGTATATCGAAAGATAACCGGAACCGCACAGACCCAGACAATAGACACACAGCCAATGCAGTGTTCGTAAGCTAAGGTTGAGTGGTCATAACGAGGCTACATATCATAAAACTGAGAAGAAATCTCTGAAGCTTCACGAGCCCAGAGGTACTCAGGCGATCGTCCCCGGTCCTGAAGGCCTTAAACGAGTCACTTCTCAAGATATCAATAAAATCGGGTATGGGCCAGTTGCGGAACTCATCAAATGGAAATAGCGCTTATTTACTAAGGGTATCTAGCAAGAAGAAAGCCTCGACTACGAAGAAATGTTTGCACCTACAGTCAAGTCCGATTCAACTTCGGTCTTGACTCGCACTTGCAATTATCCTTTTCTTGGTGATGTTAAGTCTGAGTTTCTAGATATCAATCTTGACAAATCAGTGTACATAAAGGGCCCAAAAGGTATTCCATTCTACTCGTGGGTTCTGTCTAATGCTCATCAAGGCCTCTTCTTGTTCGTGGTATAAGAAAGTTCGGAATGTGCTACTCAACTGGGTATGGCGTATGTCGACCTAACATGCACGTATCTTTACCAATGGAAATACTGGAATTATACTCGGGGTTCATGCGGAAGATATGAAGATCCTTGCAGGATGGAGAGCAGCCGTCTGTCCCCTGATGTGATTGAGTGCTGGCACACATGCTAGAACCGAGTGTTACCCCGCGTCAAAAGGATAGGGTATTCTGCAATAATGCTACATAAGAACAAAATAATGAGGTGGGATACTACATATATGAGTTGAATCGCTCGTCTGCACCTAACAAATATGGGATCCAGCACATGAGCATACCGACACTTTTGTGCGGGAGTGCAGAGTTTCGAGATCTCGGCATTCAGCTGTACTTATGATGCAGGTTTGAAGCATTGCTACTGGCTTCGGAAGCACGACCGTGTAGTTGGAGCTGAGGTACAGAGGTCCCTTGGCAACGCAAGCATGCCATCCACAACCTCAGCTTGTGTCAGCCCCGAGCTCTATGGCAAAACACAGCACTTGGATATTTAAAGGTGCATCTATTCCTTTTTTAAAGAACAACAAAACCCTGCACATTTATTCATTTCCACAGCTAGCTCTCTACTTGACTTGAAACATTTACATACACCATGGGTCGACTTAACGGGAAACAGGCTGAGTACTTGGAGAAGACCATCATTGCTCGTGCCAAAGATCTCGTTCGAGAAATCGAGCACAATTCGAATTTGCTGGGATCGCTCGTAAATGAGCACATCATTGACGGTAGCGTCCTCAAAGCTTTTGTGCAGACGCTGGGCGCACTGCCCCAGCAAATGGATGAACTCCTCAAGCAGGAGAAATTTTTCATCAATCAAAACCTCCCAACCTCGGTTCTGGCCCAAGCAAACATTACACCAGCAAGTAACAACGTCCCCGCCGCGGTTGACGGGGTTGACTTGCGGCCGGACCTACTCAACCCAGACAAACCTGAGACAGTAGTATCGCGGGCTCGTACCTTGCTGCATGAAGTCTCGCACACCCTTCCAGTCAACAATGAATTCCCAATCCTGGATTACAGCTACGCCACCGGTTGGGCATTGAGTCATCTCGGACCGCTCTCCGCGTACAATGCAGACACGTTTGCGGAGGCGGCCATGGTGCCAGCAGAAGTCAAAAACCTCAACCTTGCCGATAAACACCTCGAGGGTAGCGATTGGTTGTTCCGCACCTACAAGAGCGCCGTCGCGCAACAGGCGGCCCTGCGAGAGATGAAGGCGACGGGTCTGAGCGCGGCGCTCGCATGGGCAGACCTGCGTGTCAATCGTGCCTGGCTCCGCATGGGGGACTATAAAAATTTCGCGGGCGGCCCCGACGACGGCACGGACATGAGCTTCGCCATTGTAGAGTTGCGCAAGATTGAGCAGCAACTTATCGCCTGGGGCACCGTCAAGCCGCGCATTTCGAGATGGACTGACTTTGCCCTGGGAAAGAACAGACTGCCTCAGGAGAGCATCGATAATGTGGCCCTTATGGCCTCATCCGTCACGCAGGTTAAAGATTGGCTCTCGAAGATGCATCTTCGTATTGTCGACACGAACAGTGCCGCCATCGTCTTCTCAAAGGGCATAACTGAACAACTTCAAATCTCCAAGGACGCCCTTTCCCTGAAAACCGAGGTGCTCGGCAATAAAATTCTAGACTGTCTCTTTGCTGCCCTAGAAAATAAATACATACTGCCCAAAAACATCGCCCAAGACGCCCTGCTGGATTTGTGCGTCAACAACGACCGACTCGTAGAAAAGAACGCCCTGAAAGCTTGCTGGTCTGCGTTGACCGGTGAACAGGCCACTTCTGTGCAAGAGTCTAAACATCTGGACGCCTTACTTCTTCTCTCGATCGTGCATTCAAAAGCTGTGTACTGGAGAAATGCCGCTGCAAGACTGAATATTCCATCATACCAGGTAGCCCTGAAGACCGTCAACCCCACGGACACGGGCGCCGAGATCTGCAATAGTATTGAACAGCCGCTTGAAGACCTCCGGAAGGTCATTGACCTTCTTCCACAAACACCCAACTCACCAAGGGAAGACATCATAAAACGGCGGAATGCGGCTGTGAACATGCTGGCGTCTGCCGTCGAAACCATGACGATCAAGGGCGCCGACATCCAGAAAGCCGACGCTAAGAAGGTTAAGGAGTGGACTGCCATCAAATTAAAGTTCAAGGCCAGCCCATTCATTGATTTGAAGAACTGAGCTCCATCATCGAAGGAGTTTTTGAACAACCAGCTTCTTCTCTTACCTACTTACAAGATGGTAGTGATGATGCTTTTCTCTTTAAACCTTTTCTTATGTAGTAATCAGTAGCGAATTTAAGACTGTTACCTAATCAAAAGCAACTAATACAGGAGTTTGTGTTGTAATATTATACTATATGATGATGCTTTGATATAATAATGTTCTGCTTTTCCGCTATTCCTACGCCTTCACGTGGCCCCTTTAAGTCAGGAGTCTCCATCCGCTATTTACTAGGGACTGGGACCTCTAGCCTTGATATTACGAATTCATTTTGAAGGCATATAAGGAGTCGAATGTATCAAGTTAGTGGTCAGCTAAATCCACTATCTAAGGGCAGTGTTGCTAGGCACATATTTGAGCACCGTGTCAAGGTTCGTTTACTTCATGGCGGACCCAAGACGATCAACCCCAATTAGTGTATGGACACATAGATTGAGATGCCGGCAGGTACGTTACATTCTATATACAAAGTACTATACTATGTTCATAAAGGATCGATCTGATCTTTGCCAGTCATCGAAAGGCTAGCAGGCGTCTCGATTTATGCGCCCATACAGTGTACACGCAGAAGATGATCTCGTAAAATTTCCTACAGATAGGGTCATACATAACAATGAGCAAAATTTGATAGGCCTATCACATCGGGTTGAGTCATGTAGGTGCAGTCTCGCCGGCTATTGGCTGTATGACCTTATCTGCATCTTCAGCCGCACGAACCCCAACCGCACCAAATGTGACCGATATACGAAAGATTCTCTCCACAACCAAATCACGGAAAACAATTCAAGCTTTCGTAACTTTCCACGTCGTTATATCTTTGCTAGATCATTAACATCATGTCGGGCATCGGAATCGCTGCCGAAACCCTTTCGGCTATAACCTTTTGGGCTATAACCCTCTTATTACGTGGCTATAATGTCGCTCAGCCTAGGCTTCTCAGTGCCTATAATAAATACATGAATAGCGCTGAAGAGAATGGTCACGCCGTCACAATTCTCCTAAACACCTTCTTTGCGGACGCCGTTTTCGTCATGGATCGAGTTGAGTGTTATGTTCTTTACTCAGAGGACCGTGAAGTAGTTGCGTTCATGAAATCATATACAATGAGCTTCAACATGATCGGCGTCGCCGTGCGTAATTATAGCTCAGCATCGGAACTAGGCTTTGTTACTGACTTGTCTCGTAGGGAGCCATCATTGCGCAAGTTGCCATATCTGCCATGTCTCTTACGGGTCTAGAGGATTCTCACTGGACAGTCGAAGCTTTCTTCGTAGTCAGTCTGGTAACTGGATGTTTATCGGTTTTCTTTTCTTGTGCTATCAGCCCGGCTTTCCACGGATTGCACAGTGCCGAAAACATCAAAGACTTTCTCACCAAGCCTACGTCTAGGGAAAATGCTAAAAAATTCAGCTCCATCGTACGAGAGTTAGAAAAGAGAAAGAGGGAGATAAAAGATTACACCAAGGAAGATCGCGACCATCTAAGAGAGCTAGTTGAAAGGGGCAGGCCGAACTTTCCTTCTGCGTACTCTGCTCTTATGCTTGTAGCGCCCATGACGCTTTTGAGAATTTCCCTCAACGCATTTCTCATAGGACTGGGCGTATATCTCGGCAAGCTATTTACTGCAAACTTGATACCCTCCTTTGGTAAGGGCTCCATTGGCATACTAGTGTTTTACCTCGCTAGCGTCTTATTCGGCATTGGGACATACTATGTTGCACAGAGCCTCAAGTACCTCGAAGGCGCTCCACTTGGACGCTGGCGTAGGATTGAGGAGGAATTTAGAAAAGCCGCATTAAAAGAGCAAAAGGAGAAAGATGAGAATACATCAGATAAAGTTACAGGTACTGGATCTGGGCGGATCGAGGATCTTGGCCTGCCATCGAAACATGAGCGGAGGGGCAAGCGTGTTAGCTATACGACGACCGAGTCAGAGTCCTTCAAGGACGAAAGTGGACCCAGCAATGTTAAAAACCTTAATCCTCCTGATACTGACGGTACTACTTCTCTGGATGGACAATCGCGCGTTGCACACGATATTGGACCGCTCACACAGAGCATTGATCAGCATAGTCCAATACTGTCAGCAGGAGGAGATCCTTCATCCCCTTCCGATGTCAATCCATCGAAACTGGGTCCAAAGAAGCCGGCAATTATAGCTCAGGTTGATGTAGGCAACGTCCAGCAACTCTTGATGGATATGATCCGAGTCCAAGAGGACAGTCTTCGTATCAACCGCCGCCTCTTAGAAGCTTTCAGCACAGATCAGATAGACAGCTGAATCATTTAAGATGCTTATAAGAGTAAGCAGTGGTTGGAGAGATTAGCGCAAGGATTACAGGAAACGGAATCGATTCGGTAACGGAGCCATATTCACAAAAACTTAACAAGTGAGAGAAGTTCTCATATGTTTGAAATTGAGAAAGCTGGGAAGTTAGCATATAACTACTGCGGCAGTTCTACTTGTACATGCCTTCTCATCTGGTTGGCGGACCACTCACTCAATCATGTCTTTCGGGTTTCTACGACCTATCCCTATTACCTATGTGACTACATTCGAGCCATAAGCATATCGTACTTAGTTCCATAGAGTTTGGATTGTAGGTATTACACGTCATAATGCCATCGTCTCCATTTATAAGAGATACCAATCGTGAATCGCTTTTGCAGCGAGTAATGTGGGCTATACATTGATGATACCGCCACTCGATGTCGATCTCTGAATGACTTTCCTTTGTCTGAAGACGGCGAAATAACCACCCGTCGTAGTTTTTGGTCCCGACCAATCACATCCCGTATCCGTTACAAAGAAGTAACGCGAATACCAAGAGTACTTCTTGTGATAGTCCACACACATTGTCACAAAGTGGACATGCGCACGCCGCAACCCATCCATCCTGCCGTAATGTCGAGTGAACCACCCTTGCACAGCCCCCCACAACCATTCCCTACTTCTCCATCTCAGACGAACCATCTCCCTCCCTTCCATCCTTCGATCCAGCAGCCTCATTCTTTCTTGCCTTCTCTGCCCTAATCTACCACCCATCGAATTAGTAACATAGCCGTAAAGAAAACTTTAACAGAATATTGCAACATACCTTCGCCATCTCGATGACATTATGCTTGAATGCAAAGTCCACGACCATCACGCAGTCTTCTAGGTCTTGGACACACTTCAGTATTTGTTTCGACCAGGATAGCAGGTCCTCTGGCGAGCTAGTGGTGGAGGCGGTCGTGTTGGGAGTGGAGTTGGGATTGTTTGATGACATTGTGGTTGATCTTAACGGTTGTTGTTGAAGTAGTGGAGGTTGGAGGGTGTAGCGTGCCGCGTCGTGTCTAGTTGGTGCGGCTTCGGCTGGTCTCTGACAACTCGTGGCGAGCTGAAGTATCTGGGGAACAAAAAGCTTAAGTGGACCAGGTAAAGGTGATGGCGAAAAGCGAAGGTTGTCAACAAGAGTCACGCGCCGTGGGAAGTGAGTCAAAAGTTTGCGAAGTGAAAAATCACAGTGGCAAATGCGTACTTTCACAGCAGGGTAGAGTTGAGAGTTTTGCGCGGCTTGCGCAAACTACTATGAAACCTCGGACAACGGCCAGCGTCATCTCATCCTATTGACAAAAAGAGACTCCAAAATCTCGAACTACTTAAAACCATTGATCGGCTTTATATCTCCTCCAATCTCCAATTTCTCATCACCTCTTCGGGTTAATCCAAACCAAAATCTCCTTCACCGCAGCGACCAAGCTCTCACCACATCCCACCAAAATGTGCCCCAACTTTATCGGAATATACGTAAAAAGGCTGATGAACATCTTCAAAATGACATATAGAAGCCAACCGGTACAACCCCAAAGCGCCTCAAAAACCTTCTCCATAACCCGCTCAAACTTGACAAGCCACTTCCAGAGAATCTTCGGGAAGCCGACAAAAACAGCATGCAAAAATGTTTGAAATGCCTCAATGACATTCTTTACCGTGATATTCCTGAAGAAATCCACGATAGCAGAGACCAAGGTGTGGAGAAAGGCAAAGAAGCGGTTGATCATATATCCACATTGCTTCCCCAGCTTCTTGATCCCGTTCCAGAACCACTCCCACACGATCTTGATAGCTTTTGGGAATCTCTTGATGCCATCTCGTACGAGTTCGGCAAGGCCTTTAAGTACCTCTCCCACGTCGCAGAGAGCCTTCCACACTCGACGCGGGATGTTCTTGAGCCATTCCAGGATCTTTCTTGGTAGTTCCATGCGGTGTTTGTATATCCATTTGACTCCTTTCAAGAGTGGTCTGAATATCAAATCTTTGGGACACTCATAGAAGAGAGTCCTCGGTATCCAGTAGAAGACGATGTAGAAATACGACTTAATACCCTTAACAGCCTTCTTAATCCTCTTCATACTCTTTTCATGCTTACGTTTCCACCGCGTCATTCCACCCGCTCTCCGCGCTGGCAGATATTTCACAACTTCGCGCTGTTTATGTGTAGATGCAAGATGCAGCGCCGTCTCGCCGTCAGGCGCGACTAGAGAATCGTCGGCATTGTACGTCTCCATGAGAAGCTTGACAAGCACAAGATCCCCATTCTGCGCTGCTATCTGCAGCGGCGTACGAAGCACATCTTCTTTATTTTCATTGAGAAATGTCCAGCGATCGTGACGTTTACCCGAAACATCACAAAACGCGTTGACATCAGCCTCGTAATCCATTATTAGTTGGACTGATCGTACATGACCTGATTCGACTGCAGCAATGAGAGGCGTACGGTTGAACTTAGATAGCGTCTCTGTGCCGACAATTCTGGAATCCAGGAATGCGGAGACGATTTCATCTTCGCGGTTGGCGATGCTCTTGAAGAAGGTGTCGATGACGTCGGATTCTAGTAACGTAGGGTTGGAAACATAATCACCCCCGCGCGACCCTGGCCTGTAATCTGATACGTCGGGGTACGATGCTAAAGGTAGGGCTCTATGATGGAGCTCGAATTCACGTTTGAAGTGTGCTATTCGTTCGTTTATTGGGAGGTCGTCGAGTTGGTAAGTTGGTGGGTCGGCAGTACCGTAGGGGGTGTAATGGGTCGGGTGGTGGTATGGATAGTTCGGAAAGAATGGAGTGCTGGTACTGGCGCCGATGCCGATTTCGTCTGGGTCGTCTGAGTTGATGTCTTGCTGGTCAATGGCGGGCGGTCCTGGGGGTGGCGGCCGATATGTAAATTTTGAATCCCCCATAATCGGCCTCGAAATTGAGTTTTCAATATTCTGGGTATTTGGCAGTATGTTGTTGATCAGGATACTCGAGTGGAGGCGGGATGTGGAGAAATCACGTTCTTTAAGTTCTGCTAGATGACTGCCTAATCCGCGATTCCAAGGCTGGAGTGGAATGGAGCGTGGCGTGCACAGCCACTTGCACTTCCAAACCCAAAACGAGCTTGTGTAGCGAACGTAAATTGGCGATCAACGTTCCGAGGTCGCATGTGAAATGGGGAGATGGCTATTCTGTTGTTTGAGAGGTTATGGTGCCTGTGATGGTTTGATGTTGGATGCGGCACGGCCTGCAAGATGATGTTCGCTGGAGTATTGTGATTGGTCAGGGTCCTAGCCCGCATAAAAGTCCTCAGGCATCGCCTCTAGTGAGGACCATTCAAATTGCTCCTCCACCATAATTAATTTAAGACATTGTTTACAAGTAGAAGGAAGGGCTGTGAAGATCGAAGAAGGCTATGCCAAATGCATCACATGATTAAAAAATATTGAAGAGAGAAAGGAATTCATTGAATGCGCCAAACAATCACTTGTGTAAAAAGAACACAACCTTGAAATCCGAAGTACAAGAAAAGAAAGAAAAGGTCCGTACGAATCATCCAGCTTGTGATTTGCATGGCACAATGCACTGTCCTGGCAGTATCCGTCATGTGAACGTACTCATCGATTAAACTTGTATCGGTGCCAATTTCGTTATCCCATCATCATAACAAGACGCATCGGACCGGGAGCTCTTGTCCCAAAACAATTGTATTATTAGTCCGTTGAATTTCGGCCGAGAATTATATCGCTATAAGAGGATATCGAATCGACAGCTCGAAGGCCATAGATATTGTAAAAGAATTTATTGAGCTTTTTGGAGCCAGGAGAACTGTACTTCATTGGCGCCTGTGGTACCATTGTAGGAGTCGTAGTCGATAGTATCTTCTTCACCATCTTTAGCCTGATGGCAGCTATTCGAAAATAAAGCTAGGTAAAGATAAATAGAACGGTGAAAGAGCCCAATTCGGTTTATTAGGAAGGCACGTACCAGTGGTGCTGTTCTATGGCCCGAAAAGCTCAAAAATCAGCATTAAGGAGTGTGTATCTGTTTGGAAAATAAGGAATTGCAAGAACCTTGCGGTCAAACGGTCGCTCAGGTTCGTCCACTTGCGAAGAAGAAATAGAAGTTTGTAGCGATCGTATATTTAACTAGATGAGGTTACTTTGGTTATAGATTGCTCTACTAGTTACATATCTATATCTAAGTATACTCACACATACACATCCATATCATACTACCAGCCACCCCCAACTCACCCCTACCCCACACAATCTAACCCAACATGCCCGGCAATAAACACCCAGTGAACACTCGCAGCCAAGGCAGCCCAGACCAGCACACCACGTGGTGCGGCGCGCACGCCATCTCATCCACAAATAAAAAACGTGGGGTTACAAGCTCGCGTATGTATGTGCGTACGAGGGTGTCGTGTCAGTGGACCGTGGGGTAATGTAAAGTGCACCCCAGGTCTTGTTTTGTATGCAAATATGAACGCATGAGGAAAGTGTGGCTGGKAGGTTTGATGCGGGGGKAGGCCGGAAATAATTATGGCTCTTTTGGGTTTTGGGGCTCTGGGGAGGATGACTGTAGATGGGGAAGGGATGAAAATGGTGTTCTTGGGGGAATTGACTTCGGTGGATTGTTGGGTGATTTATCTAATCTCGTATTTGGTGTATGTGGGGAGTAGTTTAAGAATGATTATCCCAACACTAGCCAATGTATAGATTTGCTCCAATCAATGATAGGATATGGAGTTGTCTGGGATGGTGGGAATTGTTCGATCCCTCTGATGCGTATTCCCCAGAACGCTTAAATTTCTAGCGTACCTGACGGTGAGGGTGACCATTGTTTATGCCGACATCATGGTTGCGACGACTTCAATAATATTGAGATATGATCGAGCAATTTCAACACATAAAACAGAGGTCCCTGCTGGCTGTTAGTTTTTGGTACACCAGCGACCCTGGTATATCCGACTACCCTGAATGGCAGGAGCAATGGTAACTTTCCMCCAGCCGTAAGCTAACGCGTTAGTCTAGTCCAGGATCCGGAAGGATTGGCCTTAGAGTTAGCCCTAAAGAGACTACAATCCTCTTCTCTCAAATCAGGGACTTTGTTCGACGAGCACGCCATCCGATCTGTGTGATTTGTTCTTGGGCTTTCGGAAGCCAGGACCCGCTCCGCCGATGGTCTTTCTTTGAGAGATTGATTTACATTACCTTATCTTCTCTTCTAAGGGCCAGTCGGGCAATCAGCTAGATGTGGATGACGATACGGTTAGTAGGTTTTTAAGTTTAGTCCCTTGATTACATCTTATCAGATGCTTTTTCGTAGGGATATTGCAAGCCAGGCCTTTGGGTTCACCAGTCTCGCTCTTCAGCAGTAATTATGGCTATCGATTTTGCGTAGCGAAGGGTTGCGAGGCTTCAGTTGCTTGTAATGGCATTGTTGACTGGGGCATTGACTCTGGAATACGTGGCTTTGTGCTTGTGAAGGATGTCGACCTTATCATTGACTCGAATTGAAGCCTCACAAATGACGCGTTGGAAGGAGGCTTCGTTTTCGATGTGGATATCAAGAAAGTCGCATTGGGCTGAATATGACGGAGCCAGCGTGAGATTGGCGGTGCATCCAGGTGTACAAGGACTGTATAGAAAACGAAACCGCATGTTGCGAGTATGTGTTCGTAGCGCGTTCCACGATATCGGCCTGTCCGTAGGACCCAGGCGATGTTTCAAACATGATCAAACAACAAGCCAACACGCCGAGTTCAACAAACAACCCAAAAACCAGTCCAACGCTACGCCAAATCGACAGCCCCATAATATAAATTGCCGTCGACAGCCTGAGTTTCGCCCTCGCTGTGCAGATCATGGCAAGCACGCTCATTGTAGGCAGTGTCATCACGTCGTAATCGCAAGCCCGCATCGGATATCTCCAGTACGCCCTTCGCCATATTCCCAAGACTCTCAAAGCTTCTTATCAAGACCAGTCGATTTGGCCAACTGGGCTTTATCTTCGATGCTCATATTGTCGACTTTTTCCACGAGCAGCTTCTTCAGAAAGGTATTCTCTCTCTTCAAGCCCTCGACCTCATTCTCTAGCTTCTTGTTCTTCTCCTGCATATCTCTGCTCTGTTCGAGCATCTGGGCCTCGCGCTGTTTCTTCTTCTGCCTGAAGCGAGCACTGGCAGCTTGATTACGCTTTCTCTTGTCCTCATCGGCGACATCGGCTACCAGGGCCTGCTCCTCAGATGGGGCCGAACTGGCAGTGCTGTCGGGATAAGGCGTAGCATATGGCGGGTAGGTTGTCTGGAGGGGGGAAATGGCGCCAAGGTCATCGAGGCGGGACTGGGCATGCACATCGTGTGCGTTATGAATGTGTATTCCGTTCATGGAGTGGGTGGACAGCGGGGGGTATTGGGGCCCTTGCCAGGAGCATTAGTGGAGAGATTCGCGGAGTCGTGTGGATTCTGACATGGAGAAGGGGGCGTTCGTGGGGTAAGCGAGGCAGTGAGAGCAACAAAACGAGCGACAGAGAGGGTAAAGGAGGGTAATTATCGTGGGGGAGGCCCCGAATGGCAGGACACACAGAGAAGGGGGTCGGTGAGATCACGTGCGATTGCGTGCAAACTAGCGTGATGACGACATCCGATACACGTTACAACCCCAGGGAGGGCGCACATGGCGGCCACGACAGAAGCAGCGCGGAGAACGGCCAGTGAGGATAGCTGCATGCATCGCGCGTCGAGGGAATGGGCAGGAGTGAAGGATGGATTGAGGAAGGGGGGCGGTGTGGACGGAGAAGGGATAGTGTTGACGGTTTTTTGCATCGTGAGACGTCGAGGGGAGCAACAAACGAGCGGGAGACTAGAACACAAAGAATGACAAGGAAATGGCACTAGGAGACAAATAGGAAACCATGGAACGATTGAAAAACGAGACAAGGGGAGGACATGAGAATAAGATGATGATATAGTAGTGAATATACAAACTCACCACCGTGCATGGCTTCGTGATTGCTGCCGGCGGTGGCAGGCATGCGGTGCGACGATGGATAGGCGCCAGGGCCGCCGAAACCGAAGGAACCGTGCTCATGCTGAGGCGAGAGGGGTGGACCTGGGGCATGAGGAAGTGAATGATGCTGATAGTGGTGATGTTGATGCCCTTGCTCAGCGCCGGGGCTGTTGAACCAGTCAGGCGCGGTCGTGTCCAAGAGGTTGGGATCCACCAGCGGGCTGAAGTCGTCATCAAGTCCAGACAAATTCAAACGTGCAGACACGGCGGTGAATGTCTGCGCACCAGAGCTTTCCTGTGCGTGGAATGTAGACATTACTCTCCATCAGCAGCGGCGGGGCGAGCATGCGGTGGGCGGCGGAGTAGGCGTCGTCGAGAATGTTGAGGGGTTCTGAATAAGGTGGAGTAGTGAAGATGATGATAAGGCGGTGATGGTGGTGGTGGTGGTCCTGTTCGCCAGAAATATTAGTGGTCCGTTGCTTATTGCCTGCTTCTTGTTGGCTGGCCTTCTCTCAGGACTCTTTGCTGTGGTTAGGTAGTTGGTATTCCCCCAAGCAGAGGAGGGAAAAGAAGGTGTGCGAAAGAGAAAAGGTTGAGGAATAGGAATGCAAATCGCAACGAGGGGAGCTGACCCCGTCGACCTATAAGGGCCTCCTCGATATCGTGACCAGAATTTTCGCATCCTTCCCTCTTGCTGTCGCCTTTTCCCCACTCTGCCTACGATTTGATGCGTCTTCCGTCCTGCTGCAGGCATCCCGCCGTGCAGCCTTTGATGCCGTCTCCGCTTTAATCCAGCCACAGAGCCCGTGGGCCGGGCTCGCCATCTCTCTCGTCGTCCGCCTGTAGTTCTGTCGCAATCGCGCACACCCCTTTATATTCCTCGAACAGCCCGTCTATTCACTCATATGCATATAAATTCCCTCAGCAGATTTAAACATTTGCTCGTCTCTGGGACTGAAACTGAGGACCATCCAGCATCACCGGGCATTCCCTTCCACCCCCAGCAACATTCACTCCACCGCACAGCTCTCCTCGGACCACGCCGCTCCCCCACGTCGGTGCTTCCTCGTACGTAAATTGGAGGAGAGGGCCCCAGGAAATGCGACTCAGCAGCGCTCCAGCCGCAATAAAGGCTCGGATTCTCGACCCATCTGGCTCCAATCCGGCGCTTGCTCTCCTCTGGCGGGAACTGCTCGACCAGCCAGCGAACCGCAGGCCTTGAGGTCCTCGTTGATGGTCGCATGTTGAGTTACTTCTTTGAGAATTGAGCAACTCTGCCCAATCAGGAACAGGCCAAAGGTCGATTATGATGAAAGAGGTGAATACTCGACTGCTCCCTAGTGCCCGTCTAGCGTAGCCCTGGCGAGACGTAGTTGCTGTCGGCCCCTTCTTTGCCGCGCTATTGCGTGATATTCCACCACCGACTAGGCTGTTGTAGTTGAAGGCGAGGTACAAGTTTTTACCATGATCGCAGTCCGTCGCTGCACCCTTATCTCCCGCTCGCTGCGCCGAATAGCAAACTACGGACCAGATGACGTTGCCCGTTGTTGGGAATGCAAGCTTCTGTGGGACACATCCCGATGGAGACTCGATCCCTGATCCTACCTGCCTATTCTTAGCCGCCTGCGTACCGCGTAGGTAAGAAGAATGCACACCAATCCGGAAGGTCCTGCACCACGTGACGCTTGCATTCACCACGAGATCGACCACTCACTGCAATAGCCCAAGTAGATATTCACAAGGTTCAATCAAGGGACTCTTTACTATCTCCGAATCCTCCCATACATGGGTGTTTGTACTATGTTACAATGTTCTGATTCAGTGTACAGCACGTGTTACTATAGTGGCCTAGCACTCGTTGGCAGGGGCCCGCTCTTGAAGGTGTCAAAGCACGCAATCGAACAATAACAAACCCCTACTCGTTTTTCTTCTCTTCCCAACACTGCCCTTCACCTAAACATTACCGTCTACCGGCTGGCATAGCATATTGACTGCAGATAGCCTAGAGCGTTTCCTGTCTCCTGACCATCCCTCTGACCTCCCGTCCCCCACGCTGCTATACCTTGCGGACCAATTATTTGCCATTCTTTCGAGGCTCTCGGCGTAGCTTTAGGTTGACAAATCTTCAGCATCATCCCACAAGGACAAGCGAAACGTGGAGCATCAGCACGGCAACATGGTTTGCTCCCCGCGTTTCCCGGTGATTGCCAGGACATGTCATCGATGGAACTGTCAGTGGAGGTCTTACCAACGTCCTGTGCGCTTCTTCCGGTTTACCCACCAAGCGCGGCAGCCGACGTGGAGTGTTGAGACTTAGAGACGTCCACTGTTCACTATGGCCGGAGCAGAGCATCTACGAAGTACTGTAAGGGACAGGAGTGCTCTGAAGGAACTGCTATGAGTGCAGTGTATGAGCTCGTAGTTCTAAGCACATGACCTTGTTTTTGTGTTGCTGGCTGACATGAGTAACCCCTATGCCTGTGTTGCCACCCACCTTGACACGAAAGCCATCAACACCACAGCACACCTCAAAGATCTCCATCCCAAAGACCACGCACAGCTATCATTCAGAGTCCATCCAAGTCATAATGTACAAGGAAACCCCATCAGCTCGATATCATTGTGCGCGATTGTAGCACGACCGTCCCAATGCGCGCTGCACAAACATTGAGCTCATTGTTCAAACACCATCGAATAGTAAGCCCATCAAACATTGTTAACACCTACTAGAGAATACATAAATAGCCCACCGACTATTCCCGCTCTGGTCAGATCCTTTCCCTCCGATCGACTACATCACCCTAATCCCCCTGAAACCAGAAGAGAAGAACAGTACAACCCAGCGAACACCCCGATTCATTGGACTGGTAGAACCGCAATGGAAACTCAAACTTACTATGAAATGTTAGGCCTGGCGCCGTGCGCATCCCCTTTCGTAATAAAAGCCGCCTACAAAGCGCTGGCACTTCAACATCACCCTGATAAGACGATTCAGTTGTCTGCTACCGAGCGAGCTGAGCATGCCTCCATCTTCCCTGAACTCCAGAGGGCATTCGATATCCTTTCAAACCCTTCCCTGAAGGCCTCATATGATGCAGAGCTTGAGCGCAATAATGATAAAGCGGACGTCTCGTCACCTTCATTGCATAAATCGACCACTTCTGCGCACAAGGGCAAATCATCTATTCCAAAACGGCGTACCTCAACCCGTCTCTCCACACCAGAAGAGAAAATAGCCATGAAAGCCAGAGCAGAGATTCGCATGGCTCAGATCAAAGAAGAGCGTGCAAAGCAGGATCAAGAAGACGCAATGATGGACCTCGATGCTCTCAAGTTCACACTGAGACTATGGAAGGACCTCAAAGAGCAACACAAGCACAACGCCATCGAGCAAGCACACTGTCAAATCAAGATCCACGAATACGAACAAAAGATACAAGGCCGCGAAAACCAGCACAAACAATGGCTAAACGACCTCTCAACCCCAAAGGCCCGAACTGAGAAGGTCAAGTCAAAATTGCCTTCGCGCTCGACATCCTCGACCCGTTACCTCCCGACCTCATCCAGACCCCGACCTAGGACGCCTCCTAGTCAAACCTCCTCCCGCATTTCTACACCCACAAAACCAAGCAGATCCTACATACCCCGACGTTCCCAAACCTCAAGAACACCAACACCGTCTCCCTCATCTCGCCGCCTGGCCCGTCAGCGTACACCAATCGACCCTATAGCAAATCTCCAATGCCATCTATAAAACAGTACCTCTGCAAATGTCCTCGCACAGCCCAGAAACAAACGCAATGAGCTGTCAAAACTATCTCGGCGCGGGCTCAAAGGGACGGGAAAGAGCGGGAAATGGCTTTGTTGGAGAACATGTGTGTTGTGTTACCGGCAAATAAGACTAGATCTGCGCTGGCGCATTCGTAGAAGGAAGGCAAGAGACTTAACATATAACAAGAATAGGTTGCAGGTGACAGTGAGGAATTTGTTGATGGGTAGGAAGTCATCCATCAACGGATTCGAGATACTGCGTCTGGTGGATGGAGGGGAGAAGGTGAATCGCACTTCTACCATCCTACTATCGAGTGATAAGGATTCAAGGTCGTGGTAAGTAATTTGTGTCCATCTGCAAGGTAAGAATAGAGTCCCTTTAACTTTTGCTATGGTTTTTGCTTTCTTTTCTTCGATTTCTTTAGACGTAGATTTTAGTAATTGACAGTTATGTTTTAAAATACAATGTTTTCGACCAACTTGTCTTCTAATAGTGATTCGTTTGAAGGTTCTATTCTCGAATTCTTGAATGCACTATCGTGGCGGGAACCAGAGTTCTTGCAGATCGTCAGGGCCATACACAATGTGGTGGACAGGGATGTGGATCGACCCGCAGTCGAGTGACGTGTGGAAAACCATGTAGGATAGCAAATCAGAGCAATTCAAGTGTATTTTCTTTTCTGCTTGGGATGCTCAGTGAGGTGTAGGATGCCTCCTTACTGGTTACCGAACGCGATGCGGGTATACCCGCTCGTCACCTGATTACTTCACTACAACAAATGTAGATAGTTTCACTAGTGGTTAACAAGCTATCCTATCCTCTGACGTCCCTTCACTGTCAATCTACCAGCTCATTATTGAGCGTATTAGTCCCCTATAGTCTTCAAACTAGTCCATTACTCAATACCCTACTTCAATTCATGATTGACAAAGCTTAGTAATTGTCTGGGCAATGGCTCTCAACAAGAGTAGTACTGCCCCAAGTAGCTTGGCGTGTGGGAACCCTGGTAGAGATAGGAATCAGAGCAATTAGATGGAACATTTTACATCAACGCACTATAGTCGGTATACTCAGTATACTAAGAACGCCTCCCCTTAGGTTGCTGAGCCTGGTTCATTTACGTATACGGAAATGATAACCTGTTCAGAATTCCTAATACACTTGAAAATATGAGGAAACGAACGGATTCTATAGAGATTTATATTCTGATATAAGATATAAAATGACAATAAGCAATTTCCGAAATTAGATTTGACCTAGCGATGAACAATTTTGAAATGAGATATGGAATGACAATGAATACGACACAGGCTACCCTCTATACATCGGACAAAATTTCAGAAAGTTCTTCTCAGCTGGTTTATCTGAACATACAACGAAGAGTTTGATTTTCTCACTGTCAACTAGTCTCGAAAATCTAATACGGACAGGATATCATCGGGTGACAACGCCCGACCTTTGTCATGTGCCAAAGCATAGGCTACGCGAACAGCATTTTTAATCTCTCGGCCGTTCATATCACGTTCCGCGACGCGGTAAAGGAACTCTTTGTCAGCCCAGTCAGGCACCTCCTTTTCAGGACCTTGTTGGATGAAAACTTTCCATAAATCGCACTTCGCCTGCGTATCAAGATTGGGATATGCAAGAGTGAAGTGAATGCGAGATTTGAGTGCTGGATCAATTGTGTTCTCTCGATTCGTTGTGAGAAATAAGATCCCTTCGAAGTACTCTACAACACGAAGAAACACTGAACAGATTAGAACCGGTAATTTGCGAGGTAGAGATTGACTGACTTGAGACTAGCTCATTTCTTGCTAGATCATTCAAATTCCTCTTAGCCATGAAGACGTCGGCTTCATCTATCAATACTACTGCATTCCACTTCGTCGCGAGTGCCAATGCAGCCGCAAGCTTTTCCTCCACCATGAGGTGAAAAATTCCCATGTCCGAGCTACCCATTGTATACAACGGGCGTTCGATTGATTCAGCAATGCTTTCTTTGCATTTGATTAGAGCAATACGGTAATAGTTCAAAAAGGGAGCGTACCAGCTGTGAAAGTCTTGCCAACCCCTGGAGGGCCATGTAGTAAGAAGATGATTCCCTTGCCTTTGCCTTGGATCATGTCATCGAAATCCACAGAACTTCCCTGTCCAGCTCTCACGAGCGCAGCGATTATATCTTTTTTATCTTGAGCCAATACAAGCTTATCATATGCCGAAAGATTGAATTTAATCTCTTGAATCTGATCTACAAGGAAATAACCCCAAGTCTTGGTTGTCAGCGAGAAACCTGCGACACGATCGCTGCAAATAAGGAGTTGTTCTTCACTGAATTGAGGTGCATCACCGCCTTTCGTCTCGATGATCTCTTGGCGAGCGAAACATAGCTTGGGTTGCCGATAGTTCACATTATACTCATGGCCATCCACCATGATTCGGTGTCGCACCTGCGCATGTATTGTCAGGCTACTGAAATTTTGTTTCGCAGTAGAACACTTCTTACCTGTCTCACGCCTGATTCTATTTTATTCAGTGTGGTATTTGGAGCCCTGTCAGCCGTTGATACCGATCTTTCCAGTGTGGTATTCGAATTCTCGTAAACCATTGGTACCTGGACCCCATGGTACGTACGGTAATGAATTCCCACAAGAGAGACATACTTTCTCCCCCTAGAAGCAAGTTTCTCACGCACATTTTGGCTGTCTTTGTGGTAAGCTAGGGGAAAGATGATCAAGTCTGCGAGAGCCTTAGAGCCCTCGAATTTGGGGACTTGAACGCATATTTCGGTATGCCCAAAGACCTTCCCGTCGCTCTGAATTTGTTCACACACCACTTGCCAATACTCGCGATCATATTCGTCTTCTTCTTCTTCTTCTTCAAAGATCTGCTTGAATTTGAAGATGAATTCATGGTTTTCGATCCTTGTGTACACCAATGCGCCTGGCTTGAAGACCATCCAGAGATTCTTGTAATCAATTCTCGGATTGTCAGCTTCGGTCATATTACCATAGACGGACAATTCATGGCGGAGCGCTTTTTCCATGTACTGAAGGCAGAAGAGCACATGGAGCTTTGTCGGTTCGTTGTCAGAATCCTCTGCGTATTGCCGCAGCTCGTGTCGATAGTGGAAGAGACACCTCGGCTCATTATAAAGTGTTATGCTTCTCTCAGAATCGATGTTAACCGCGGGATACGAACCAATGACTTCTTTGAGAGCTTTGATAATGTAGGGAGACTTGATGTCCAGGAAAGTTGACGAGACCTTCCCCTTGAACAAGTGCCGAGTAAATACAAGAGCTGCATCCGGACTCTTTTCTTCCTCCTCGTCGAACGCATACTTTGATCCAGTTCGCAGGGTGACCTTTTCGCCTTTTGAGTTATAACGGGAATCATAACTATGTAACTCACAAAGCTCGCCGCGACGCTTTTCGTCGGTCGTTGCTCTTGTTTCCCCTACCCATGCAAATGGATCTTGCGGTTTGGCATGACTATCACTATCGGGGTCCTTGGCCCTGTCCCCCTTGTTCTCTTCTGCGTTAGAACTTCCGGAACTGTCACTTTCATCGGCAGGGCTGTTCTTCAGCCTTGTCTTGGCACTTCGGGGTGTTGCGGTGCCGGGGTTTTTCTTGCCTCTCGAGGCAAATGTGACCTTTGGTCGGGACGAGAAGCGTTGTGTGATCTTCATCATATCGAACAAGGCAAATAAGTATTCCTCTTACTTATTGGGATATGCAATTGTGGGAAGAGCCGTGTAACGTACTGTCGCGACGTCTACACTATACACGTAACGATATATTTATGGAAGATGAGCTTGATAAAGAAAAGTGCTTTGATCAAAGAATATGTGGATATGGGATTGTATCTCTCTGGCAAGAACATCAAGTGAATTGTAGCTGGCCCGGCTAGATATAAGTATTCTCCGAGATCAGTTGCCCGAATGCCAAGTCTGAGGGCACATGACAGTTACGAGGCACCCCCCTCCTCCCCAGCTCAAGGATTGGGCCTGTTCGCGCTAGCCGATGTGTCCTTCTGCGTTGTAGTCACATTGTCCTTAACGTAGCCGGAAATTCCGACTGCACGAATATTATGGTAAGGCTGACTCTTCATATCCTCCTGAAACCACCTTTCTAGCATTGGAGGTCCATTGGACTGGGGATGTTGCATATTTGTGTCATGCTTTGCCCCTTTTCCCAGCCATTCACGCCGCAATTCGTAGGATGTAGGTGGTCTTTTTACATCTGGCGACTTTGTATTCAAACCAAGAATTCCGTTCAGAGACTGAATTTGTGAGTATTTCTGGTTGTCATTAATAGACTGTAGCCACTAACTGAGGTAGCCATGGGTTTTTCACCCACTGATTCTGTGGAAGGCTCTGCTCTCCGTTGATTGGTCATGATGTTAAAGAATCGCAGAGAAGGATGCAGCGATGCAAGGTGATATATGTGAAATTAGATCGTGATTTTGTCTCCTAAGCAATGAAATGCTTGAACTGTTGCTTCAAATTATTTCGCTGGGTTACCGGTTCCTTTTATACCAAACCCAAGATTGTTCGGGATGGCTTGAGATCGTTCCAATGGCATATCCTGACTATTCTTGCATGTGCCGAGAGAACAGTGACAGACATAGTTTGTTGCCTTCTAGATAAAATTGTAATAACGACACCGGTGGAGAAGTACTTTTCTACTTGCCATACGGTACTTTATGGGGTCTTTGGAGAAGCATGTGGAGAAAAAGGCTTCCCTGACCGATAGAACAACGAGGAAGGCGGAGCATCCAGGCGAAGTATTGGGCCACGACTGAAATTACTATCTCCACTCATCTAGAGAGGCAGGCGGATCGTTGCAAGGCGCCAATGCATATCTTGTGGTCAATGAGACTATCCGAAGAATATGATATCTAGGTTCTTCCATATCTCGAAGTACTTTTGTCAACGGGTTCAGCAGTCAGCCCAGGCTTGGCAGACTTTTGAGTACTTTATGGGCTGCGTCAATGAGTAACAGCCAATATGCATCCAGTTGGGGAACGTTCAAGCACAAGACAACGCAGACGTAAACCTTTGATTCGACCCCAACGGTGAGTGTGATGCGCCAACCGAATAACTCAACGTGGGCACACGTGCTGAAAGGGTGCGTGCTAGATTTCGATTCCTAGGACAAGGACAAGGTGTAAGCTGCATCTCGTAGTCCGATGCCCGAGATGTAGGCAGCAGGCGGCCTTTTTTAGGTTGCAGCTCTCCTAGATGTGACTCGGGTAGCGATTTTTTTGCCCAAAATGAACGAATTTGGCAGTACTTTTTTGTACCTTTGTAGGGACTTTCTTCTATCCAATGATGTATGCAGCATCTTTGCGTACATTTGTGGCCTTCCAACGGTCCAATGACGTTTGTAATACCTTTGCGTTCTTTTGCGTTCTTTTGCGTTCTTTTGCGTTCTTTTTTGTTCTTCTGTGTTCTTCTGTGTCTCTTTTCGCCGACCAATCATAATTAATGTCAATCCGTGGCGTTATCTTCTCGTATGCATTGCTTCAGCCTTGCTACGACAACATAAAAGACGCATCCTTCCACCACCCCGAAGCAAACACAAATATGCCTTGTATCGTATTAACGTGAATATTTTCAAAAATCTCGTTCAGTAACATGGCCTCACCTAATAATTTGTTCGATTTTGGTGGTCCAGGCCAATGGACACCTCACAATGCCTTCAATTACGAAACGCAGCAGGCTGAGAATACCATCATGGATCTGGAACCTAATCCACAAGCCTCATCAACATCTTTCGACTTCCGTGGACCGAGTCATGATCCAGACTCTGATCTAGCCACCGGGCCCACGCGTGCGGACGAGGTTGAAGCGTTTCAGTCAAGGCCACGAGAAGTCCTATGGGACCTCTATAAGACAGAACTCAAGGAGCTGTATCTTGTTCAAAAGAAAACCCTTGAAGAAATCAGGACACATATGAGTGGAGAAAGATCGTTCGATGCAACGTATGTCTTCAAACATATTCTATATTGAATCTTACTCACTTCCTTGTAGATCTAAACAATACAAAGATCGATTCCGAATCTGGGGCTGGCAAAAAAACCTTCCGGTCGACACTGCCCATTTCATGGTAATCAAAGCCATCGAGCGAAAGCGAGCACCCCAGTGCAAAGATACCACATTTACATTTGGGGGGTTGACTTGGACCAAAGAACGGGCCGAAGCGACTGTGAGGAGAGCAAAGAAACCAAGGCCAGAAATCACAGGTAAAACCTAAGTGTATGGAGTCGATACTATGCTGACAATACCTAGATATGTCGACACCCGACGGAGTCATCTATCAAACACCCGGCAACGCGAACGCTACATCCCCAGAGACAGCACTTACACCATATAATGGCGACACCACTGCCGAGCAGGCCATGTACAAATTATCCGAGTCTTCTTCGGATGAATGGGAGTCAGAACCTGATGACGATCCGGAACCCTTGCCGCTGGTGTGGAATGGTCAAACGCGATCGGACTTACACACGCTCTTTCTCAATGCCAAGAATTCCGCACGTACTGGCGATGCGGACACAGCAGAAGCAATGTTCAAGAACTCTGTTGCAGGATACAAATACCTTCTTGGACCAATACACGAGGAAACTAGCAAGGTTGTGTTCGCATTTGCTACGTTTCACTTTGAACGCGATCGATTACAGGATGCATATCAACTTATCGAAGATAGCTGCCGCACTCACGTGAGAATAGGGGGAGTTTTTGATCCCCGAACTCAACAGCATATTCAAGATGTTGCCGAACTTTTGAATGGATGGAATAAACAAGGTGATGCTCTTGCATTGCTTGCCCGGGCGAGAGAGCTGGCTGGGAAACCCCGGGGCGGAGCAAACGCGACTAGGAAACATCGACAAAAACGACCATTGCCTACTAATCGAAAGCGTGAAGACATGCAAAACTTGTTGCTACTAGAAGAAGCCGCGCATTCCATGTCCGATAACCCACAAAACAGCACACGGATTGATTACACCCTCAGTCTAGCTCGCACCCAGGGCTCTACTAACAGCGAGGCTGTCGAGCGGCTCCTTCTAACTACGATCAACCAGTGTGGCCGAGACACACAAAATCTAGCTGTTCAACGGCTCAAAGCATGGGCGGAACTGTTGAAGCTCTATCAAAGGACCAGCGGCGACAATGTAAGCGTCAGCTCGTTTGAGAATGCTTATGCCGCATTCACCGATGTTCTACGGGGATATCCTTGGAATACGCAAACGAAGAGAAAGTTTCAAAGCTTCGAAATCATCGAAGCCGCCCTTGAGCTCGTTGCACCGTTCGTCAAAGCTAACTTCATCGACAACGCCAATCGGATGTTCCAATTATGCGAAGAGAAAGCCACATCAATATTCGGGGATGAAGATGAGCGCACAATATGGATGTTCATTTCTATCGGCTTAATCTACCAAAGGTACAAAGGCTGGGATGATGCCGGGCCTTGGTTCGAGCGCGCGCTTGCGGTAGCGATGGAACAGTATGATGACAACGATGGTATTCGAATTTCATTGGAAGAGGCCATGGAATCGCGCTATTTCTCATATATAAATGATGAGGGTAGACCGTTCAAGACAATCTTCGGGGTCAACGGCCTTCGGATCATGCCTGGTAGACTACACCTGGAGTGAGAAGGCCACAAAAGACACTGTGGTGGATAGGGAGGCTGAGCGACCTTGGGTTAAATGATGTATGAGAGCCATATGGGATAGGGCATTGATCCAGTTCAGTTGAACAATAAGTTCCCACGCAGGGTAGTTGGTGAGGTGTAGGATATCTCCTCATGGGTTATTGCTCCTGGTTCGATTATACGTGCAGGTCATCTGACTACTTCACTACTATACTTTATGATACAATGCACAGTCGATGATAAAAACGGAATCTTTCGGACGTTTTCAAACGGCCGTAGAATATTGCTCTTGATAACCTCCGTGGGGTAGCAACTCATGTTAAAACCTCAAGGATGAGACGGATCCAGCAAGCCAGACAAGGTTTACTAAAGTCCGAATAACTAACAGAGCTACCGAATCTATCCAGCCAGCGGTATAGACTACTTGTTCTAGATCAGCGTGATCACCGTTCCCTTTGGTACCTTGTCACTGGGTTTTCTTTCTCCACTGGTGGTGTGATACATGAATTTTAATAGACTTTAGTGGGCTTACACATTATTAGGATCAACAATAGGATCAAAGTGAGGGACTTCTAATAATTACAAATACGAGTAGAGTTCTAAAATATTACAGTCGCTGATCTAAGGACTACAAAAAGCAACGTCAAGATTCTAGCCAAGCCTGCTTATAGCTTGTCGCAAACATTGAATCGTTTCCGCTCCTTTGTATCCTGGACATAGTTTATTCTTTAATACAACGAATTGATGACGGCACTGTGCCTTCTATTCATTCTACTTAGCTACTGGTATGGAACGCAGCTAAAGCCAATGCAAATATATCGCAGACCTATAGTCCTCTAGTACTGTGGAGTTCGATGAACCTTTGCTATATCCGCGCTGCAAGACTGAGGTAGAGGTTTATTAGCAGTTTGGCACATGACGGAAGATGGAACAGCGTGGGCTGTTCTAGCCATCAGTATAATATCCGAGTTATGGGAGAACTACCTAGGTGTATCATGTCTGTATGTTTTACGAATGGTACTAAGTCCATAATAGCAGTGATGTAAACACCTAGCTTGGATGAGTGCACATTTCGAGAACGTGATACGAATTCGCGATAATCCTAGCGTAGAAGCACAAATAAAAATCTCTGATGTGCCAGAATCAGATTGTAGGTTAGAAGCGACGTTTTGAAGTCCGCGAGAAAGATAGAGCTAGCTATATTTGTAGTCAACAACGCCTGCTTGCATTTTTGTGTAAAACATGTGGTGTTCCGATCCTAGTCTCTTAACCTTCAGTTGTGAAGGCGTCATTAGGTTTTGCTCAAACTCTCTAGCTTCTCGTGCAAACGTTGAAACTTCAAAATACTACATCGTTAAATCGACCCAATAAAACATTGCTTAATTGAACCTTTCAATTAGGGTGAATATCTAGGCAAAAAATGAGCTCATAGCAGCAACATGGTAAGGGGATATGGTGCTAGAATGGACGGGGAACAATTTCGGAGGTGCTTGAGAAGATAGGGGATGTACGAAATTAGGCTTGCAAGGTTTTATGGTTAGCAAAGCAGCCCCATAATCGACTTGAGAGAACTTCGTCAATGGCAAGAAAGCTGTCAGCCAATAGCAGCCACCTATCGGCTCCTTTATCCACCAAATGTCACATGACTTCAATGCGCTCACAATTTCTTTCACAGAGCTCTATTAGCTCGACACTAGTTACTCTATCGTGTATATATAGGGCCTCCATGACCACCTAGATAGAAGCCACTCAGTTCTTCTTCAATGAAGTGCCCTACTGCTGCATTCTAGCTGTCACAAGTCAACAAAAGCCATTACTCTTCCCAGCCTTCCAATAGTGTATAAGTCGCTCCTCCCTCGCCTGTAGATTCTACCGCGATTCGCTTGACCAATCGATCCCTTTCACCGTCAGGCTCTTCGAATAGGTCCTTGCCGTCTTTTACCATACGCTTCGAAAAGCTCTGTTCGAACAGCTGCGCGGTCAATCCCATTATATTCATCCTCGAAAGGACCTGTTGTACGCTGGCAGATGTGACCCGAAGCGCGAGCATGGTCATACCAAGTGCAAACAGCGCAAATAGCAAATTTGTGCATGTGAGAGCCCATAATGCCGACTTAGGCATTTTAGACACGATTTCGGACTGTCGTTGTTGGACCTTAAATGCCGGGCTCGTGCGGATCTGGCCAGCGAGCGGGTACGTCATCACTCTGTTAACCTCCCGTTCGTAGGTTCGGATAGCTTGGTCAATGTTGGGGGCATCCCATGCTGCGGCTGCAGCTTCCGTGAACCAAACATTGGACACTGAGATTAAAGGTGATGTACGCATAGTAACAATTCCAGTAGTACTACTGTTGCTGGGATGGCGCAAAACGGAAGTTACATTGCCGTCGACGACGTTGTATTCATCGATATCCCAGACTGATTGTGTTAAAATTATCTCAAGGACCAACAATGAGTACGGATATTTCTTACCTGTACTGTTGCAGTGTAACATAAGGAAGTGGCCTAGTAATGTATCTTGCCACTGGCGTCTATCATCAATGCCAGACCTAATATCTACAGTTACGAGCCACTGCCATGGATTGGCAAATATGTCGTCTTCTCCGTGGTCAATTTGAGTCGCATTATACTGAGAGATACCATGTTCAATTGCTGTAACTGCGACCGAAAGATTCAATGATGCTAGGAAAGGAGGGGGTTCTTTAATATAACGGTGAAAATCAAGGTAGGATCTTTGCGGGTTCATCTGAATCATAACTCCCGAGATACTAAAGTCGGATTCGTTCCCCCCGCAGTTGAACGGTAAGCGGAAAAGCTCGTTATAATGCTGATCCCGTGCGGATGTACTGCATGCATCGCTTGGTATCGCTCGACACTGTGTTGAGACACCAAAACTCGAACCACTCCAGTCAGTATACAAGCCAGGTACCCTTGCTGCGAGTAATGCCATATGGTCCCCTTGTTCATCCCAGTAATCCACTACCTGAGCATCCGGGAATCTGTTCAGGCTGATCGCCGTTACCGCTGTCGGATTGGTTTCGTTGACCATATACCCACCCAACTCTTTCGAATACTCCATCTTTAAGCTACAGCCCCAGAAATCTGTACCCGAAAGGCCCTTACTTTCTCGTTCCAAACATCTTGGTGAAATATTGTAGCTATATTCCCGGGCGGCCTCCGATACTGGAATAATCTTAACCCATTCGACAGCTTTCGTCGTGACATGAAGGTAAGTATCGGCTGCTTGGATAAGGAGGCTATCAAAGTCAATGGTCTTGATTAGCCGGGCACTTCAATATAAAACATTCGCACCTGATGATTATGCCCATTACAAAAATAATGGTACTGCTCTGTAATAGCTTCGACTTGGCTGAAGCGCGGTCGCTACTCATTTTCCTTCCCCAAAAAACGTCTTTCAATGATGCACCCACGATAACTGCTAAGGTCATGTACTCTGCGGCCAGTATCCGTAATAAAATTCCTGTTTGATACGGCGTAGGTAATGAGGTGGCTGAATTTTGACTTTTGGATGTCTCCAGCCATCTACCCGCCACAAAATAAGCGTAAATGGCCATCAAAACTCCCACAAGCGATAAGCTAAACGTAGAAGACCATGAAGCTACCAACACCAGTTGAGTAGCAGGAAAGTCGACAATATAATAGCCGTCGGTCTCTGTTTGGTTCAAATCTTTCGAGCTGAGGCAGAGTTCTGGATATGGACAAACGTGCGGTGAGATGCGATGCCCAAAAATTAACCAAAGAATCGTGATTGTACAAACAAGAAGTGGTATGAGAATCCAGCTGCAAAGGTATATGATCTTTTTTCTATGATCCGGTACTCTGCCTGGTCGTGACCATGCTCTGGAGAGGTTTTTCATTGTCTTGCTATGGGAAGGTTCGTCGTTTTTAGTTGCCATCGTGAATTAACCTTGTCTTGATGTCCTTTTTGGCTTGTAGATTAACCTGTATACTTAACTGCGTCGATGGGTGGAGGAAAAGTGATAGTTCAGGAGGATATGGTCCCTTCCGGAGCAGACGAAAGAGAAGGACATATATATGCGCACACCACGCCGCACTATGATGGTCAAGTTCTTTTTACACTGTATATTGGCCAAGAAATATTACGTACTGCTTTCGAATTAATGCTTGATCCGCTCAAAATAGCGATGGGCCATTGCTTCGCCACATTGCCAATGAGTTTGTGTAGTCAAAACCACAACGTCGGTCAAGAGAAGTTGCACCCACGATCGCCTTTTCTGTATATTGCTTAGTTCATCGTCTGTTTGATTATTTGATTGGTCTATGGGGATGCAGTATTGTATTACAACAAGGTGGCACGTAGATAATCCGCAAGTGTTTGCCTTTTCTGCCCCCTCACAGCCCTGCATCCCCCTTACAATGTGAAACTGTAAACGGTAATTGGGGTAATAGATATGGTGCTTCCCGGTGTACAACATTTATTGGTACTATCAAAGCACTTGAGGGTGGGGGGTCGTAATAGATGAATGGCGAAGTCATTCAAGGTGCAATGTCTGATGTGCAGTCTACTACTGTGCTCAAACGACTCTTCAGCATAGTCTCTGTTGGTTCTCATGTTGATAATGTACCATTAGTAGACTAATGAGCGCAGCATGAACAAGTATCTCATTACTTTGTTTACTATCATCCCATTACAGCAAGAATATGACAGAGCAGAGTGTGGTAGAGAACTTGAACTTTACAAGAATAAGTAGTAAAACTACACAAGAGATCACGCTTTGTTATTACTTTTCGACCGTTGATTCTGTTCCTGATGCTGATCAGATCCAAAATCTCCCTTGGCGATCAGATCCGCAGAAAACAAAAATACGCATCTTCCAGCCAGACGTAAACTTAATGACTACAGTAACAATGGAGCATGTGATTCCTCTTTCATGTGGCGACCCGGTCCTCGCGATGTATCTTCAACTTGCAACTCGCCATATTGCATGCATATAGTAGCCCAAGGGTAAACTTGTACGCGCAACCCAACACCGGCTGACATGTAACGTTTGCTTCTCAAATTATTTGGTGATATCGGCTCGGATGAGACGTTTATTTCGTGATACTGGTGAAAGGCTACACATTTAGAGTGGGTCTCGGTCTACTTATTTGCTGCCTTATCTGGAACTCCTGAAATATACACCAAGAAGCCTCTTATACGTGATCAATTACTAATATGTTCTAGAAAATGTTTGCCATTCTCATTGATACGTTTCCGTAGGTTGTTCTCGTCCACCTCGAAGCAATGAAGATGCAATTCACTACAAAGGCTTCGAGGCTTCTGCTCATCCAACACCCAAGGCTGATTGATCAACAACAAGACGAGGTATTAAAGCCCCTTCATCCAGTGTTCGGCTTTGCCGCAAATACCGGTACCACCCACCCCTTACACACAGTGGTACAATCCCCGCTAAGTGATGACAGGCAACCGTTGCCTGGACCATGTCCCACCACGCCCCCATTCTCTACTAGCTTGTACCATGTAACGGACCTTGCGTATCCGTTGAACTAACAATATCTAAATTTGTCAAAATCTCCGAACAAGTCTACATCAACGCGTCAACCTACGACAAAGGCTGCCCGGCCTCTGTCGAACTCATCGCGGACAGCGGGTCCTGGAACGTCGAGATACCGGACGATCTCGCTGGTGGTGAGTATGCGCTACTTAAGACATGAAACTGGGCTTAATGCTGCATCTACTGGTAAGGAGTTTATTCTGCGTCGGGGACCAAGTTCCATCCGCAGGTTTTACCTTGCGCATTGACGGTAGTGGGGGAAAGAAGATAACGGGGGGTATTGATACATAGAGGTCTTTTACTAGGCAAAAATCAGGCTTCAGGTTGGATTTTCATACTGGGAGTGGTCCTTCGGATCATGCTATCCCTGGGTCGCCGATTTGGAGTGGTGTTGTTTGATCGAGGACTTCCAAGGGGGTAAAGGGGGAAGACTAATGGTATTTCCGGATATAAATTTTCGTAAATGTTGCGAGAAATAGTCAATTAAGACTTCCCGCATCTTTCATTCTCACTCGATGAGGTCTGAAGGACGCTGTGAACAATACTCTCTTGGTCTAGCATGAGTGATTATGGTAGGCAACGCCAGGCCGTAGGTGTTCTCTCACTATCCTACAATGTTTTATGTATTCCCGCAAATTTTCTCAAAAAATGTTGATGATACCGAAGCTCTATTTAGCATGCCTATAAAGTTCTAAATCTCTAGATCTAAAGTCTATCCCTCTCCAATGATGCCGCTAAATGCTATTACAGAATATTCATCAAAACCTTATCAAGCCCAGCCAATTCTATAAAGGTGGTAACCGCTTTCATCTCCTCGACCGATGCCCTTCTTCTTGTCAAGTATCTCCTTCTCCAAGATCCTCAGCACCAATCCATCATCTCTTTTCGGACAATCAACAGGGTTAAACGCCGCCTCGACGGTATCTGCGATCCCTTCAAACTTTCCGATTTGACGTACCGTGATTATCAGCCAGAACACGCCGTCTCTGGACAGAAGGCGGCCAGCACAATCCCGCAACCAGATAGCGTGCTCAGGAGCATAAACTACATCCGCTGCAAGAAGTATGCTAGCACCGGATTCGAGCGGAGGATCTGAAGAAGGATCTGACCAATCAACAAGTGCTGTCTGGATTGGTGGTATAGAACGCCAAGGGAAATTGGTAGCAATGTTCTTGCGCAGATTTTCCAGCACTGCAGGATGATAATCTGTTGCGAGGACTGTCGCTTCAAAAGCAGTTAAGTGCGGAAGTAAAGATGCTAATGCAAGACTGACGAGTCCTGTACCAGCACCAAGCTCAATGACGGTCGAATCAGCGGCCAGTTGTTCCAGGCCGAAGCGTGCAGGTGAAGCACACATGAGCTCGGAGAAGATTATTGATGCACCCCAGCTTTGCAAACCGACATCCGTGTGATCTGTGCCAGATAGCGGGGCATCGTTGAGCTGTACTTTGGTTTCCTGGGTTCCAGTGCTGGTTGATGAAGGAAAGGAAAAGTCTCGCGTCAGTGCATCTTCTTCCTCCTGATCAGCTGGGTCGCTGAAAGATGAGAGAATAAAAGCTGCGTCGTCAAGGGCACGGTCCTTGGCGTCCTCGGAGCTGAAAGATATTTCTTCGGCGTAAGCAATCAGAGCTGTCAGCCAACGCATAGCAAAGTTACGTTCGAAGCTATCGGCTCTCAGTGCGGCCAGGGCATCCTCGGAATCTAATAAATCGTCGTCCTCGTCTTCATCCTGGGAAACATAACCGGAATCAACCAATTCTAAGGAAGGCGAAGCAAGCTTTTTAGAAGTCTGATGTGAATGAAAGGAGGTTGGGAATCGAAGTGGGCAGTAAAGCGAATGCAGGTTACGCAGAGCAGATGTGACTTGTTCCTCAGTAGCTGCACGGAGGGAACGCACTGGAGGTAGGCTGCTCGTGGGAGGCAGGCAACGGCCTGGGAGGCTCATCGCACCTTCGTGTGGACGCCAAAAGGCTGTGGGGTTGTGGGGTTACGGAGTGTAGAGTGGGAAGAGAAGGCTTTATAGAAAGCGAAAAATGAGCCACAAATGAAAGGGGGCGAATGAAAATTCGAGGATTGGAAACATTAGTCTGGACCCTCTCCGGCGTCTTTGGGGACACCTTTCACCGCCTGTCATCAACTATGGTTTCGCAAACGTTTAGACGCTTCTTGGACTCAGGTTCGTTATACCTACAAAAGAGTACCGCAGAATAAGGTGTTACATCCATGGCTAAATCTTCAACCAGAACCATCACTGAAAAGCCTTTGTGCCAAAATTTCGGCTGCAAAATTTTCACGATGCTTAGCGGAGGGTTACTGAAGGAAATTTAGAGTTATATCGCCACGTGCAAAGCTAAACCGGTGTTGGTAATCACTAGGCGAAGTTAGGAAAGACCCGTTCGCTTGTTAAGATAAGAAGAGTCCACTGGACCCTTTGAGCACCGCACGTGCATTGTAGAAGGGCGCCGAGGATCTAGAGTGGAACTTTGCCCTTATTCTTATGGACTTTAGGTCATAGAGTGAAATTTATGTGTAACGCCATGCCCACTCGACCATATTCTTACAAATCTCGTCTGGATCTTACGTCAAAAATGTTTCATATCATCCTTTCTTTACGAGACGGAAACATCGAATTACTGCTTTAGGATTCGCGACTGGCCAGGAGAAATTAATAGCCAAGTTATAGTCAACTATTAATGCCAAGTACGGGTCAAACAATACGAAGTATCCACTCGAATACGCACGACACAGGGAAAGCGCCAAGACCTTAATCACTATAGAAGACCAGACAACCACTACTTTGAAAGGGGAAGAAAACACGCAAGATGCATCGGGCACGACCAAAACTAATACTACCTTCGATTGATTGAACATAGTTTTACAAGACAAAGAGTGCACTATTTTAAATCATAAAAGGGCAAAAGGGCGCAATGGCTAAGATAGGAGTGAGAGTAAGTTGGGCTTAGTCATGTCACACTACTATTGGCTGCCTTAAAGTGAACCCTGAGCAATTAATTACGACTTGCAACTGTAACCTACAATACTTTTATCACAATGACAGTAATCGTTCGAGAGGCGTCTGATTCCGACCTTCATCGCGCTTTGGAGATAGAGGCTGCAGCATACACGAACAATGCCGCAAGTCCTGTACTCTTTCCTGGGCCCTTCCCTCCCGACGCGCTAGAGAAAAGAGTACAGGGACTCGTGGACGGGCGTAAAGAGGATCCTTCAGCTCGATATATGATTGCTGTGAATCAGGAAACTGGAGAGCAAGTAGCTTTCGCCAAATGGAATGTCTATGACTCCGCTGAAGCTGCCGCGAATGCAGACAGACCTGTCCGGATTGGTCCCGGCATGGACAAAGAAGCCTGTGAAGCATTTTTTGGAGGCATGCAAGAAAAGAAGAAAGCGGTTTTAGGAGGGAGACCACATGTTTGTGCGTCAATTACCTGTCCGTCTACAAACATTTCAAATCTGATGGCTACAGATCTTCACATGTTGCATACAGATCCCAAGGCCCAGCGCCAGGGTGCAGCTAGTGCCTTGATGAGATGGGGACTTGAAAAGGCCGACGAGCTTGGCATTATTACTTACCTTGAATCAAGTCCCGATGGCCATCAATTTTATCTCAAGCACGGATTCAAGGATGTTGACGAATTCCCCTTAGACCTGAGTCAGTATGGAGGCGAGAAAAGGATACACGTCACGCCCATCATGATACGAGAGCCTAAAATAGCAAAGTAATAAACTTGACGAATCATGTCACAATTTGAGATTACTCCGCAGTTTCATGCAATTGTTACAAATAGTGCTGTTCTCACGACTCACCATCGTCATCGTCACCGTCCTTGTCATGGGCCCGAAACAAAGCAGTCCCACAATCTGTTTCTATCGAACCTGAACTCCGGATACCGGCTTCCTTAACACCTACGGTAAGGAATATTAGCGACCATTTTGCTACACACTCAGCTGTGCACTTACAGTCATCACTATTGGCAAACATTGAAAATATCTCTGTGCAATCGAAAGGACAAGAGTCCTGCAGGTTTTCCCAAATCATGGTGAAGTAGTACTCCTCCCCGTTTCCATTCTTTCCGTATTCGGTTTCCTGCCAGAACCTCTTGCCAGCATTATCATCACCCGTAAGCCCATCCTGAAGCCTTGAATGTTTCTTACATATTTTGTCGATATAGCTATGCAACATTAGTAAATGCAGCGCTAGGGTTAAAACATGAAGGTACCTTTGGAACTTAGTCAGAAGATCATGAGATTCATAAACATCCTCGTCGCAGTCGGCCTGAAACGGGGTCATTTCATTCATAGCAATGAGTGCTTCCATCCAGTCATAACTTGCTTCCACTTCACCGCGCGCGACTTCGCGGTGGTGCGGGTATGCCACTCGAGTGCACTCGCAGTCTTTGAGCTCTTCCTGCGAATGTAATTGAGCATTTTGAATCTCTTCTCTTCTCTCCCTTGATTGACTTACTGTTGTGCAATACGCGCCTTCTAGAGATATTTCTTCATTCCTTTCCTGACCCTTACACTGATCATCAATACAAAAAATATCAAATGGACATGTGAAATCTTCTTCCTTGGGATCCGTTTTCTGAATCGATACTGGAATATTGAATGCCCCTAATTTCGCTCCAGTCGCTGCGGTTACAACGATGCTTAGACCAACTGTAGCTTTCATGGCGGTACGCATATCGATGGGACCTTGTCGACCTCCGCGGTTTCCCGGATTCGCGTTTTGCATAAGCTGCTGGTACAACCAAACAACCATATTCTGCCCTTCATAGACATAGTTCAAAATGGGGTGATTGAAATGCTGACCAGCAGCTGGGGGTAGAAGGGGCATATCACCAGGCGCTAGTCTGAGAAGGTCTTGAGGGCCTTGTTCTAGTAACTCGGGTGTGATGCGGGCGATTTCGCGCATGCAACCTTCCGGTGGAGCGCGTTTTCGCGATGGCTGGAATAGATTTGCGTCCTCACAGGCTTGCTCGACATCTTTGAGACCGGCAGCCATGGCGAGGAAATCGTGAATCCGGTTGGCATCGTCTTCTGGGATATGGTAAATTATATCTCCGGCTTTTCCCTTGTCAGAGTCCGCGGTTATTGTTTCAACTGTTATGAACTGCCTGAATAATTTGTCAGATAGATGGAATTTGTGCACGATATGCACTCAACGTGCGATACACGCATTTGCTTAAACAGTGGAATGCGAGTACTTACCCTGCCGCGGTTGGATCTGGCATTGGAGGTAAGGTAATCGTACTCGGTGTGGCATCTGGGCTATGTTGAATGGCGATAGTATTGGACGAGCCCATTTGTTCAATCTTATCCATATCCCCAACCTCGAACCTGACTACCTCAGGCACTTTCTGGTTTTCAAGATAAAGCTCCATGATAATTGCGCTTGCCACACCGACAATTGCGGCACCCAGAAGCACGGTCCCTGTTGCTAGGAAACGCTTCACATGATTGTTTACGTCGGTACCTTCGAGGACAGGTATTAAAGCGTTGCGACATTCATCCACTGTCTTTTCAACACAAGTCGTTAGTAGTCTTTGTTCAATTCTTAATTTGAAGTCTGGTGCGAATGCCATATGAACACCATCTTCTGGGATGCCATTATGTGTACCCGTAGGATACAACTCTATGTGATCACCACTTGGTTCAGGATATTTTGCCTGGGCGAAGTTGTAAGCATTTCGTGGCTTGAATCAGTCTGTACCTACATCTCGCCGAACATATTTCTCGCGTGGCCCCAATGTAAACGTCGGAATAGGAGCACCCTGGGTTTTCTCCTTCAAAGTAGTGGTCGTAGGAGTCGGGTCAGCGGAGCGTACTACGATAGCATAACCCATGTCGATCGCTAGAAAAAGGGAAAGAATACATGGTCGGACCATTTTGAAATGGGCGCTGTTGGGTTGTGCTAATCGCAGAAACTAAAGGTAAATCAATGACTCCGTATACATACTAGACAGAGAGATTTATATATGCATATGTGCAGATGGAAATGATCTGGCCTGTATTAGAACTTCTAAAGAGAAGAATCCATAAGACCCCATTCAATCCAACATGGTACCACGTAGACAGCGACGCATCATCGTCTTCCCAAAGCATCAAACATGCAGCTCTGGAATTCTTCGTCGCCTTAAAACCTAAGCAATTCCTAAATCTATTCTCGAACTCGAAGGAGTAGAATGGAGCTATATCAGGCTACTATCAGTTGAATATTAGGGTGGACATAGGATGCGAAGGACCTTTGGAACAATGCAGCCCTAGAAATCTCATTCCAGTAGCAGCCAGGGATTAAGGCATACTATAAAGATTACGCGGTCGACAATTTCTGTCTTACATCTAGGAAAACGTTAAGAACACCGCCCAAGACATGCCCCGTGGCCATTAAGTCTGAGCGCGCGGCAAAGATGGAACATGATAAGGCATCCAACCACCAGGAATCCTTCACGTTTTTCAAAGTAGAGTACTCGGGATGCTCTCGAATACTTCGAAATTTTCTCAATTGTTATGATTGCGGATGATCGCGATTGATCTAAATCCAGCATACATAGCTCCTACACGTTGGATTCAGGAATACCTATGGCCTCAGAATCTGGAGTCAGGCCTAAAGCCATACAGAGTTTCAGCCCGTCCACGTACCTCTACACCGTCGTTTGGAAGGTATATTGTCCATGAATGGAAAGTCAAATACTTCGAGTATCTCATTCCTTACCTCTTTTATAGCTGTCCTCACTTTCTCTTCTACAACCCTACTCCAACCCTTCATCATGTTCCCGCACTCACTCCCCGTCCTTCTCCTCCTCCTCCCAACGCCCCTCACAGCATACAAAATAGACCAATCATGCACCAACAAAGGCATCTATTCAACCATCCAATCCGCACTCGAAAGCGCCTTCAGCATGGGCGACTCAGCACTCACCCTCCTGCAGTCCGACCCCTACGACGAAAATATAGTAACCCTAATGGAACAACTCTTCCTCGCGAAACCTCATTATCAGGAAGGTGAAAGGAGGCAGAGGATGTCCAAGGTTGAAGCTGTTTTTGAGAATATTGGGAACGTTTATGGGATGGAGAGGGGGGAGGCTAATACGGATGTGCCGGTTGAGGATATTGTGAGTGGATGGTGTGTTTTGTTTGAAGGGGCTTTGATGGGGTTGGATTTGTTGTTCAAGTGCTTACTGAGTTTGGGGCAGATTATATATTGTGATGATTCGAGGTTTACGTTGTGGGACGAGAAGGAAGGGATATATAAAGATTGGGGTAAGTAATCCACCTGACTTCCTTTTACCCCAGAGATGAGTCGTTTTGCTGATGTACTCTCCAACAAGATACCGACATGTATTTTTCGTACCACGAACAGATGTGCAAAGGTGAAGGCGAGCGGCTGGCGTTGGCAATAACGACGGATTATGAGACGACGGAATTGAGAGCTGTCGAAGGCGACGAGTCCCAGCCACGAAGATTCGAGAGGCAGGKTAAGCAACATCCTACACAGATTCAAATTTGTCCTTGGTTTGTGGATTGGATACAGGACAAGGAGATCAAGTTGTGGAGCGATGCGATTAAGACGACGCTTGGGAAGTCGGCGCTTGGGATTTTGAGGAAGACGAATTGGCCTTTTAGACAAATCGGTTCGTATGCATGTGACTATTTTTCCGTGCGATGTCTTTCGCTCGGTTTACTGGAAGCTGATGAATGCATGTACTAGATTTCCAATCGTTACTTGATAAAATCCTCTTGCACGAAATGATGCATGGAAAAGGTGCGTATCTGAAGACAATAGATGGTAAGAGACAGCAGATCGAAGATGTAAGTTCCCCTTAGTGAGGTCCGTTGGCCTCTTCAGCAGATAGCGCTGAGATCTGATATTCTCGAGGTCGTACTCCCGGGTACCGCATTCGGTATCCGATGGGAGTCTTACGGCTGGATCGCTGCCATGGCGCTTGCAGAGCGAGGAGAAGATGTTGAAGGCGAGTTGGATCCTAAGTTTGCGGCAGCAGACAATAACGCAGACTCCATTGCGCTGTTTGGTACTGGTATGTTAGTCCCGGCTGCATAGGTGGACATCGAATAGATGGGCAAAAGTCCTATACTGACTCGGATAGTGGCCAGTCTGTTGGATTCTGATAATCCACGGCGTGTCAACGATAAAGGTATGATAGTGCTGGTGGATAGCGATGACGAAGATAGCGAAGAAAACGACGAGGATGACGATCGAGGAGATGTTGAGGACAATGACGATGATTTAGACAAATGAGAATTTGCTCACGCTGCTACATTGTCTGTGTAGCTACCAAGCGCCTAATCTAGATTCGAAATAGCTTTCCATCATAAAGTCCCTTCCTGGCTACCATCGTGAAACTTGTTCTCTTTAACACGTTTTAAATAGTTTAAGGTGTTAGCTTGTTCAATTCGATCTTGAAAAATTGAAGCCTGGAGCCTATTCAGAGTTTCAAAATCGACAATAGTGATCCATCACTTATTGGCCGTACGTGCATTCACTAGTAAGGCGAGCAGCTTGCCATTTGTGTATGGTGTTGTCTGATATGACCCAAAGGAGCCTTTCTTTTTTTTTCAGCCAATATCCATAACACTTGTGCTGCGACGTTGGATATCGCCATTCCAGGTCCTCACAATGACAATGGCTGGTACGTTTTGACTCGTCATCATAGGGGACGATGTGCATGGGCCGGATGGGGTACCCAAACACAACCTCAAATGTCATGATCCGCAACTTCGCTGCGAGCTGAGTGCCGAACAATGGAAATTGATGTTGGTCATACATGGGATAAGTATGGAGAAGGCGGAGGTTTCGGCCGTGGGGGTGGTATCCGGGGTTTGCGCGTATGTTGACATTTTGTATCCTCAGGATTCCCCGGATTTTTGAGAAGCATAATAGGAATATAGTTATCGAGGAGAGTGGCCCGAAGCAGAATGGTGGCTGTGGTGTTCCATAATGTCTGGAGAAACGGTTGTGGCATAGTTGGACGCCTGAATTCCCATTTCGATCGGCCCTCTCTGGTGGCTATTTTTGTCTATGCTGTGCCATGTTGGACCGCGCCGTGGCACCCTATCGCGCCTGGGGTTCCTACTCCTACAATTAAGGGCCATTTGATCGTGGGGAGTCGGACGACCATGGTCCATCGTGAACCATGCTGAAGTTAGGCAAAAGTACTCAGGAGTAAGAGCCAAGCGCGTCATCACAGTAGGGGCGGTGATGCGGAGTATAACTCTGTCCGTCGTCTCTCCTTCGGATGGAAATATGCCTACAGATATATGTAGGAAATCGGCACGGTCGCAAAATCAGCCCCGGGTTTGATACGCAAGACGACACGCGGGACACAAGGCCAACGCCCAAAAAAGCGAGGGTATACGAGGTGAACGAGGCGTGTGAAGATGATTCGGCCCTGCTTTAGACGAAAAGGGCGCGGATGACGTTGTAGCGGTTGCTAGTGTGTGGGGGCCGGCAGCCTCTCGCAAGACCTCATCGGAAGGAGAGATGGCAGGGACATAGCGCCCGAGCCCTTCTCCCACTGTATCTACAAGCCGTATCTATATCCTTCCTACAGCCCACATCTGTCGCTTGTCTCAGTCACCCGCAGGAGAGCGTTGCCACATTGAACTGACCATGGAGACGGGAGCAGCAGCCTATGGCCTGGTAAGTCGACTCCTTTCCCGGCATAGCCGGATGCCTAGAACTTGGGCGCTCCACGGCAAACAACGCCTCTGACTGGGTCACAGCTAGCCATTATTCCCCAATGTATCGAGTCTGCCAAGATGCTCTATGATCTTCGGACTAGCTATGGGGAAGCATCGGATCTGATCATGGGCATATACTCCGAGTCTCTTGTTGTTGCGGCCGCTTTATCTCAGCTGCAGGACTTGCTACAGCGCGACGCTCTGCAAGATAGACCAGATCTATTTGACACCCTTGATCAAGCACTAATTGGATGTCTTCTCGTGTTCACATGTTTGCAAAAACAGATTCGTGATAATGCCCAAACTCAAGATGAGAATTTGAAAGACCGACTTTGGCAGGAGGGGGATCTCAAGGTTCTACTGCAGCAGATACGTGGCCGTCAGGCTACACTCAGCCTTCTGATTCAAGGTCTCCAAATGTATGTTGAATATAATTGTCTTTTTCCTGGGCCTTTGGTGTTGATCAATTCTAGGGACTCCATGGCGGATCTTAAGCGGTTAATCATGAAAAACAGCACCAGATTACACGTGCTTACGCAGCAGTCACAGGATCTACGAAGGACCCACCCTGATATCAATGTACCACATTCAATTTATGACAGGGAAATCCAACCTCAAAGTCCGTCGGATATGCAGTCGGTACTCCATTCTGCAGAATCCGCATTCGATCATGAGGTCATCAATTCGAAGGCATATCGCCGAGCAATGGCACTTGCAACCCTGAGAGCCCAGAAAAAGGAGCCATTAGCAGAAGTGATGGAGGGAGATCTGATTGATCTTTCGAAGCCTGCTAATGGCGGCGACGACCTGGAAGAAGAGCTGGCGAATGCAACCAATGACCTGAAAACTGCAGATATCGCTCTGCAGTCATCACCGCCAGTTCCAACACCGAATGTTGTTATTGAACCTGAGCCTGAAGAAGATACCGCCGGAGAGCATAATGAACTACTAGATGCTTTGGAGAGGAGTATGCTTCCTTTCATGCCCCCCGAGCCGTCCAGACTTTCCATGTTACCGAGTCGATCAGACTCCAATAGTGAGTCTACTGTATCACCAGAGGAAACCCACAGTGAGGTCAGAACCGCTCCTACAGAAGTCGTTGAGCCCACAGAAGACCTTGTGCCAAAGGGACTAAACGTTCCTTCCAAGGGGCTGAAACTTTCTGAACAGACTAGCCATCAAGAAGAACAGGTAGTTCCTGTCGGGAACTCTAAGGATTCTGAAGAACGTGTTCTCGAAGGTGAGAGATCCCTTAACGGGGAGATGCCCACCGACGAGAAAACCGAAGCAAAGGAAGAGGTCAAGCACCAGACAGATGCGACCGGTGGAGATGGGCTAGGAATTAGAGATATAGGCCCCCAGAAAGACGCGAAGCCAGAGGAAGATGAGGCTTTCGAAGAATCGGAAGAGGAAGCACCACCTCCACTTCCACCGCGTCGACCCATAACTCAGGAGCCTTCGCAATTATCACCTACTCAAACGGAAGCAACTGCTTCATCCCCAGACGATGACATGTCAATGACTTCTACCCTTGCGGGGACTTCCATCGATTCGAACGGATCAGCACGCACACCAACTAGTCCATCTATAGGCAGTGGACTCAGCAGCCAAAGGACCACACGCAAACCGCTCCCATTGACGCACCGTGCATCCAACGATATTCTGAGTCGTTTGACTAGAGACCCAGATGAGGTTCTTCAGCCAGCAGCCACTGAGGACATCGAGATGAACAAGATGTGGACAACCCTTATCCAAGAAGAAGAGAAATTCATCGAACGGTTCACAAAATTTCGCAACATCTTCTACGACCCAGTCATCAAACAATGGCCCGTACTTGAAAAACATCTCGAAATCATGAAAATCGGCGAGCAGCTGATCCCCCTACACACCCAATATCTCCTCGACCCCATGAAGTCTCAGATGATCTCAAAACCGCTCGCATCGTGCAATGCCGCCACCTTCGAGCACTGGGCCAGCAAGACCCGGACTTTATACCGCGACTACTGCCAACGAATCCCCCATGCCCAAGGCGCGCTCCGCCTGACCCAGAGCATGGATCCCAAATTCACTCCCTTCGTCGGCACCCTAGGCCTAAGCATAATCTGGTTCGGCAAGACATGGGAAGACTACCTATCCCTACCCCTAACCCACCTAAACACCTACATAGAAACCCTGGAAATCCTAGTCATCCTCTCTGAAACCCTACCCAATCCCTCCGCAAAACTCGACACCCCAACGCTAAAATCTAGTCTCGACCTCTTACGCACCTTACAAAAAGCATACTACCGCACCATAGCTTCAGCCCAACAACGCGAAGAAATCAGCAAACTAGACCGCAGGCTACAAACCCTCGACGCCACAATCCACACCCGCCTCTCCATGCCATCCATCGAACGCCGACTCCTATACCAAGGCGGCCTAGCCTTCAAATCGCACAACCACGGCTTCTGGCAACCAATCCACGGCATCCTACTCGACAACTATTTCCTCTGGGGCATGGTAAAACTCCCCGGTATGATTTCAGTCACAAAAGCATGGAAGAAAGCAGCGCGAAGAGCAGATTCGATTTGGATTATGGATCAACCTATCCCGGTTTCTCAACTCGATATCACGATGCCTGGTCCTTTGGATAAATCTGTGGAGAAAAGTAGTGTACTAGATGATATTCCGAGTAAATTGCTACTTCATAGGTTTTTTGTTAGGGATAGAATGGCTGCTGGGGGGAAGGGGAAGAAACATGCTTTTGCGGCGTATGGGGGTTCGGAGTGTAAAGAGTGGGTTAGGAGGTTGCAGGATGCGGCGAAGGGGAATGCGGGGTCCAGTGCGGATGTGCTGGAATTGGAAGCTGTGGAGAGGGAGTTTGGTCCTGCTGAGTTGCCGTCTGGTGGGCGTGAGGGCGGGACTACGGAATTGCCGACTGGTGCGGCGTTGGAGACTTCTGAATTACCTGGCAGCAGATAAGTACGTGAGGAGTGTCAGTGTGTGTTTTGTTTTTGATACGATACCCTGTATTGGGCGGTTTTCGGGTTGGCGTTAATTGCCATTTCATTCAATCTCTGGGATAGGTGTTCCTCTTTTTATCAATCAATCTCATTCTAGCTTCCTTCCAATTCACGAATCACAACCGCATATCTATGGCGTAATCATGACTCCTGCACAAATTTATAGCCAGTCATCCAAGACTTGAGGTAACAATGCATTTGAAATTACGAGTCTAGGCCGTACAGTGATATATATAAGTAACTTAACACACACACTGGGTATTCCACTTCACTTTACTTTTTCTTCCCCCATGAAAAACCACGTTTTAACTTGAGTCAAACCTCCCAATTTTATACCAAAACCATAACAATTCCCTAACAGACTCCAAAAGAACCAACGCCCTCGACCATTCATCCCTTCCGAACGTAGAAGAATAGCAAGAGGACCGTCATAGTATTTTCCAGATCATATATTACCAAAGAAAGCATACACCGTCCAACCCTCAAATACCCCGTTCAATATCCGCGCTAGCACGCATTCTAAACCCTGTACTAATACGTTCCGGAGGCGGAGGGGGTCTAACTTCAGACGGTCGGCGCCCGGCATGCGCCATACCCACATTACCATTTAGAACCCTATTCTTTGGACCAGCGGCGGCAGTTTGTGCTGTGCTTTTACTAGTAACTGGAAACAAGGCGCCGCCTAGGTACGTGTTATCGTAGCTTCTACGTCCTCGAGTGCTTCGGCCTATGCTGAGGACTTGGTCGATGGCTAGTGTGTCGATGGAGTGTGACATGTCTATTTTCTCGGAGCTGGTTAGGCCTGTGGTGTTTGCGGGTGTTGTTGGGGAGGTATGGTGAGGGGAGAAGAGGCGGTGTTTTGCTTCGCGGAAGAAGTCGCCGATTGCGTCGAGGGAGAGGGCGATTGCGATTAGTGGAATGCTGACAGCGAAGCCGATGCCGAACATGTATTTTGAGACGTAGGATAGTGGGAGACTTGGTTCTTCGCCGCCGTCTGGGTGGGGGAATTCTTTGATGTTGATGGTGAAGAAGGCGGCGATGAAGGACAAGGGCAGGAAGATGATGGTTACGATTGTGAAGACCATGATTGTTTGGGATTGGCGGGCGGTTCCTGCTGCTTGGTCACGGGCGAAGCGGGCTTCGAATGCGTTGGCGTGTTTTTGCTTTAGGTCGAGGAGGTCAGTGATGCTTTTGTAGATGCGCTCGGCTTGCTTGTCCATGCGGTCGATGTCTTTGAGATGGACGTCAATTGTCTTCAATTGCTCTCTGAACCGCCGCTTCAATTCTTGCTGGGATTTGTGCTCCTCGCGGTAGATGTCGGTGATGCTGAGTTCCAAGTCTGGCAATACGGAACGTTGATCTTCCAACACTCTAGAAATCATATTCAGCTCGTCGCGAATGTCTTTGGTTTCGGTCAAGAGTTTCGTTTCAGAACCAATGTCAAGTAAGTTATCGACAAATAACGGTGCATGGACAGGGCCAGTATCATCGAATCTGAACTTCTCCTCATGTGTTGGCTCGGGGTACATGCCATGACGTTGTTGGTGTTCAGCCAAGGCATGTCGATTTTGATGCTCGACGACTCGGCCTTCGGCTTCAAGCTGACGAGAGAACCGGTTCGGGCGACGATGATGTTGTAACCATTGCGATGCTTGCTTGGACGCATTGTCAAATTCCAAGAACAGTAATGTCTCCTCCTCAGTAGCATTTCCGATAGACGACTCAAACATGTCAAGAAACTGGTATTCTTCCTCTAGGCGATTACGATCAAACACGCTGCTACACCTCCCCGTGATGATAAGTGCGAGGTCGTATACAGAGCGTACTGGCTCACGGGTTTTGCTGTTAATATCCTCAATGATCCCGTCGAGGACATTGAGAGGGTCATTCTTTGGCTGCTGCCAACGCTGCGGGAACGTTGTTACAATGAGGTCTTTCCCAAGGACCCACATCCACAGCTGATCGACCATCAAAATCTTAGGATCAACCTCCCCCTCATCACGGTCCTTTATCTGGTAACGGTAAACGACTTGATCCTGATCACGAGATTGGGTATCAATGTTGTGGTAGAAAGACTGATCCAATGTTCGGCGCACATGAAGCGAGACCGCAGAGGACGACAAGTGTGCGCGAAGCAGCATTTCATCATAGGTAGATGCTCGTTGATATGCATGGAGGGCGTTGTTGCTAGCCATTTTCTCAGCTTTCTTCAGCCTTTCGGCCTGCTGTATCGCGTTTCGCATTTCCTGCCGTCTTCGGTTGGTCTCGAAATGAAGATATGGCATAAAAGTGAAGATGTTCCCCTTCGCTGTTGAAGTTGGATCTTTTCTTCCAGGGCTCCCAGGCGATCTCAGATGCGCACTATTGGTCAGAGGTTGGCTCGTTTTACGTCTAGATTGATGATCCGCCTGTTTGACCGGGGTACTCGTGCCTCCAGATTTGGGCTGTCTTGAATTACTCCACTTTGCGGATTTCTTCGTCTTCTCTTTTCCCTTTCCGGATTCCTTGCGATCTTTGCTTGGTCCGGATGCACCTGATCCCAGCGTCCAGTCAGTTTGATCCGTGCTCTTTGTATCCGTTCTCATTGGCGCCTTAGGGGTAAAAGGCGCTGCACTTTCCTGAGCACCAGATGTTGTACTTATACCGAGCCCTGGGCTACCACTGATGACAATCTGTGGTGGACCCTGATCAGCACTATCTGAAAAATCCGAATCATCGTTATGCTTCGGTGCTCGAGGTGTACTATGGCAAAGTGGCCTCATGAAATGCGAATGAACATGCTGCCCGCGATGCTGATGACTGAAAGATCTCTCAAGCGCTTTAAAGCCTTCTACATCACTTGCACCCTCTTCGATGAATGCCTTGGTGAGGAGAGCTTCTACCCATGCCATGTTGTTCGCTGGAAAGTGAATCCATCTGAAGCTCGTAGCTTTCGAATCCTTTGGAAGAATCGTAACAGCAGGTTTATTCTTGTTGATGGGATCGCGGCCGTACAATAGCTCATAAACAGTCCTCCTCACAACCTTATTCTCATTGTGAAAGTTTCCAAAGTCAACGATGGTTGCATTGAAGCCATTACATGCGCCCAAAGCATCCTCGCTCAGTGTGTCTACATTATTGGAGGGCGCTAGAAGGCTCACAATGTCTTTTCGTTTATTTTGCGCCGCCCTTAGGAATGGAGTGATGCCAAAATTGTCTCGCGCCGCGCGCTTCAAATCTTTTCGTTCCAAAAGGCATTTCACAACCTCTAAATGGCCAGATTGCGCTGCAACATGCAAGGGCGTCATGCCATTCAATAATTTCGCATTGAGTTCTGCTCCGGCGGCCAAAAGGATTCGGACCACCTTGGGATTGTCATGTTCGCATGCATTATGTAGAGGAGTCCAGGAACCGTCACTCTTTGCCCGTTCATCCGCTCCATAGTGCAGCAAAAGCTCAATAATGTCATCTCTTCCGTGAGAAACAGCCAGATGTAGACTTGTCTTTTCTCGGATCTCTGTTGCATTTACATTTGCTCTAGGTGCCCTTGGTCTCAACAGAAGCCACTCGCACAACTCTTTCTTCCCGGTCACAGCAGCCCAATGTAGTGGAGTTCTCTTCAGTACATCTTGGCCATCCGTCCCATCAATGGAAATGTTCTGCTCCAGCAACAGATTTATAACATCCTTTCCCCACTTGCAATGTTTATCCGCAGCCAAGTTATGAAGAACGTTCCTCCCCTTGTTGTCCTTTTTGTTGACGTCGACACCGTATCGCAACAACTCCTGAAGTATATGGAACCTATTGTACCAAGCTGCTGTCATGAACGCGGTGCGCCCCTGCTTGTCCGCAACGTCGACATTGCCTCCAAATTTCAGCAAGAGTCTGACCACATTGATGTGATCTTTCTCGACAGCTTTGAGCAGAGGACTGACACGTCCACCTGCAGCGCCGTCGGGCTTTGCGCCATTCTGCAGCAGGTATTCGAGGATGCGTGTGTTGCTTCGTTCGGCGGCGCGCATCAGACCGATGCGGAGGAGGTTCTCGATCTGTTGCTGTTTGGCTTTCGCATCGTCGAGGAGTTCCTTGGTGGGTTCCTGCTGCTTGGCTTTCGCATCGCGTATGAGGTTCTCAGTTGACTGCTGATTAGCTTTTGCGCTTTCGATGATGGCGACAGCGTCTTTAACATTGTTCTCTTCAATAGCTTTGAGAAGGCGAGGTTCGGCGCGACCACGGTGCTCAGAGCCGCCGTCACTTGAGCGCGATACAGAGCGAGCCATGGTGCAGGCTACATGCTCACTCCATTTTCGTTTCGATCTGCTAGTGATTGTTTTATGGGAGCTTGGCCGGCGGTGAGGCTTTAGAGATGCTAGAGGGGGTAAGATGGGACGAAAACGGGCGTGAAATCGCGGAAATATCAGTCGCGTAACCTTCCAGAGCCACCTCCCTCAATCTTTTTGCCTCCTCTTCAACTGACTGTGGGTTTGAGCTTCATGGTGGTGGAGGAGGTCACACCAAACGCCACCCAATGTAGGAGCTGAGAGCCAAGATTGGCCGCTCTCCTGTGCGTCGTGCGTCGTGCAGCATCACGTGGGTCAGGGGATGATCGCCAGCCGTGATTAGTTTTTGTGGGACTGCGGGTACGACCTGCATCCCGCCGCTCTAGATGCAAAGTCCAAGCTTCAGTTGACGAGAGGACGTGAATGAAACATTGGTGCGCGAGTGTTGAAGGAGGAGACAAGAAGAGAGACGAGACGGAAACAGGCGGCATCTAAAAGAAGCTCAGTGCCAACACATAGCCCGGGTCATTCGACCCGACATGACGTATCAAATACCTCCATCTCGTACTTATGCCCACGACGAGAGAATTGGACTCAGATAGACGACTCAGGGGCACCTGCTAAGGCTGCCTGCATGATAGCTGGCTGAGTCTTGACCGCCAAACTGCACGAATGGACGACCGAAAGACAGAAGACAGCAAACCTCCCCTCTCTCAACCTCCGCCAACGAATGCATCATCATCATCACCACCAAGGTCCTTCAATATCCGATCCAAGTCGATATATATCGCTTTACTACTACTCCCGCTTTACCTGATCCTTAAGATGCAAACCTCTCCAGAACGAACGACCAATTACGAGCCTACCCATGAACCAACCATCTTCCTACCCTTTGTCCACAAATTCCCCATTCAGGGAACGCCCCAGGTCGAGGCTACCATCGGCAACGTGCACTTCAGGCTCCCGGTAGACACAGGGTCTACAGGCCTCCTCATTGGCGCGCCTCTGCTCCCAGATCTAGATCCGGATGCCGGGGTTCCTGGATACCAGTACCTGTCAAGTAGCAGGATCTTGTATACCGGTCGACTTGTAGATCTACCAATCACCTTCTACGGGAGCAAAAACGAGTATGCCACAGCCAAAGTGCCGGTTTTGGTGGTTCATAGGAGCGTGGTATGTCCGAATTACGATCGACGAGTAGACACATTTAATTGTCCTCTGAAGCCTGGAGAGCCAGAGCCCAAACCGCGGGATACATCAAAAATAACATATATGGGCGTTGGGTTTGGGCGAAATCTGCCAGGAAAGTCGCAGGCCAATGGCGTGCCGAGCAAGAATCCGTTTCTAAATCTAATATCTATCAATGGGGAGCTATTGGATCTTGGCTCGCTACATACGGGCTATGTCCTATCTAAGGAGGGCGTGCATATTGGATTGACGAAGGAGAATATAAGAGGATATGAATTCACTCCTCTTCTACCTGGTTTGACACATGATGAGGACCCGCGGGATTGGGCAATGGTGAATATGTCCTTCACTGCCAATGATTCAAAATGGAGCTGTGGATCTGCACTTGTGGATACGGGTGTGGCTCAAATGTCCATCAGGAGCGCCGATGATGTCGAATTGCCTCTCATAACAATTCCCAATCCGAATCCAAAGGGGCATGCGAAATTTGTCCACCGCGTGAAGCCAGGTACTAGGGTTGCGATTGGGATCCCTTCATTGGGCGAAGATGCCGTGGCCGAGTATTCTTTCACGGTAGGCGGAGGCACGCCCATGGAGCCGAGATCTCTGATTCCCGCGGGCCAGTCAATGCAGCCATTTGTGAACACGGGGCGGAACTTCCTGTTCGGATACTCTGTAGCATTTGACGCGGTGGAGGGACGATTTGGGCTCCGGGAGGTCCAAGACTCATCCACCTCTTCCTTATAATACAATCCCACCTCTTTTCAATCCAATTAATCAACAAACCAAAACCATCTGCATCTTTTTTGCATAACATCACATGCACATTCACATCACATCGAACATCATCATCCATCCATCCCTTCCCCACCTCATTTCACAGTCATACTCCTCATCGGACTCTTAAACCCATCCCTCAACTCCTTATACTCCTCCAACGCCTTAACAACAACCCCATGAGCCTGTTCCCCATCCAAGCCCGCAATGACAATAGCACCCACTACCCCCTCAACCCCTTTTACAAAAACAGGATACCCACCCCCCTCAATCGCATACCTAAACCTCCCATTCTCCCCACTCCCCTCAGACAACCCATAATAATCCGCGAAAGCCTTCTCATCGCCACCAAACCTACAAGCAAGGTACCAAGTCGAATGACCCCAGCGTAGGACCGTGGCTGTTTTCTTGCACACCCAGATTTCGTTGTCCGGCATCATGCCTGGCATGCTGGGCGAGTGGAATAGCGTTTGTTTTGAGGATAGCGAGATGTGGATTATGGCGGGGGCTTCGGCGGTGCGCAGTGCGTTGCGTAGGATGTTACCGACTACCCAGGCGTGCTCGCAGGTGAAGTGGGAGAAGGTGAAGGATTTTTCTTCGCGGTGGAGCATTTCTAGGGAGCGGGTGGGAGAGGGGAGAGTGTCGAGCATTGTTTGTTGGTTGTTGAGGTTGGTGGTTGGTGGTTGGGTGAGGTGTGTATGGTCTAGTTTGCGGGTATGGCGTATCTAAGTGCCACTTAGGTAGGTAGAGACGAGACGAGGTCGATCGAAGGGGAATTGTGGGGTAGGGTCGGGCTTGTAGTGTCTGGKGGAGCAGCGTAGAGGGKGGAGGKAGATCAGGGCGGGCACCAGAAAGCGCGAGGTCAGGTATGGTATGGTACGATGCGATACAAGCAACAGCAGAGTATCTGGTTTGTACGGAATATGTAGGTATGCGGGGCAGCAATAGTGAAGACCGGTAATATAGACAAGGGACCCTATAATACAGAAGTGTTGGATATTAAGTATACGCAGAGACAGGTGTTTGACACGACGGAGAGAAAATGGGAGTTGGGAAAAAAAGGAGGAAATGGGGCGAGGGTTTGGACAAGTGCGACGTCGGGTGCTTGAGGTTCCGCCCTCCCCCCATTTTCCATTTTCCTGCTTTTTTGCCTTGCCTCTCTGCTGCTTGTCAAATTCCCCGAAAAAGTCTTGGTGCCGCATGGGGAATTGTTGGTTGGGGCCTGAACTGACACGCACGGTAACTAGAGCAGGGGATGGTCAAGCCACCAATGTGGCCTGGGCGTTGGGAAAATAAACCTTAAACTTTGACTTTTGCATGCGTATGAGAAAGTTTTCTTGCGCATGGTAAAATCTAACACCTTCTAAGCCGCGCTATAGCGAATCACGGCGGGTTCCTAGGCCTCGTTTTGGCGACTCAGACTCGGGACCGCCCGCTCCACGCCCCCAATCCATTCGTTGGACCTGCGTTTCACCGACGTTGGGCGATAGCGGAGCACCAGGCCCCTCATTTCGCATGTGTACATACGCGTCTTCCTTCCGCCTTCTCTTCAAATCTGCCGCGTACGCTGGCCGAGTTTAGTTTTCTGGTAGAAGTGTTTCATGTTTCGTCATCTGTGTTTGGTATATCTTGCGTAGGCTCGCGTGCAATTGCCTCTGATGCGGATTGCGTGCGTAGTCATGCAACACGAGGAAACGGCAATTAGAAGACCTCGGAGAAAACGTCGGTATTCTTCATGTGATTCGTAATTGTGGATCTGGTATAAAGATGATAGGAGACGGTCGAGTGGATTATTATTGGGTATCTATTGACTTGATATTTCGACTAAGCAAATGAGACCGTGTCCTCTCTGCACTTTGCGCACTTGCCTCTATAAATTTTTTAGACGTCGTAATTCGAGATTTGGGTTGGAAAGAGCCACTGTAATTACATATCACTAGTCTCAACCACTTTCTCCTTGTCTCGGTTTTGAATTTACAGTCTCAACACTTAGACACTTGCCCTCGTCATGAAATGGTCGCTCTGTCCGTTGGGTAGTGGTTGCAGATTGAGTCTATCGAATGATAACATTAAGAATGCCCTTGGTACAGATAGCAAGATAAGTAATCAAACACTCTGTATTGAACAAAGATACGGTGTTGTAGCATGTTCTTTCATGTAGTGTAAATAGCTGTAAGATGTCCGAAACAAACAAGCAAGCCACAAGTAGGAGGGCATCCGTATTAGGTAACTACTGATGGAAGGGTGCAATCCTAAGAAAACCCACTGATTCTCTCCCAAGCCTCACCTCTACCGTTGAATTGAATTTGTACACTCCAATCACGATTAGGAGCGACGGAAAATTTGACAAGCTCGCTTGAGAACGTTGCAGTGTTGAACTTTGTTTCAAGACTCTGGGTTCCACCGTGATCGTGAACCTGAAATCTAAACCCAGCCCTGTGCAGCGAAGCAAATTGATCCGTCATTGTTGGACTAAGTCGACATCGTATATACCCCGACTTTCGCACGAGCTTTGGTGGCTCCAGCAGTTCTGTTGACAGCGACTTTGAACCAATCGCAGGAATCTCGTCCAAGTAGAACAGCGCAGCCAATAGTCGTCTCGCAACAATGCGAAGGTGATGATGAGCATTCGGATAATTCTTGTCGAGATACTCGGACGTATACAAGAAATCACGAGCGTAGTATTCCAGAGTATCTATTGAATCGACCGCATCGAGTTTCGGCACGCCCTCCGGAAGCCCAACATTGAATCTGTGGCATACGCGAACGAAGTCTGGATCCTCTCGTCGAGATTGTAGGAAGTCTTCCCATTCTCGCTCACAGTCCAATGTGCTTTGTACCATGTCGTATGCAGTAGCGATGTTCTTTCGTAAACCGCGGGGAAAGATCTTCTTGAAGGCTTTGGTTTTTGAGCCCTTGGACTTTTTGGAATAATCTGTCAGTTTGACTTTTAGACCTGTTCCGATCGATAGAAAGATGTCTGGTCGATGGTTTTCGTTTGGCCATATCAGGCGCCGCTCTTCATCGGCCACTCGCACGGGATTGTTGCGTCGGATTGCACCGTCTACGTAGACACGTTTTGTTGGTTCATGACGGTAGGGTTTAAAGTAGATCGGGGCGGCAGATGTACTTCTGGCACTAAAGAGCATAATAAATAACTGAGCATCCTAGATAATAGATAATGCTCACGCTTGCCAGGTATTCAAGTCATACTCGGGGTTATCTGCTCGCACAAGATTGTCACCTATATAGGTCAGTGGCCGAAGAGTTGAAACAATTCATGGTACCTACGAGGTGTCGGGTTTCGTGAGTAATTCGTGAGGATATATGGTCGGTTACTCTCATGCACTGCTGCAACCACTCCAGTCTTGACTCTGTCTGCTGAGGCTTTGGCGCCCTGCCCAAAAAGAGGCTCGGACCCGAAGATGGTTCGAAGCGCACCCTCGATGCCATCGCTCTTATAACGAAATGTGCAAAACACCTGTGCAATGTCTTTGAATTCGGGGGCTTTGAGTAATTCCCGGGAAGAGAATGCGGCGCGACTCATGGCTTTGAAGTGGTCGAGCGCTTCACGAGGAGACCAGTCCATTTTGAACAGTCCTAGGGCAATTATACCCCCTGTCTATCTATCAATATCAAGAAATCTGAAAATGAATGTGGCGGCTTACCCGTGATAGTTCCAATAGCCAGATCAAATAGCTCTTGGATGGGGATGTTGTGTCCCACTTCAACCATAAGCCTAATAAGAATATGAAGCTCAACCACCCCCCGAATCCCTCCACTTTATGAATGTTAGTTAAGAAGTACTCCATCTAGGGCACTGCAGGTCTTCTTACCCATCTAAGGTCAAGATACGCACTCCGGAATTCTTTGACTTCCTTCGGATTCTCCATGGAGTAATGTTGAATGTACAGTTCAGTGGACACTGCGACAAACAAAGAGTGGAGCTCATTTCCTCCTGCGTGGTGCTGTATCTTTCCGCACATGTATCGCAGATAGTGTGTTGAGGGTTTTTCTGACAAGGTAGGATATATACTGGGCAATTTGACAAACACAGGAGACATGTACGGTTACTAACAACTTCGGCAACCCCACTAGACCTGGCAGCCTGGCTCAGCAAAAGCTTGCGCGCATTTGCGTCAGATCCTAATAGCTGCCTGATCTCGGTGTATAGAGCGTTAAGAAATGGTTCCACGCGGAAGGAATTCTCGAATTCGCCAACGTTGATTGTGGGACTTGAATCATTGTCCGGCCGGCCCCGAAGCTCCGCTTGACTGGACCGACTGATTTGGGTGAATTGATGGCCCTTGTCATGGCCATCCCAACGATTGATGCATCGTCGTTTGCCTGTCACGTCCTTGGCTTCACACCGCCACTGATGTTCCCAACACCTCTGCAGTGATAGCTGCACTTCATCCACAAACGAAGTCATCATGTCTTCTAGTTCTGAGATACATCAGTCAAATCTGGTTCTGCTGTAGAGTGGGTGTGAGTAAGAGTCGTAAGCATACCTCCTGACTTCGTAGATGTTGGGGTTCGCGCGGCAAACGATGAAGCTAGGTATGGAGTCAATCGACTGAGGAGATTTTGCTCTTGACCAATTTCGTCGGAGACTGAGTAGTGATACTTTTGAAGCAGTTTGACAATGACCAATGTCATATGTTCATGAAATTTTGACGGAATCACGGGATCTTGGCTGCATAGGTAATGAAAGTCAATAGGCGCCCGGAGGTCCTTGACAAGTCGATTGAATGCGTGCTCAACGTAAATGTTGAAGCTCTCCACATCTAAATTCATGCCAACTTTGAGCCTCTTTTGTCGGAGATGTTTCGAAGATGAGCGTAGCGTCTTGTACAGAGCACCAAGTTGCTGGGAAATGAGGGTCGTTGATTTAGCATCCGTAAGGTCAGGAACGCATACAACTTTGAACGAATCATAATAACAGAGAATCAGATCTTCGGCGGTCTCAATTGTCTTTCCTCGTTGTGCCCACTTGTTTTGTAGGTCGTGAAAAGACCCAGATAGCTGAAAATGACTGAGCAATTTCTTGGTCGCATATTCGACATCTAGCCACTGGGGATCACTTCTCCTAGGAAACTTGTTTATGACAATGAGAAGCCCAGGTCGGATTCTTTGGTTAAATGTACGTTCATGGCCACTTTGGGCCCATTGGAACAGCTCAAAGATATCCGACTCGGATGCTCTATAGTATACGTTAGCTAAAACCAATGTAGAAGAATACCGTGATGACCGACTTGACGTTGTTTGTAATAAAACAGACTACATCAGAAAACGTGTAAAGCAACCTGGGATAAAGTTCCTTGACGATCATTTTAGCAGTTCTCTGATCGAGATGGGCGGGCTCCGGATTAGGATTCACTCCGATTCCTTGTTTTGGTGGTGGGCGTATTACCGATGCCCACAGCATCGGGAGTTGATTCGTTGCGGTCCTGCGGTGTTCTTGTACCTCCTGGGCGAAACTTTTGACTCGTCTATATCGGTCTCGGTCTGGAGTGACACGGGAATCGTCAGGTCGCATTGTTTTACGCTGCAAATGGGCTCGTGGGTAATGACCGCTAGTGGATGCTAATTGACTAGCAACAGATCGGTGGCTTCCACGAAGACCTTCGCAGTCTAGCTTCAGAGTTAGGCCAGCTTCGATATATATATATCTCGTGTAAGGTATCAACTACCCCTGACTTACCTGCATAGAGAAGCGGCACTTCAGACGAGACCGTCAGCGGATCTGCGTACATATGCACATCACCACTGGTCGACTTCTCCAGATCTGCTTGATTTCCTGGCACAGGTGTATCAAATCCTTGCCCAGCCTTGCCAGTATTACGGATCAGAGACATTATTAGGGTACTCTTGCCTCCTCCGGTATCGCCGAAAAACGAGATGAGACTGGGGTATTGGACGGGAGCGGTGTCTGGCGATTTGCTGCTCTGCAAAATATTCTGCGACCTCGGAAATGTAAAGAGGCAGGATTTCTCTTGGTAGTAAGGCACGCCGAACCAAGTGGTCCATACGTCTTTCCTATGAAGAGATTTCTGCACCTCGGGACTGATGTTTGAATTGAAAAGCTACTTTATCCATGCAAAATCACTCATAGCTATCTAGATGCAATTTAGAGCGAATAGAATAGTATTAGCGGAGGTTACGTACCTTTTCGCAAGGTTCCCACATTGTCATCGTACTATGCGGGTCATGGTCGGGAACTTTGTCCCAACAGCTTTGATGGTAGATACCGCCGCGTCCGCAGCCAGGGCATATCAACAAATTGGTAGGAGCGCCAGGTAGATTGCAGACTCGGCAAGTCTTTGGAATCTTGAGATCTAAAATGGCTTTTTGCAATCTTAGGACAACTTTTAGCATCCTCTGCTTGCGTGAATTATAGCTCTTTCGCAAACCCTGTTCGCATTCTGATGAAACTACGGGAAAAGGCTCCACTCGCTCATCTTCTGGAGGCGGTGGTATAACAACAGCTTCTTGCTCTTTGACGACTTCAAGGGAACTTTCATGTGTTTGCTTCTCATTTTCTTCTATCATGCCAACTTCCGCAACTGCTTCGTCGATATCAATCTCTGATCCTTCATCCGAGGTTTGAACTTCGTCGTCATTGTCATCAAACTTTTCGACAAGGCTGAGATTCTTGGAAGCCATGATACAATGCTAGGATGCCCCGCTTAGACATGAAAGAAAAGCGACTGATAAGCTGTACATGTAAGATCAGCAAAGGATACCAGATTTACTACCCGAACCCATTGGTTTCAAGGGCTCAGATTCGCAAAGATTGAATGTAATTGTAGAGCAATGTACTAAGGGGGAGGAATAGCAAGCCATTATGAGCCAAATCGTTCTCAGCACTCATTGCTGAGAGCGGCCTCAGCCTCAGCCTTGTGGGATATTCCTTCTTCGCCCCCACCAGTCTATGCAGCCACAAAATTGAGTAGCCTGTTTGGAACTACTCATTCATGCTATTCTTTCAGCCGGGGCATGTAGGCGCTGGTGGCCAATTTCTTAGATCTATCTGATTGGTGCTGCTTCATCACCCTGCCCTCGATGGGCCGCCGATCTTGAGCCATTCTCTGTATGCTAGCCATTCCTTGATATTTGGGTCCAATAAAAAGTCAAAACTGATGAGGATGATAGTTCTTATCTCCACACCCATGCGGCTGAGAGTAAGAGAGTGGGCGGCTCCGCGAATGAAGCACAGTTACAATAAATGCGCGGCAAGAGATGTTTTCGCCGCCCCAATTTTCGACCTATCAAGGGGGCTGCACGACGCCATGCGTTGAATCAATGCACGGTGTTCACCAGCTACTCGCTGGGGATCCTTGCGGAAATCCACGCTTTACCTTGCTTTTGGGCGCCCGGTGAAAGCCTTTGACAATTTTGGTGATTTGCGTTTTGCAGAGACGGAACAAAGATACGATCCCATTCGTTGAAGCAAAACCCCAGACTACCAAATCATCGACGTTTCTTACAAATACTTCATCTTTGCTTCCCGATCCACTCTTAAAACTCAAATCTAAGGGGGTCCCAGTTTTCCGCTTACCATATTTTGTGATAATGTTAGAATGGTTATAACCCCTTGTACGGATCTTTTGTTCTATTCCATGGATGCTAGAAGCAATTTTTCCCGCTCTAAAAGCGGGAGGCAGACTGGGTACTATATCTATCTATTGAAAATGGGGATTACTTCCGTGAAGGGTCACTCTATGTGCGAATTCACAAGACTAAGCAGTTGGGACTATGAGATTTCTTTGTTTATCACTACGGATTGAGTAGCTTTTCATTTATATTTACCCTCGCACTAACGATCTTTGTATATTGTCCAATGCTAATTCACTTATCTGCTTTTCTCGTGACTACATGCTGTCTCCGCTGGCTACGGCGTGCTTCCCTCACTCGTCGGCTTTGAGTGACAGTAAAGTTCGATGCAGGTCGTGTTAAATTATGGGTAGGTGCTTCGCTGTCGTAGTTGACTCCGGCTAACCTGCTGGTGTCGCTGGCCACGACGTCCATCCCTCTCCCGACCATTTGTTCTAGTATAGTTCCCTGGGGCCTTAGTTAAATTATGGTTTCCTTCTTTCAACTCCTTCAAGTCCTGATCGTCGATTAATCGCTTTTGCCAAAGATGCTGGAAGAGATGGAAATCTGGCCTGCTAGAGCGTAAGGTGGTTCCTAGCATATGGTGATATGCTACGTGTTCCAGACGGGCATCCCATGCGGTCCAGCCATTGTCACAAGCAAAGTGAAAGTCTTCGCATAGAGGGCATTGGACTGAGCGAGGTGGCTCTTCGCTTCGGAAATGGCTCAAGCAATGAGTTTTCCATTCTTCCTTGTTCATGGTCACGTATGAACAGCTTAGAAACCACAAAGCGCATTCAAACGTTGGGTATCTTTGCGCTGGTTTTCTTTCCAAAACGCCATCTCTTTCTTCCAACAAAGGTACCCCGTTGAACCGGCTAGCTAGCCCAGTGCTTATAGAAGTCTCGGTAGGGATGGCTTCGGAATAGTTATAAGGAGAGAGCGGGTAGGTTGGAGCGTTGGAGGATTGGTGAATGCAGGCAGGTGCCATGGAGGAGCTGCTGCTAAGGTGGCTATCTATTGGTGACATTGACGAGCCGTAAGTGGAATAAGATGAAGACACTAGAGCTGAGCCAGAAAGCTCTACGGCCATGGGTCGTGGCGATTGCAAAGAATATGCCGGCCCTATGATGCTGGTACTTGGTCCTGCTATCATGGGACGATGAGGAATGCCATAGTTCAAACTCGTTCGTGCCGAAATGTCGGTTGAAATCATCCGAAGATCACGGCCGATAGGTAGTGCAGATGGGGCCGCTGAGTTGTAGATGTTAGGCGGTGCTGGAGTTTGTGATGCGCCACCGGCCATTATTATTGCCGGTGAATGATTAACCAACGACTTAATGCTTCCTTTGACTTCTGCCGGAATCGCTTTCTCTGTCAATCTTGGAGTTTTCCCGATCTTGATAGTGTTTAGACTACGGGAAGGCTTAGAGTCAGATTTGAGAAGTCCAGGTTTCGATCGAGAGGGCGTCAGCAGGCTATTCATATTCATCTCCTTCTCCCAGCGCTCTGTACTACCGGGAATCGTAGTTTCAATGAGTTGCCTTGTATCATTCGGACGTGAGACAATTTTTTCGGCGGTCAATCTGCGCTCTTCATCGTCTTCATCGGAGCAAGACTGCCACTGGAAATCAATGGTATTGCCGAAATGGAATGGTTCTCTCGGACTGTCTGCAGTAGCTCGATAAATTAGACCCGCGTTTGTGTATACTTTAAAGTAGCAAGCATGAAACCCTTGCAAGTCTTGAGAACTCACCACTACCATTTATAAGACTCATCAGTCTCCAATTCCCCTTCTCTTCCATTTCTTTCGCTACCGCCTTAGCAGCTATGACGTAAGCGACGCGACCGGCTTCTGAGCTTGCAATGAGATGGCCATACAACTCTTTGGCTTCTATGTCTGTGACTAGGCTCCCACAATCTCCCATTTTTATATCTGTCTCGTAGGTGAATTTGTACACTAGCTGGAAAGAACCAGAGTAGGGTAAGCTCATGTACAGTGGCAAGTCGATAAGCTTTCCATCAACGGCTCCTCGTGATGTTAATGCAACAACCCTTGCACGTTTCGCTTTCGCTACCACCATGTCTCTGGAAGCCTTGTCCTTTTCCTCGGCCTCTACTAGAAACGATTTTACCGCAGGGTGCGTAACGGTTACCACTGCACAGTCTCGAGCTGTCATTATTGTTGGTATGGTCCCTAAAAGCTGATATGGAAACTTGATTGGATCTTCAGAACCTCCCGTGGCGCCCACCTCATTGTTTCCAAACGTGCTCAGCAAAATGCCGGGGTTGACAATGCCAGTCGACGTCTCAGGTGAAGAGCGAGAAAGGGTATCCAAGGCTGGGCAGCTCGGGCTTTCTGAAAGAGAGCGTGAAGATACAAAGGAGCGCTCTGATCCTGCTGCTCCCGTTGAGCTGTTGCTATATTGAGATAGAATTTCTACATCCTTCTCACTGTCGCTCTCACTGTCACTATCAAATGGAATCCCACAGTCTCCTTCGTCATCTGAGATATAATCGTCTGCAGGTGGAGCTTTCTCGAAGGCGTGCGCTGCGGTAACGTAACCATACTGATTTCCATTATACACCGCATTGGCGGTTGCCAATCTTCTAGATTTCCTATCGTATGTGATGTAGATAGGAAGGCCAATCAGCCGAAGGGGTTGTGAAGAGTCGAAGTAGACTTCGCAGGACGAACCGTATGGTAACTGTTCCGTTGCAGGCTTGGTTTCCATGGCACGCAACTCGATCGGTCCCTCAGGTGGACACTGTAGGAGACAGAGCTTGAAGTACGATTCCTCAAGAATATTGCTCCTCTCAATTGCAGCCTTAGCTTCCTCGCGTGTGATCCTGTCCCTGCTAGAAATGCATATATACGGTTTGGCCTTCCTCGGTGATTTTCCTAGCATGTACACTTGAACATCCAGTGGTCTCCAGTATTCCCTACTAGACTGCTCCAACTCACGACTTATTTCGGAGCCAAGGCTTTCGTAATCGACCACTACTCTGCCTTTAGGGTTCCAACAGAACTGGTTCGACTTCCACCAGCGGTGAGCAGCGAAATCTATCTTGACGGGGCTCTCCTGATCGACGGAATCTAGGAAATGCGAATGGGCTCGGAAGTAGTCTGGTTTCTGTCTGGCTAGCTCTCTTGGATCAAGAGGCTCCGCCTGGGGCTCATTCATTGCGGAAACGGTGGGAATGCATCACCGAGAGCCTGATGTAAATCAGAGGGAGTTAGATATGGAAGGTTCGGCATTGTACGAACAGGTCTCGAGATTTACTGTTCTAAATAACATATGAGTGGGCTGAAGAGGGGCATGCAGGGTGGCAGGCCGCAGTAGTCCAATCATTCAGTCTTAAGCTAAGCCCCCGCTCCATGCAACACAGAGGCCTGCAGGTCCAATGGCTGAGAGGCAATCCGTGCAATGAATGGAATGATTTTCGCTGACATGGCCGGTGTACTTTTCAAAAGCCAAGGACCGGTGAGCGTGGGGCGGTGCATTGCAGCCTGCCATCCCTGTGCGCGCAGCCTTGTCAAAGCATACCATAAATTGAACGGTAGCGTAGAAGCTGTTCTTGAATGACATTTCCTCGCTTCAAGGAAATATTAGATCGTCCCCTTTATCGCGGTATCAACATTAACCGCATCAATGGATGGGGATGCTAGTAAAGGTTTTATTCCGAACAGTGTCAAGTCTTCTATCGTCAGATCTCTTTGGCAATGCAAAACCGAATCCGTATCCTCGAGAAGAATTTGGACATGGGATCCTTATTTTCATTACTACACCACTCAGTGCGAGCGTACGATAAGGTGTCGCGGTGGGACATGTACTTTTGTAAGACAGCATAATGATATTATTGCTATCGCTAGACAGATTGAGGATGAAGATTCGAAGGAAGCCATACAGCGGTCTCTTCTTTCCCTAGATACGCAGCAGAGGTCTATGAAGGATAGAATTCGCATGGCAGAGGGTTCGGTAGCTCTCGCTGCTCGCTTAGTATCAATGGTGGATGTCGGGCCCCTTCCACACAGCCATCAAGGACGCGGACCAATTCTTTGGGATGACGAACAGTCAAGCTTAAAAACATTGCTTCATAAGTACTTCGAAGAAACGACTATCGTTATCGAAGATATCAAATTTGCGGACGAGTTCACTGCAATCAATCTCCAGCGGATTGCAGGCCTTGAAATACACTGGACTGATAACTTCGCCGACCACCTGCGATTAATCGATAACGACACCAAACTGTGCATATTCCATCACGTGACATTCTTAAAATTGCAAAATAGGTAAAATTACTCTAGAACTTATTTAATATTATCTAAAGCCGTTTCGACTAACGATACCTAGCAAAATATTCCCCGAAGGCTTGATGGAAGAGACCCTACGCACACTGGCCATACTATTTCCGCGAAACCACGAGCCCACAAGGAAATGGCTAACATGTCAAGCGCAATCCCTCAAAGATAATCTATTACTCGATATGGGATTGCTGAAATGTGATCGTGTCTCGTCAGAGGACCGACGTGCTCACAGATTTAGGTTTTGGGGTGAAGAGTTAATGACGCTAAAGGCCAAATTAGAAAGTCCACGCTTTTCGTCAATCTGGCAGTTTTGGTATGACAGAAGGAACATGGTCCAGTGGTATACATTCTGGATTGCTGCTATGGTGCTGTGTCTCACGATTTTCTTCGGGTTGGTGCAGAGCATCGAAGGAGCTCTGCAGGTGTATAAAGCTTATCATCCCACTCCTAATTAAAGATTTGCAAGCCGAGGTACCTGTGTCTTCTCGAAACGAATAGAAGTTATCTCATGCAAAAGCTAGTATTATGTATTGCCTCGCTTGTGTAAGATATATTGTGGTGGATAGGGAGGTGGATTGACCCGTAGTCGAGTGACGTATGGTCCGTGGAACCATGTAGGAAAGCAAATCGGAGCAATTCAAGTGAATTTCCTATCTGCGTCGGATGTTCGGTGAGGTTTAGGATACTTCTTGATTGGTTACCGAACCTGATTAGGTTATACTCGCATTCTACCTAACTGCTTCACTACAATATTGTGGTGTATGGAGAGGTAGAAAGACCCGTAGTTGACTGATGTATGAGAGCTAAACAAATCGGCGCAAATGGAATGGAGATGCCCTATCTACGCAGGATAATCAACGAAATATTGCATGCTTTCTCGTATGTTGCTGCACCTGATTCGAGTATTTTTACCGGTCATCTGACTACTTCACTACAATCTCTGGGCCGACTGGTTATGTTCACCCTGGCGATCTTGTAGGATAGATGCTCCACAGAGCCCAACATGTATGTTCGAAGGTACAAATGAGACTTGCTATGCAGTTCTGTCCGATTCTACCCCGCATCTGCCTCTAACAATTCGATCGATTCACAGGGCTTGGCCATCCTTCCGCGGATCCGCTACCCAATGTTGCGCCAGCGCATCCGTTAACGCTTTACGTAGCGGGGACATTACTAGTAGCCACCGCAGCTTATATCTATTTTCGGACTGTAGGGTATCAGATTCCGAGCGTGGACCATCGTCCTCGGCGGTCTCTTCTCATAGTTGTAAGCATAGAAATGTTTGACGACACCCTCAAAAGCTCATTCTAGACTTCTAGAGGCCCCAGGCAATCAATATGCTATGCACCCACTAGTCCATTTTAGTCCAGTCCTCTTCATCATCATAGTTTACTGCTCCCGCCGCCCAATAGTAGCCCCAACTTCAAGACTGGGGAGTCGTGAAGATCCCAGTCTAGAGCATTGCCTTCCTGTCGTTTCTTGACCCTCCCGTCTCTAATTTGTGGCTTTTATTTAGATTCCTCGACCACTAGACTCTGTAATGTGATGCGATTAGCTCTACATCGGGCTCGATCTTAGAGTGAGCCACGAACAAGCGCGATTCAACCATTTCTTCGATCACGATGGCCCTGATAGCAAGAGCAATCTATAAATCTTTCCATGGTATCTCTTCGAATGGACCATCGACGGCTCTGAGACTCCTCTCCCTTCGCTTCACACATTCGCTACTGACTTGATCAAGTCCGATAATCGCTCCTGCTTCTGAAATCATCTAACTTACAATGCTTTTCCAAAACATCATTCTCACCCTTCTGGCTTCAGCATCCTACGCTGTTGCCGTAGCATTCCCGGGTGGTGGAGGTCATCCTCAGTCGACCTGTTCAGCAGGTAAGTTGAATTACATTCATTGTATGACGATCCTTATCGATACTAACATTCCCCCTTAGTATATTATACCAACGTAAAGACCTATGAAAAAGACACCACATACCTTGCCACAAAGACTATCCATGTTCCCGTCACCAAAGTTGAGGGCAAACCTGTCACCTCCGTCAAGCCTTATCCAGTAACAAGTGTTGGGACTAAAACTTCGGTAAGTTGTACTTAGAATCTTCTCCACCGCAGTGCCATACTAAGAATCGCAGACTGTTACGAAGTACTACACAAAGACGGACACCAAGACTTATCCCGTCACCACCGTCATTTATCAGACCAAGGTTGTGACCAAAGTCTACACGAAGACCAAGGAGGAGACATATCCTTTCACGTAAGGTGCCCAAATATTCTTCGAGTGATTTCAGTGACTGACCGCAATAGCTCCGTTAAGACCGAATACAAAACAGAGGTCACCACATCGCCTTACACAGTTGTCAAGACCAAACCCAGCACTGCAGTTGCTACCGAGGTCAAAAAGGTTCCCTACACATACACGAAGGTCGAAACGAAGACCGTTTGCCAGCCCAAATATGAGCACAAGCACTATCCTTGATCACCCCACTCTCAACAACAATATTTGTGGAAAGGTGCGTATGGTGGTCTGGGCTTGGAAGGGAAGGGCGGGAGAAAGGCAACGGAAAGTTAGATCCCGCTGGCGAAGTTTGAAAAGCTATGATTCGATCATCAAGCCTGGCCAAGAAATTGGGCACTCGATAGGCGAATATACATGCTCTGCAATTGGACCTTACATGTGTTGAAACATTTACTAAGTAACATCAATTTATTTTCACTCACTAGAATGATTCGTCTAGCCCAATGATCAGTGTCTTGATTATGAATTCTTGAATTATGATGAACGATTGGTTCCAATTCCATCTGTGTTTAGGGTCAGTCGAAAAATTATACACTAAGCCTTGCGAAACTATTGATTTGGATGACCGGCACTTTCTCACCAACGTCCTAGGCTCCGCGGTGTCCGTGTATGTACGTCTGATTCGTAGAGGACCTAGTTTGCCTTAGCTTCGATTTAGATCTAACGATACAACAACGCATTTCTTTGTCTCTAACGGCCCGCTAGATGATACCCCGCTCTAAACTATTTTTGTCCTTGCAGATAACGACTATTGACTTGTTGCTACCAATAGCAACGCGAATGGTTCAATTCCTTCGTTGGTAAGGATACCCACGTGATATCATCATTTTACCCCTCGTTCCTCGAGCTGCAAGCTGGAACGCAAAGGAAAGGTGGCTGCATTCAATAGAGCTAGTGGGTGGCTCGATGCATAGAAGCAAGATCTGACCCATGGTTACAAGTTATCTCGAGTCAAAAAGGCCAATTTTGGGATGGTTGATACGATTGATAGCTGCACGTCGAGATTGGGTCGAACTATTGATTTTCGGCCTCATACCTTTCCTTTCGAATCTGACCAAAGTAGAATCTATCACTGTAGATGCCTCCCGTTTCATGACTATTGAATATGGTTGACATCATGTACTTCTCAAAGCGATCCTGATTCCCCAGCCGGGCGTTCTGGGACTATATTTGGGAAGTACATGCGACTCATACGGCAAACATTGCGGTATTTCTTAGAACAACTTGGAGTAGCTTGATTCTGTGCCTGAGTTGACCCCCGTCGATCTGCATTGCATAGAGGAAGGTTCCAAAATTCTTCGGCCTGGAAACGGTCGGGAAGGAGCATGAAAAACATGGAGAGAAAGACTGGGACCGCGGGCATATACCCGCATGGTTGCGCCTTTCTTGGGACAATTACACGTGTCCCTGAGACATCTGCCTGGCAAACAACGTGGAGAAGGCCTGGCGTAGGGTATCCATATAGAAGCACCGATTTTGGTTGGGCGGGGATTCCTCGATCTGGCGATGCCGGAGCAGTGGGAAGTCGTTTGACAAGCATTACACTAGAGAATCGCTGGTATTTGTCATATAGTTCCGAGTCTGAGAACATCTTAGTTCGCGCCACTTTCGAGTAATTGGGTGCGTGTAAGGACGTGATGTCATATCAAGGTATTTGACCTAGTAGGTTGATTTGATTGGTTACATTGAAGAACTCTCCGCAACAAGCATAGATTGCAACCATGCTTGCCAGAAAGCAATTTCAAGATGTCTAGTGCACAGGTTATAATCGGTAAAAGCTACATGAAAAAGTCTCCGACTGCTGAGGAAGGAAACCATCGATGTTCCCTGACATACCTTCGAAGCATTTTGATTCAAGCTTATCAAAATACGAGACATTGCAAAGATTCCAATAATCCAAACTGTGGATCTCAACTATAGCATCATAATTTAAACAACACAGTATTGTGCCACCGACTTGACATCGAGAACACACATTTTGAAGTGGCATTTATAACAAAGATTTATTTGACATCAACAAAATATTCTACGCTCACCATCAAAGCATACTAATTTATAAGGTAATATCTCCACGATCCCATTGTTATTGTTCATAAGATACAACACGTTGGTCAAGAACGAAAGCAAAGGCATTTCTCCAACTTGTTCAACAAAAAAACCATCATTTTATTTAAATTTTCTGTTCGATCTAAAAGCGAGATTTCTCTTATACGCAAAGCATGTCTTACGGGAGGCGAAGAATAAGTTTGACACGACTTGAGGTTAGCTACAGACGGCTGAAATATATCAGGAACAGTGTATGCCAAGAGATATTGCGAAGCCGCTTTTCTGGTAGCGATCTCACGTTTGCGTAAAAAAAATAAACCTCTTACTTCTCTACGTTGCTTCTCTACGGTCTTCTCAACCACCAACCTGGAAATTCAGGGTGCTGCGATCGTCACGTGACCATACCACATACTGGTTTCGAGAGCAATCACAATGCGCTGGAGGTCCTTCAAGGTTGTCGAAAGCCCTCCTTATCTCCTTCTACGGTTTCCTTGGTCTCGACACCACCAACTCCTCACCGACATTCCAGGATGGCCCATGGGTCCTCCGTTGTGTCGGACATCACTCGTTCGTTTCGCTAGGAGGATGACAGGGAGGCCGCACGGGTCGACAGGGATGTGTGTTTCAGTTTTCGTGGGGTCCATGAGCCAGCCTTCTTTACGATCGGTGCAATTAATTTCGTCCGGCAATATCTACGATGTGCATTGTGTGTATACTGTAAAGAGACCCATGTTTAGCTTAAAGGAGTAAAGACCTTTTGATGAACACGCTGGATATTGGTCAACAAGTCTTGATTATAAGGTGAGCCAATGACGCTCTTCCTCGACAAGGACGGGGCTACAAAGCATATTCGCTCATCTTGGAAAGAGAAAGAAGTGATTATTGTGACAGCCACAACGGCGACATTTAGTGGTGCATGGTGATACGGAGCACAATGTAATCACAATGTACGCCGTGCCAGAAGTCTTGGTTGGACGAATTGCGCATGGTTATCCTCTTGGAGATAAACCGGGCTTTTTATAATACGAGGCATTGCTCGCGAGGCTGCCTAGCATAGCCCCAGGCACGCCACCTTGCGGCATCGATCCTTATCGCGTCCCCGTATGTATTTGAGTCGAAATCCCCCAAAGAGCGGATATCCAGCTTATTCCTCTATTCGCACCTTAATTTTAGGTTTTCGTCTACTCGTGTGCCAACTCGGCTGCAACATTCAAGTTCACGAAGGGGCTTGGCGCCAAATCCTACGAACACCATATCACGATTTGACGCGCCATTCATCAAACTTTCAAATATCAGGACGTTGCCGTCGCGCTAAAAGGACAATACTTAGATATGCCGTCATCAACTATGTGGAATGCGGTCCTCCAGACCAGCGCCCTCGTTATCATCAGCAACATTCTTGAACACCACTTGTCCGGTACCACCTTCGACCAGGTGTGGGACGATGATGTTTTCCGTGAATTCATGGGCGTGTTCAACGAGTCAGATTACAACTCCACATATCCTATGAAATATAATTTACGACTTGATGCTGGAAACTACACCGAAGGATTTCCTTCCAACTTGACGGCTCCGCTCTATAATGGAACATCGACTAATGGCACATCCAATGCACTTGACAAGCCTGAGGAATCTTTCTATAAAATCCGTCTTCCACGCCATATTGTGTTGAATTTCATCATGAACATATTATCGTATCATTGGTATATCTGGCTGGAACGAATCCTTCCCGCTCGACCACGAAAACGCGAGGCATATTATGAGCGCAAAGAGAAAGTGGAAGAGATTGATGATCGCGAGGAAGAAGTTGTGAAAAAGTGGATAGCACAAGGACGAGTGAAACGAGCATCATTGAATTGGTGCAATACCTTCCTGAAATGGATTATAGATCTGACAATTGGGAGGATCTGGGTATTCTTGATTGGCGAGGTTTTGGTCGGCCTTGCAAAGTTCCATTCGCCGAAGACAATCATCAAAGATATCAAAAGGGTGAGTCAAAATTTCTAGTGTTAATCCATCTCATGTTATTACGAGAACGATTACTAAATGTGCATAGCTCGCAATGTTGACCGCCGTTTTTACGTTCATTTCAACCGGGCCGTTTTTCGACCTAGTTGCCTTTTGCATTGTACCGGCCCATCGGCAGATTGTTTTCATGGCCGGTTGTAACCTTGTCGTTACGGTTTTCTTCAATTACTTTCTCCGTGTTGTCTCTACATGGGCGGTGAAAACCGACTTTCTGCAAGATATGATGAAAAATATCACGGAAGGAGTACAAGCAGAGAGAACGCGTGAAACGTTTGAGCGATTAAATGGGTTCGATGAGTTGTAAAAGCACGTAACTTCAGGAATAGAGAAGATGAAACATCTGTATTAGTTTGTGATTACAAGCTATACTGGATGGAGCCTACGAAATAGCTCGCATTTAGGGGTTCAACATCAAGCGATCACAGTGAAATCTCGGTCTGAAGAAAGTATCAGTAACTGAAATTTCCACATGGGCAATAAACCCATCAAGTTCTCGAATTAGCAGCTGGTCTTTAAGTGCTCGATACTGTAGACATTGTGCATTAACTCACAATGCGCCACAAAATTGACTCATTGTGTTGGTAGAATGATTAACACTAACCCATTTTACGATTACATTGTAGAAATGTTTGCTACACAAAACCATGCGTCGGCATCGAGTTAAGAATTCATATTTAGATTGTACCAATTTCTTCCGGAGCTCATCAAACTACTCCTCACTTCGACCTCGACTATTCGACTCTTGCCTGACACAGTTACTTGGACTCACAATCACCTGCTAACTCAATTCTAAGCCTGCTTCAGTCTAACTTCATCTTTCAAACAAGATGCTTTTCGAGTGGGTAGACACTAAGAAACAGCTATTCGTGAACGACCAGATACAAGTCTTGCTCCAGCATGGACGCGCGCTCTATTATGCCGTGGCTCCGACCGGCGTTGATCCGGGTGCTTACGCTGGGGTCCCGTGGATTATAGAACCCCAAGAAATCGACACCACTCGCTTTCTTGTAGATCGTGAGCCTTGGATGTCGATGGCCGACGACCCTGAAACTCACGAATTTCTATGGTATACCAAGAAATTGCGTATCTTAGATCACACAAAGCGTTTGTTCACGGATGAACCACCATCAAAAATCGTCATGAGAGAGCTTCAAATATGTGAGTTACTAGCTCAGAATCCACATCCCAACATCTGTGCTTATCGCGGCGCAATTTTTGACAAATATGATCGAGTCAGTGGACTGTGCTTCGATCGATACGCCATGACCTTATACGATGTAGTCAAGGGTGGCTTGCATTTTGATGCGGATAGTGCGATGAGTGATATTGAGCGTGGAATCGATCATCTCCACAGTTTAGGCATTATTCACTGCGATATCAAACCCGAGAATATATTTGTAGACGCATCACTGACGAACTTTGTAATCGGCGACTTCGACTCTTGCCATGGCAAAGGTGAGCAGCTGGATCTAAAGTGGGGTACTAGGGGTTGGACACTCGACAGGTTCACTCACGCCGATCGCGAGAACGACTTTCATGGCTTGGGCATGATCCGTCACTACATTGAAGAGAAAGGTTGGGGTTCTCCTAATCAGGGCTCGACATGCAGGTCAACGGCTACGATTCTATACGAAGCGGTGCGCCCCGAAGATGAGACCGATAGCGAAGAACCGATTGAAGAAGAGGGTGCATAAGGTGGCCAATCCAATGTCCAATCCGGTAATTGAGAAGGAGGGTTCAGAAGATACCCATATCATGCTTTAAGTGGCGATGTGGTATCAACCTATCACAATGCTTCCCATTCGTATACGGGAACATGGACCCATTACCCGCTGAGGCATCACCGAATGTTGATGCTGTCAGCCATGGTATCGTAGGTCCTTCTCTCTTCTTTTTTTTATTTTTCGTACATCCATCTTGTCCTTAATCTAGCTCAGAATCACTCAGAAATAGTTTTGCAAGTCTCATCGTGTTAAGTAACTAGAAGTCCAATTAATCTTTTTTTCCCTTGTAATCACTGATTGGTTGTTGAAGACCCTGTCGATAGATTATCCATACTCTCCCGTCCCAATCAAGACAATCAAGATTGATATGATAAGTTTAGACTCTTTTGTCACAGAATCTTGCCGGCGCCAATCAACACCCTCTGCCATAACGCCGATCATATTTCCAACCAACCCACAGTCCTACATCTAAATGGTAATTGACATCAAATAGCATTGACGTCCCACTTTATTCTTGCAGATTGTGATATGATTCCATTTACTAGATTTAGTCATGATACTAAAAAAGGATTTGTAGAACATAGTGCTCAAGTCGTCACCTCCATCAAGCATGAAACTCTCCTACAGCCAAACACATCCGGCGATCCAGCTCAAGAAGTTCATGGATGCGATAGTGTGTATGCATCCACCATTTCATTGGGCGATATAATGATTATCGAGGTGGTCGGCAACTGTGTTCAAGGCAGGCAAATGCTCCGAAGATACGCTCAGGCTCATGACCAAAAGTCTCGGAGGTTGATAGCATATACTAGAATGTCATTTGCCGCTCAAACCGACGATACTTTCAGCCAATGAAATATGTTTCCATCTACACAATGTAAGCTCAGTCCAGAATTCTCTTCGGTCATTGTTGTTGATTCTAGAATACATCTCCGGAACTTAAAGTCAACCCACCTCTTCTAACTGGGCCACATTGTACCTCAGCTCGACACTGCCGTGCCTTCAGATACCAATAAATCGTTGAGAGTCGGATGTCTTCTGATCTTCTTTCGCTTAATGATAGTTCATCTGCATACATGGAAGAACCGCCAAGACTTCAGCTGACGAACTCCTATTGTCTTATGCTTTTAAAGTAGCATTTGGCGAGAGCTAAAAATGATGAGATAGGTGTACCCAAAGAGAATTCAACAACTCACAATTTTGTTTTTTGGGGCTTGGTATATGGCGTTGCCAAGCTCCGTTGGATTGGGCTCCGTTGGCGAAGTCAAAAGTGTAATGGGCTGTTATTATTCCGACTCCAGCCGCAGCTGGAACAGCCACGAGTGTATGAAGGGTGTAAGGACCTGATTCTTTATAGAGTGGGTTGTAAGCCAGTCAACGGACGTTTGGGACGTTTTGGCTCTCCTAGTCCTATGATTGGTTGGAAACCCCACTTTAGATCCTTTGTTATATAGATATCGCTGCGAGAGAACAATCGGCAGCGATTCGTCTCTCTTACACCATCCTGTTTGGAATATATCCTGTTCTAAGACTCTACTCGATATTGCACCGTGTTTGTGACTATAATCTTTACAAAGGGTCACATGTGCTAACACCTCGAAGAAGCAAAATCGGGCTAAGGATATAGAGATGGTATCTCTGTAACAGATTTTCTCTTCAAGCTTGGAAGCATATTTGCACCCTCGAAAATGAAAGTATTCTCCGTCACGTCTTTGATTATTTCTCTTGCATTGAGTGCCTGTATTTCTGCAGATGCTATTGAGCAAATTTGCGGTGGTATTAGTAGCCTATACAATTGTGGCACAAAGATCAACATTCCGACAGGAGCGTCTACAAAGTGGTGTACCACAAGATCCTTCAAGGCAAGTTTTGTCGTTCTCTATTATGTCAACTTAATGGGCTAATATAGCAAAGGTGGACCCATGCAAGACAAAGAGTTCCTACAGATACCCATGCCCGACAACTGGCAAACCTTTTAGAACCTGTACCGGCTGGACTTGCGTTCCGGGTAAGATTATAACGCTCATTTGAAGCTTGGTCGCTCTAACAGGTGATGAGTAGGCACTGAGGAAGTTCTTGGACAAGTCCCTTGCGGTGTCAAGGTACAAAGTCAAAGTTTAGATATCTGTCAGGCCGTTCGTGACGGGCTTGGCCACGTTGGTGAGGAAGCCATAACGAAATCTACCGCCATGTGCAAGTGCATGCCTCAAGCACTATCGCTCATTGGTAGCGGATTATTCAATACTGTAAGAAGTGGCACAGATATATCGGCGACCACTATGAACTTGGTGAAGGATTTGGTGACGGCGCAGAAGGTACATCTCCTCACGCAATACCTGTGCCGGAAACCAAGTTGATGTTTTCAGTGTTTCATAGACAATGGTTTCAATGTCCAGGACAATCAGAAGGATCTTCGGGTCACAGGAGATTTGGCAGACTTAGAAGGCTGGACAACGTTTGAGGCTCCTGAGGTTTGTTGGGAAATATCGTCAAACTCCTGAACACGTACTCATATTGCAATCAGATTGGTCTCGTTGCCTATAGCGAACTGGTCGCTGCTGTTGCGCCATGTTTCATTGGTAGCTGCAGTCCGGATTTGATTAGAGCGTTCTTCACCAACTACCTAACTGAGACAAACAAAGTTATGGCGACACAATTTGAGAAGTTCTTCAATGAATGGTTGAATCTTTTCAAAGTCATTGAATCTAGGGCTCATTCAGTTGAAACTTCGGTAGAAGGGTTATTTGCGCATGTCGTTACCGTACCTAAAAAGATCGAGGAAGTTCGCAATCGTACCTGTATCGGCGGCGCATGCATAGGCCAGGAAATTTCCAACTTTTTTCTGAAAGGTATTTCCTAATAGTAATTAATATTGAATGTCTGAAACTGACTAACAGTAGTGTCTGAGGCTTTTGCTACAGTCAAAGCATTTGACGATGTCAAAACCGCTGTAACGGAAGTTGCGACGTCCCTTGCAAAGATAGAAACACTTGTTAGCGCTGCTATACAAGGGCTCCATGACATTCCAAGCGTCGATAACCTCATCGATATGATTGTCGCAGGCAAATTGGAAAGAATTGAAGGTATCCTTGATACTATCAAAATTACAGCATCGTTCCCTACTTTAGTGGAAGAGTTGCGACAGGATCTTGGAACTATCGTGGCATTCTCGCAGAAGTATACCAGCCATGCAGATCAGATAAAGAAGCTATTCGAGGACATAATTTCAACGACATGGGATACGCTTCCTACGGAATTTGCAGCAAATTCATCGAGCGACGTCCGTGCTGGGTTGAAATCAATTCAGACCATCATTCGCGATGAGTTCACTGTCCCTCTCCAGAATGTCACAGAGACCTTCGAAGCGCTCCAGGGATCACTGACGACTGTTCCATTTGATGGGAACCGCTTTGCTCTGAAGGTCGGAGTAGCCAGCTACCAGAGATGGAACGATATTTCAATGAATATGCCCTGCTCTAAATTGGACACCAAAACGTACTCAATTGCTGGGTTCAGTACTTCGTTCACTTATCCTATGTTTTACTCTTGTCCTTACAAGGAAGAACTACCGTGGCCAAATCATCATATCCCATATATCAGAGTACGAACTTGAGGTTCAGCTACATCATATTAAGTCAGAGCAGTTAAAGCCACTAATATCATTCGTGTTTCTTTATCGATCATTACGCTCATTGGACGAGATTTGAAATTTCTATATTTCTTTTTGATGGCTATGTGTTGGTCTCTGATAAGGCTTATTGTATCTCGTTCATGCTTGAGCTATGAATTACTGTCTCTGATGAAGGGTGATCAGTCGGCCCCTAGGGGACTGCGACTGAGGTAACGGTGTCTCAATTTCAAGTATTGTGATTTAGTATCTCTTACATAACTCTGATGGGAACTTATATGACGCATTAATGAAGTTGTACTAGTAATCCATCCCTTGGAGATATTAATACCCAGATCTGTGGTGTGCGGCGGGATGAGTGTCAGCTGAAGAAGCACTACGATATCTCCACAACTGAGCACCCAGCGCAAACCTTCCACAAAGCCAATAGCACAAGTAACCGACGCTCGAGACTTACAAAGATAAGTTTGCCATACTTCTGACATTGACTCCATTCAGCCCTGCCACTGGACAATCATGAGTCCCAGCTGGCTCCCTGTTGGTCTCTTAATATCCACCAACTTGAAATGTGGATGCGCACTGCGCACCAAATTTCGCCAACTCTTCTCGGTCCGTTCTTTCGAATTGAATAACTCTTTCATAACCATATCAAACGCCCTGATTGATCTTTCTTGAAACGGTGTCTGAGTCGCTGGCTCAGATGCAATATGTTCCATCATTATGATGCGAGCACCTTTCTTCAGTGCCGGTATGAGCGCTCTTAGTATCCCGATACAATATTTATCACTCCACGTCTGGAATATCCAACGGAAAAAATATACATCAGCATGTCTCACAGGTTGCTCAGAGAAGAAATCGTGTGCTTGAAATACGACCCGATGGGACTGATTGTGTGGAGCCCCTTGGACAACTTCTGGTCTGTCTTGAACTACAATGTTCAGAGATGGGAAGCGTTCCGCGAGCCTGAAAGCAATGACACCGTGGCTACCGCCCACATCAACGACTAAACCTCTACCAATGGAACCCCAGTCATATCCGTTGATAGCAAACTCTGGTTTCATAGGAGATGTATCCTGGAAGAAAGCCATCGCGTCTGCAAATTTCCTCGCGAGCGCTTCATCTGCCGCAAGGACTCCATAGAATGGATATTCTGTCCTGTGGGCTAGATTGAAAGCAGTCTGATATGGTTCTTGGCTTCCAGGCCATTGCCTCATCGCTTCCACCGTATAAGGTGCGCTCGCCCACATAGTATCCAAGGTGACTTCAATCCATTCCGCAAACCGAGGAACTCTAGCGATTGCCAGGGTAGACGCCGAGTGTGTGATCTTTCCCTTCTCAGGTTCTAGAAACAGCCCATAAGATAGTCCATGGCGGATGACCGTATTAACATCGTCTGGATGCATGTTACATCTCCTCGCAAGGTCTCCAACTGTGGTGGATGCGTTCGCAGGAAATGCGGTAGCGAGCTTGTTACGCGTAATAGCATGGAGTGAAACCAGGTTTGTATGCTATAATATAGTGAGTTAGCGTCAGATAGAAGCGCAGACTGTAATATTTACATTCGTAACGGCGTCGTACACCACCCCCGTAGGGCCTAGTAGATGCGCTCTTAGCTCATCTATTGCTTCAAGAGCCGCGGCTCGCGCTATATCTGCAGAACCCTGAAGTTCGAGAATGGGAGGATACGAAGGGTCAAATGATGGAGGTGGGAGATTGTTCTCTCGAATGTATGTGTCTATCTCCTTGGTCTTGTCGTGGATGAATGTGGATAGCTCGAGTATCCGGCTGGCATCCATTGGGAAATATATCGATTGCGCAATAATCAATAGATTGGCAACTCGACTGTAGGTGAAACACTCATTTCCTGTTGTGTACAGGTGAAAGATATATAGTTGACGATTTCTCGCGCGAATTGCATATTAGTACGGCGAGGCACGGCGTGGTACGGACGGAGTTGCAGGCGCCTGCACCATGCTGCAACACCCGCTATGCCATATGCGCACTGCCGAGTGGTTTAAACCGCCCCCAAAGAGACATCCCATTGGCTCGTGCAGCTTTCTCTATTATTCGAAGTAACAGATATCGGTCAGGTCGGCGGCGTCGGCGCGAACCAACGCTTGACGGCTTCCGCGGTTATCAAACCAGGAATCTTAATCAAGCTGCCTCGAAATCGAACAGCAGCTTCACGTTGGATTACTCGCTTATGGCCCATTCCAGATAGATATGTGGGGAGCGGGCAACGAACGCCCCACTGTAGAAGTTCGTGGGGCATCATACAACCTGTACGTACGCCCGGCCAACAAAGACTGTAACAAAGGTTAGACGCTTGTAAACGCCCAATACACGGATGTCATGCATCTTACTGCAAGCCTTTGTTTCGAGGCTAACAGCAATAATAACCCTTTGAGTGTAAATCATCAAAATTCTCACCTGTGCAGGTACGTGTACGAGATGTGACCTCGAAACCATATTCGAGTAGAAGCTCGATTTGTGGGCATGTTACGTAGGTGGGGGCCATTTCTGCGGATATCATAAGTATCTCATTAGGGTTAGCAACCTTGAAGGGGCTATTGGAAACTTCCGAAACCCCCGAGCAAGTTCAAAAAGCGATAAACAAAGAGATCGTGGTCTGGACAAGCAGTGATCAGGGGCTTGGGCGTAACCCGGATTTTGCCCTGCTCAGCTTATTATTTGCATGCCTCTCCCAGCCACTCATGCTTATCAACGTACATCCTACGCCTCAATTTGCTTGGCAGTTTCCAACTTCACAAAGCTCAATTCAAAACACCAACACTCACTTTCTCATCCTTTGAAATGCCTCTTAAGTTAGCTGTAAGGTTGGGAGCTATGTATGGACCAACACAATCGCAAGTTGGCTCAAGAATTGACGGGTTGACTGTTGAATAATGATGGACAAGATAAGACGCAACCCGAGTCAGTACAGCAGTCTCACTTGACTGGCCCGTGGGACATTTTTACCGAAAGGATAAAAGAGGCAAGTTGTTTTCCCAGCCTATCGGAACTTTCCCAATACTGAAATGCTTTTTCCCAGTATCCCCAGGTTTCTCAAATTAAAGACCTCCGAGGCCCTTCATGGATACATTTGCTTTAGTAGCTCCGACAAAAACGTCTGCTTCAATGTTCAGGCCTGGCGAGGATGTCTAGTGTTCCTTTTCAACACAGCCATGCATATTGACTAGTTCTCCAAATACAGTCTTAGGCTAAGCGATATAAGCGCCATTATTCCGAAGATATACGTCTACTTTGCCATCATTGGAGCCCCGCCATGACATTCCAATGTTCTATTTGCGTTAGATCTGCGCAGATGCATTAAGGTGTGCGGTTCTCGTCCGCGATACGCGCCTCGATAGCGTCGAGCTCTGGTTCCAACACTAACTCGCCTTCAGTATGTTTTCCTCCCGAAGGAATTATTATCATTCACATTTCAATAACAAACTACAACATCGTAGTAGAGAATTTCTTTTCTTACTGTGGTGGGTAGGAAGGTGGATCGACCCATAGTCGACTAGTGTGTGAAAATCCATATGGGATAGCAAATCGGTGTAATTGAACTTACAATCGTACTTACGTGGGGTGGGAGGTGAGGTGTACGATGCCTCCTTGCGGTTTGCTGCACCTGATTTGGTTATAACCACATGTCACCTGACTACTTTACTACACTAAGTTCATCAGAGACAGATTATGCGTAGTCTACACCATGCTTTAATGAAGATTCCTTGGCGTGAACTGGGTACTTCGTACTTTTCTAGCATTGGCACAGATACCGGTCTCAGCTTCGTCGCCATTTCCCGTGTCAGTTGCTGTGCAAAAGTCGACAAGCAGGAAGCGCCTACCTTTGCGCACGAGTATAAACGCGAGTCTCCTCAATCGAATATTATGCATATATGACATCAGATTCAGAAGCACCGAAGAGCAATTTGGAAGGAAGCGACGATCGACGAGATGCTGTTAACACCCACGGTTGGGTATGTTCTTCTACGTTCATTAGTGCAGCTATTTGGCTGGATAAGCCGAGCGAAGAGTTGTTTTGAACACAAAACGCAAACAAAGCCAAATTGCTTTGACTGCGTTGTTTCTTCAAGGTGATCGACCCCGAGTAGTACCTAACATATAAAAAGTTTGTCCGATTACCGCAAAGGAAGCTCCAGGTTTAATATTGCAGCCTTGGCAGCTGAGTAGCCATTATTGATTTTGGTTCAGCTGGCCAGATGCGCAGACTTGAGCGTAGGATAAATGCGCAAGTGACGGATAATGTGCTTACAAATACACTTGGCTTGCGCTGAAGGAAGAGCTCAGATCACGTGAAGTTCGTATCAATCTAAAAGCGTTTGMCCTGCCGCTAAATATTCCAACAGACTTCTTCGATGCAAAATGTGGTGGAACATGTGGTGGCTGTGGAGACCTCCAGATCTTTCGGGATTCAGCTCGCCACTCCTCCATGCAATATAGGCAACTTGTTAGGAACGGTAAACTAGCAGCTGGGTATGGCACCGTCACCGACTAGAACCGGTGTATCTGTAGTCGTCTTCTCCAAGATCACAACCAAAATATTGGGATCAGTACCATGGAATAGCGGGATCTGAAGCCATCAACAGTACTGGACCCGCGTCGTCCAGCTTCACATTCAGCTTCCAGAATGTCACGCAGCTCTTTATCAGCTTTTCATGCGATACAACGAAGACCAATTTGTCTTCATCTAGTATTAACAGCTGCGCTTCTCTACGCATATAAATGGTCGAGACTCGCACGCTTTGTTCAAAATCATCACATCAATAACATACATCCACATTCCAATAAACTCAAGTCCAATTTGAAAAAATACCACATTCATCATGAAGCCCTCTACCGTCGCTATCGCCGTCATCGCAGGCGCTTCCCGAAGTCTCGCTTCATGCACCAAGGGGTACAAATACTGCGGAAGTTCTCTTCTTGCCGATGAGGGTATGAGTTCTACTCCTACTTAGTGAGAGGTCTGCTGACATTCCCCCCTACTCTGTAGGCCAGTATCTCAACAAGATCTTCGACGCCATTGTCGTCACCCCTTGCTTGACCAAGTGGGAAATCAACAACAACTTATTCGATTGTCTGGAAGGAGATGTTATCCAAAGCGCTCCTGGCGCTGGACTCTGCCAACAAGGATGTGTTGATGCGGGATTTGGGAATAATGACTATTGCCAGGGAAGTTGAATATTGTAGTCATGCAAGGGGGCATTTGGAATGATTCGCATATGCAAGAGATAGTTTTAGACGCTTGGTTTTCCCCTATTTATTGCTTTAGTAATTCAGTCCTCAAGGTTGGGTCGCGGTGGCTTGCTAGTGAGCCTAAGGAAAAATGCTAGTCATCAATGTTACTTTCGCCACAATGGGTTTTGAGTTTTCTATATCGCATCGGGATCATGTTGCTTCTCCTTGATCCAAATTCGTAGAAAATCTTTCTGATGAACACTACAACTCAGCCTTGCGTGCTTGTGTTGCGTAGAGCCGACTTAATTTCTAAGTGCTGACGGTAATGAATGCAGCCGATATAGGGCTGGACTAAAGCTTAGAAGATGTTTCAGGCAGCACGTGGCGCTCCAGAACTTTCAGTCCGGGGTAAAAGGTGGATTTTCTCGGTCCGCAGCTCGCTTGCGGCCCCGTTACCATTATTAAAGCAGTACTAGAGGTCGTGATCGGTACTTGTGGTGTTTGCGCAATGTTCCTGGCGGACCTGGATTTACAGAAATGGTAAGACCCCTACACGGAGAAGAATTGCTCGACTACGCAGCTGCTTGATTTGGCAGCTCGGCCGCTAACCCCATGATTTCCCATCCCGTCCCCAGATCGCCCTCCGCGTCCTTGTGACCGTATCATTAGCTGTTGGTCGGTCCGACAGGGGAATTTCCTGATTTGGGCGTCTACTCCAAAAACTTTTATTGGCTACAACTCGGTCCGATGACGCTCAAATCTCCGAATTTGCCCTCCACCTCCTTGAACATCTCCTCATCTCAATACTCAAGCAGCATAGAACTGTAAGGCGCTGTCGTGATAGCAGCTCTCTGGCCCTGTCCTGAGCATGACTCTCTCTAGGCAACGGAAAATATATAAAGAGTAGGAAATCCTTCAATAGAGAATAGAACAGGGCACTCGACAACCTCAGTAAATCCCATCGCCCAACACCACCATCATGAATTTGTTCAAGGTCTTCTTTGCTTCTCTACTTTATCTGACGACTTTAGTCGCAGCTGCTGATACCAATGCGTGGAAGTCGCGAAACATCTACTTCGTTTTGACCGATCGTATCGCACGAGGCAGTGATGACAACGGAGGAGGTTCCTGCGGAGACCTCGGGAATTACTGTGGTGGAACATTCAAAGGTCTTGAGTCTAAGCTGGATTACATCAAAGGTTTAGGGTTCGATGCAATCTGGATCACTCCTGTGGTTGCAAGTAAGTGTCACTCGCCGATTTGAAAGCAAGCTTCTCACAAACAAAAGATAGCCCAGGAGGTTATCACGGATATTGGGCCCAGGACTTGTATGGCATCAACTCAAACTATGGTTCTGCAAGCGACCTCAAGAGCCTAGTAAACGCTGCTCATTCTAAAGTAAAACATGTTCCCCCTCTCATCTACTTGCTATCTAATCGAAACATAGGGGATCTACATGATGGTGGATGTCGTTGCAAACCATATGGGCTTTGCTCCGATCGGTGATAACCGTCCTGAGCCATTGAACCAGCAGAGCTCGTACCACAGCGCATGCGATATCGACTACTCCAACCAAGGCAGCATTGAATACTGCCGCATTGCTAATCTGCCAGATGTTGACACTGGAAAATCGGAAATCCGCACACTCTATCAAAACTGGATCCGATGGCTCGTCAACGAGTACCAATTTGACGGTGTTCGTATCGATACGGTCAAGCACGTCGAAAAAGACTTTTGGCCTGGTTTCTGTTCAGCTGCAGGAGTATATTCCATTGGCGAAGTTTTCGATGGAGGTCCAGACTATCTTGCTGGATACGCACAAGTCATGCCTGGATTGCTTAATTACGCAATTTACTACCCGATGAACAACTTCTATCAGCAAAAGGGATCTGCTCAAGCGCTAGTCGACATGCACAATACAGTCAGTTCCAAGTTCCCGGACCCTGCCGCCTTGGGAACATTCCTGGACAACCACGATAACGCCCGCTGGCTGAATCAAAAGAACGATAAGACCCTTTTGAAGAATGCACTGGCTTATGTCATTCTTTCTAGAGGCATCCCAATCGTATACTACGGCACTGAACAAGGCTATGGAGGAGGTAACGATCCCGCCAACCGCGAAGATCTGTGGCGTAGCAACTTCAATACCCAGTCCGACTTATACCAGGCCATCTCTCGCCTATCGGGGGCCAGAAAAGCAGCAGGAGGTCTCGGAGGCAACGACCAAGTCCACCTATACGTTACTAACAACGCCTACGCTTGGAGTAGGGCTAACGGCAACCTTGTCGTCCTCACCACAAACGGTGGAAGTGGCTCGAGCGGAAGGCATTGCTTCAATACGCAAAAGTCCAATGGTCAATGGACAAATGTCTTTGGCAGTGGCACATATAGCTCAGACGGAAGCGGCAACATTTGCGTCGACGTATCCAATGGCGACCCTGTTGTTCTCGTCGCTGGCTCAGGTAACACTCCCACCAACAACCCAGGCCCCACCAGAACAGCAACCGGCACAACCCTTACGCCCTCTGTATGCCCAACTTCAGTCTCAGTAACTTTCAACCACAGAATAACCACCGTGTTCGGCGAATCCATCAAGATCGCTGGCAACACCGCCGAACTCGGCAACTGGAACCCACAGAATGCACCGGCACTCTCTGCATCGGAGTACACAGCCAGTAACCCTGTTTGGGGTGGGACTGTGAAACTTCCAGCGGGAAAGAGGGTGGAATATAAGTTCATCAAGGTCGGAACCAGTGGGCAGGTATCGTGGGAGAGTGACCCCAACAGAGCTTACGATGTTCCTGGATGCCAGGCAAGCACCACAGTGGAGAGTCAGTGGCGATGACGAGTATATTAGCTGACTTCCTCCCAAACTGAGAGGGATTTCGTATTTTGCATTTCTTATTCACTTCTTGGTATATACATTTTGTTATATTTGTAGGAGGGGAGACGTGGTGATGTTTTAGCACATCAGGCTACTTGTCGAAGACCTACATCTTATGTCCAAATTTCATCCCATTGCAGCTCCTCAACTATCCCTGAATTAAAGTAGAAAAATATACAATTCCGTAAATGTACCAAACGCCACCAAACCCGAACGCCATCAAATACCAACCCGAGTAAAGTTCAATCTCTCCCTTTTGCGGAATTTGCGCAAATCTCTTCCGACCATGAGGCTCGCATGATTCCTTCAACTCATGCCGCTTTCATCTTAGTGGCCACGAATGAACAAAGGCCCTCGATACTTTTACTCTGCAAGATCTCAAACACAGCAACCTGTGCATTAAAGTCCTTCAAGAACCAGTATCGAATCTCCACCGCCACAAGGGAATCAACCCCATAGACATGAATGGGTTTCGTTGCTTCAATGTCACAGACTGGCATAGTCAGGGCGCGGGAAAGCTTGTCGATAAGTCCGTCCGCAATGATCTTTGCTGCCTCTTCAGGTGATGCTGCTTCCTCAACAAGAGCCTTATAATTGACCGACGACGGACCAGTATTCTGAGTATTTGAAAAACTCCGATCCATCTGATGAAGACCCCTGAATATCGGTTTCCGCATCCAGAAAATTTCATCCAGACCCTTCGCCGCAATCGCTCCAGGTGTCGACATACCCGTGACCACTTGTACATTTTCTTCGGTGATTTCGAGGCCAGGATCGCAAACCCACTCTAATAAAGCGTGGAATTCGGACTCGCAGATTCCTTCGTAGCCAGCTGCGCGGAGGGAGTCGGTGATGTGTTGGCGTTCGGCGGCATAGCCGACTCCGAGCATCAATCCGAGATCTAGAACTAGACACTTTTGGCCTTTGGAGTGGAGGTGTCGAGCGAACGCGTCTTGAAATGTACTACCAGCGGCGTAGTTTGACTGGCCACGGCTGCCAAACATACCGGTAGTTGAGGAGAGTAAGATGAAGAAGTCGAGATTGTTGGGCAAATACTTGTTGAGGTTCAAGGTACCTTGAATTTTGGGCTTGAGGGCTGCGTGGAAGTTTTCAAATGTTGTGTTGTCGAAGAGACCGTCCTGTGATTTCTTAGTGAGCAACCTTGTTATCGGCGTTGCCTGGACATATGCACTTACACGCAGAACCATGGCTGCTTGTATACAGCCCCTCACGGGTGGTAACAATCGCGAGTACTCATCTAGTACCATTCTCACGCTCTCCTCATTTGAAACATCACAACACGGTGCAGCTACCGTTGCGCCGCTCTCTTTACTTTCCTTGATCAGGTCAACGACAGCCTGTGTCTGGGAACCCGATCTACCCAAAATCATGATGTATTTGGCACCCCTTGAGATCATCCACCGTACCATGCTCCGACCCAAGCCTCCTGTACCGCCCGTGATAATATAGGTCGCGACGGGGTCAAAGTTCCAGGTCGATTTAGTGTTCGGAGTAATTGGTACAAGAGCATCGCCGTTGAGTTCCACGACCACCCGCCCCAGGGCTTTTGCGTTTTGTATGTGTCGGAATGCATCTTCAAGTTCAGAGACATTAAAAGATTGCGGGGTGAGAAGAGTGTGTTTACTCGCGAACTGCTCGCGGTAGAATCCCATGGCTTGGGAAAAGACATCATGCATCAGTGGTTTCGCTTTCTCCATCATGACCTTCAAGTCCACAGAGAACAAAGACGCATTACTACAAAGAGCACGCATTGCAATGTCGTCTTCCTTATGTCTGTCGTTACGCCCGATATCAATAAATCGTCCGAAGGGAGCAAGGCATTCCATCGAAAGTCTGCGAAATTCTCCGGATTGAGAACTGAGCACGACGTCCACCCCATTACCTTTTGTGACTCGTGCAATACCGAGCGCAAACGACTTATGCCTGCTGTTGAAAATGTGGGTTTCTTGTATGCCATAGTTGTCGATCAAAAATTGTTTCTTTTCCTCGCTGCTGACGGTAGCGAAAATGTCTGCCCCCTTGGCTTTAGCAAATGCGATCGCTGCTTGGCCAATTCCTCCAGCTGCAGTATGAATGAGGATTGATTCACCAGCACGAAGTCGAGCCAAATGGTCCAATGAATAATATGCCGTACAAAACGCGACCGGAATTGAGGCAGCTGTAGTGAAGTCGATTGTTTCCGGGATCTTTTGGGCAGCGCTAACATGACACTTTACAGTGGACTTGAACGCGTTCTGGGCCAGGCAGCATACTCTATCGCCAATCTGCAATTGACCTGGGGATACATTGCGTCCAACTCGACCTACAATGCCTGCGCATTCTTGGGCCAGAGCGGTATCTGAAAGTTGTCCGAGGGCAACCATGCAATTTTTGACGGTAATGCCAACGCATTTTACTACGACTTCGATGTCGTCTGGCCCCAGCTCTCTGTCGACCACATCATCCATGAAGCAGAATGCGGACAGCATTCCCGGCGAAGTGTTCTTGAGAACTAATGATCTATCTAGATCTTCCCGAAGCTGCCGTAGCTGCGGTTTTTGTGGGATCGTACGATGGAAGATGATATCGTTGATTCCGTTATTCTCTACAAGACGATGAGTCTGGAGCTGGCCAGAATGCTCTCTGTACTCTTGTTCACGGTCACTGTCACCACTCGTTGATAACAAACGCGACACTCTCAAGATGTTTGTCGCAGCGCTGGATGGCTCGGATGTTGTCTGGAGCATCAATGTTGTTAGGTTCAGCGTATCGATTTCAGAGCAGAGCGATCGTGCAAATCCCGTCATTGGCCCTGCCAGCGGGTCTTCATTCGAATCGCTGGTTACCCATACTAGCTGTCTGAGACTTTTCACTGCTTTCTTGAGCACCAAGAATTGTTCTTGGGTCAGCCGGTGTAGTAGAGGGCTTTGCAATTCAATGAGTGAAATGCAGAAACTGTCGCTCAGTTCTGGCTGGCCAGCTAAGTTGAACGGCAGAATATTGCAAGTGTATTGGCCTTCCTTTCTGAGCTGGGTCTCAATCTCACTAGCTATGCTGGCTTGTATCTCCGAATTTGGCCCGACGAAAATTGTGACATCTGAGTTCTCATACGTCTTGGTAGGCACATTATTCGCTGTAGACATAATTACAGTAAATGTATGCCATGGCTCCTCGTGGTCTCTCAAGCGTATGTCTGCTCCAGAGAATCCGTTACGTCTTAGTGCTTCGTCCCACATAGAATCCGAGAGCAAGGGACTCCATTGACGATGTTTCTCCTTTGATAGCCACCATCCTTCAAGCAACCCAAAGACAAAAGGTAAACGTGCACACATGGGCTCGCATGGCTCGAACAATAGCAATTGGCCTCCAGGCTTCAACAAAGATCGAGTATTCTGCAAGGTTCGCTCAATATCGGAAGTGGCGTGAAGGACGCAGGAAGCAACAATGAGATCATACGTTCCAGGCGCAAAACCTTGATTTGCTAGATCTTTCTCAATATCAAGAATCTTGAATTCAATACGGTCGGAGTACTCTTCGAATCTTTCCTTCGCCGATTCGAAGAAMCCAGCCGATATGTCGGTGTAAGCATAAGCATGGAATCTAGATGTTGAGTGTGGGTCATCTGGAACTTGCGGCCCCAGTCCTTTCAATATTGATACCGTCGCGCCTCCTGTTCCGGCACCTATTTCCAGGACTGACATATTTGGGTTCTTGTGTGCCATAAGATCCACATATGCTCGCATCTTCTCATAACTCGTATGGAAAGAACTTCCGGTATAGAATTCTTGCAACAGGTTACTCCCAAAGAGCATATCAATAACGTCGATTTCTCCGCGCAGGATTGCAGGAAGATTTCGGCCTATCGTTGTGTATACCTTCCCTTCAGGCCCTCCAGATTCATTGCGGGAGAGAACGGTGTTACAATACTGAGGCTCACTCAGCATTTTAACCATTTCTGGGGTGTCGAATCGTGCTCGAGCATCACTTCCTTTCAGATGAAGCTGCATCCACCTGTAATACTTCTCCAGATGAGGTTGTGAGATAGAGGCGCCAGGTGCTTCCTCCAAAGCTTTATGCATGAAGTATAGACACACAAGCTCGGATTCATCGATCGAAGTGCTAGATGCAACCGGAATCGATGCTGCAGCTTGGGTACAATGGCTGGCCACTTCATCATTCCTTGCAGTAGAGATGTCCAACTTCCATTCTGATCTGTAGCAGATTCGTCTCCAATCTGTATTTCCCAAGGGCCCAACGGCTAAGTTCGTAATCGCTGTTCCACGGTATCCGTCAATCGTGATCAATAACTCTTCAGAGGAGGTGCTAGACGCTTGGACATTGAAATCAAAGTCTCTCATTCCGGTTCTCAGTGACTTGGTGGAAATGCTGATATCTCCGGTACCGGGCTGAGAGAGTAATTTTGCGGAAAGCCACAACTCGCGAATTTCGTTTGGAACCATAGTTGGTATTGGTTCCCAGCCTCCCTTTGATATGGCGGCAAGTGGTATTTGGAACAATGCATCCAGTGGCGCTGGGTGGATTAAGTGTTGTTGGGCTTGAGCCGCTTTTCCCTCGACGTGTGATTGCCAGTCAAAGATGTTGAGCCCAGCAGCTGCTTCACCTCTTTCACTGAATCGAATATCATGTAATGCTCGAAAAGATGGCCCGTATTCAAACCCAAAGATGGCAAGATTGTCGTACATTTGCTTTTCCTGCACAGAGTGAACACAAGAGGAAGCAATGGTCCCGTGCGTCTTAAGTCGCTCGTTTCTTGAGATGTTGATTTCTTGATTGCCAGCAAGCTCAATCACCTCCTCTTCATCATTGGCATACTCCGCGATTATTGTACCACGGCAATTCTCAATCCATTCATCGTTACTAAACGAACAGAGTCGGAATAACCATCTCCCTACGCTGGTGCTACCTCCATCTGCATGAAGGTAGAACTCGGTCTCGAGTGATTCGGCACCCGCCAAAAATATGAGCGCCCTAGAAAGTCGGATGTTTTGGAGTCTAAAGCCAGACACCACTTTATCTTCAATTTCTGTCAATTGTCTTACTGCTTCAACAGCCATGATGATCATCCCTGCGGCGGGATACGCTATTGAGCCATTTACACAATGGTCTTTGACCCATGGCAATTCTCGTACTCGGATGGTATTCCTCCATTTCGCTTCAAGAGGGTTCCAATCCATCACCGGAGTGCCCAAGAATTCGTGTCGCGGTCGTCGGCGGAACCGGAGATTTTTGTTCATGCGGCTTTCATGCCAGTATGAGCGTGTGTGATTGAAAGCGTACTGAGGCAAATCCGTCAACATATTGGCGCTTGACACATCGATGTTATTCACAGCGAGGAGATCGATAGGTACGTTTTGGCTCCACAAATTTCCTGCTAATGTGAGCATCGTTTTGTAGGCGCTTATGTAACATCCAAGTGTACAACAATAGTTGACCTCTCCCAGTGTTTCCCAGATGGGTCTTCTTAAAGCATTGGTGGGTCCCACTTCAATGAAGTAGTCGTGTGCGTTTGGGGCTAAATGATCGCGCAGAGCTGTAAGTGCTTCGACGAATCGCACTTTTGAAACCATGTTTGTAACCCAGTATTCCGGTCGTCTGAGCTCTTTAATCGTAGCAATTCTTCCGGTCACTGATGAAAACATAATCGGCGAATCTTGCTTTGGGTCAGTATCAAAAGCTTCGTCAATACCTTCTAGGTTTTCTAGATAAGCTTTGGAAATTTGCTCCATAGAAGGAGAGTGGTATGCCACGTTGACTTTGAGTTTTCGGGCGAATATTCCCTCGGCTTCGAGGGGAACGCGTAACGCTTCCAATGCATCTGCATTGCCCGAAAGTGTAATATGCTTGGGGCTATTGATACAAGCGATGTAAACAGTCTCACGCTGACTCTCAGGCATTGCAGCAATTCGCGCCTGGACTTCATCTAGAGGCAGCGCAACGACCATCATAGTCTCTGGAGTTGCACCCATTCGCTTAACCAATCCTTCTGAACGTTGACCTCGAAAAAATGCAGTCTGTATGGCAGCCTTGTGAGATAATGCATTCGCACAATACGCTGCAGCGATTTCTCCGGAAGAATGACCGACTACAGCCGATGGGTGGACATTCCATGATTTTAAAAGCTCAATCAAAGCTATCTGAAGAGCAGTGGTAATGGGTTGCGATACATGTGGCTCCAAAACTCTAGAAGTTTCTTCGCTATCGAAGTTCAGCTCCTCTAATTTTCAAGTCAGTTGGATGAAACTAAACTGCATTGGTTTCCACTCACTGAAGATATCCCACTCGCAGCCCATAGATTGAAGGAATCTGTTAGACGTTGCCAGACTTTCTTTGTAGACCTTCTCCAGCAAAAGCTCCCGCCCCATCGCCCACCAAGCTGCGCCTTGCCCCGTAAAGATATATCCAACTCTTGCCGTGGCATTCGTCGACCTGATTGGCTGAGTACATTGCTCATAAAGTGACTTGGAATCTGCCAAACCACCACCATATAAGCAGAATGATTTCCAAGGGAGTTTACTCCGCTTATTATGTAAGGTATAAGCCATATTTGTTAGATATGTTGACCCCGATGTGGTGCAATTCTGTGACAAGTGATCCTGGATCTGTCTCGCGATTCGTTGGGGGCCTTTTTCGTCGGCAGCAGATATGTTGAGAAGAAGAGGCCTATCATGGATTGCGTTGGTCGTTCTCTCTGGGCTCGCTTCTGCGTGGGTTATGGCATTCTCCGTGAAGATTCTTGTATTGTGTCGATAAGAAAGTCCATTCCCAACCATGTAATAGTATGCATCGTCTAGGATGGCATGTGCATTGGCGCCTCCATAACCGAATGAATTCAAAGATGCTCTACGAATACCTGAAGTGGGCCATGGAATGGTCTCTAGGGGAAACTGTACTAGGTTAGTACTTCCACAAAGACTCTCTATAATTTAGCGCAGTTACCTCGATATTCCACTCTTTTGCTGGTATCTGCGGATTCACTTTCTCAAAATTTGTGTTTGGTGGAATGACCCCTTTTTCAAGTATCATTACGGTTTTGATGATACTGGCAATTCCACTCGCGCCTTCGAGATGTCCGATATTCGATTTCAAGGCGCCAACTATTATCGGATCATTTGTACCTCGTGCCTCACCAAAGACGGTATGGATCGCAGCTGCCTCGGTCGTGTCTCCGGCTTGAGTGCCCGTTCCATGGGCTTCAAAAAACCTAGTGGTGTTAACGTCAAGCCCTGCATTACGATAGGCATCTCTGATCAAGGCCACCTGTGCATCTTTGCTGGGATTTGTGATGCCAGGTGTCTTTCCATCTTGGTTCAGATTGGTTCCCCGTAGTAATGCACGAATATTGTCATTGTCCTTAACTGCTTGAGAAAGGGTTTTCAGAACGACAACCCCGAATCCTTCGCCTCGGGAGTAGCCGTTAGCACGGTGGTCAAAACTGTAACATAGTCCATCTGGCGAAGTGAAATTGAGATTGGATAAAGAAACCATGTTGTCGGGATTGATGATAATGTTGGAGCCACCAACTATTGCCTGCGGTATATTAGCTCCTCGTTTCATGAACACGATTCATGATACATACCATTTGCGACTCAGACCCTCGAAGGCTTTGGCAAGCAAGATGCAAGGCGACCAGGCTGCTTGAACATGCAGTATCCAGTGTCAAACTTGGGCCCCTGAGATCGTAGAACCAGCTCAAACGGTTTGAAAGCATGGCCGAGCCACTTCCGATAGCCTGGTATTGATGTTGGGAGTCCAGATCCCTGGCCAAAGTCCAATCATATTCTCTGCCCATGCATCCAATAAAAACACCAGTCTGTGAGCCTCCAATGCTTTCGACGGGCATCCCTGCATTCTCCAATGCATGATAGGTGCATTCCAACAGACCCCTTTGTTGTGGGTCAAGTGCTTCTGCTTCGGTCTTGGGTATGGAGAAGAAAGGAGCATCAAAAGCTGCAATGTCGCCCTGGAGGAAATGAGCCCCCCGCGTATTCGTGGCATCCAAATGATCGTTATTCGCATTGTAGAAAGCATCAATATTGAATCGATCTGCAGGGACCCTGGTCATTGCCGAACGCCCTTCTTGTAGTAGTTTCCAGAACGAGGACGGAGAGGTAGCATCTTGTGGAAACTTGGCAGCCAACCCTACTATCGCTATAGGCTCGATAGTATGAGCACTCCGAGAAGGGCTTGGTGAGTCATCTTCGTCCAGTAAGCTCGTTCTTACTGAGTGACTTCCATTGCGTGTCCCCTGGACAAAGGTACCACCTGCAGTGGGAGATTGACTCAAAATGTAAGGAGCCATCGTCCCTCTTTCTCAAAATTATTTCAGTCGATTGTCTGAAATTCACTAAGAGACTCGATTGATTTAGCGCTTGTCTACTTCAGTGAGGCGCTCTGCAATAACCACAATGTTTTCCCAAGAGAGAATTGAACCAACCACTAGAGTCGGAGTATCAGAGGTGAGATAAAATGCTGAGAGTGGAGTATAGTATTAGAGGTGAACCGAATAGTTTGGGGTGGAGTAGCGTATCAAAAGTGAAGCTAAATCTGAGGTATGGAGTGGAATGGAGTGCCCAGGTGAAAAGATTGAATGATGCAAGATAGGGCTGTTGCAATGCATTGATATATTTTTGGGAACGCATACGAGAGGCTTACCGAGATCCGAGCAGGCCCTTTCAGCGTCCAAACCAACAACTTGAATTATGGTACCTCACGTATGTGAGCACTGAGAAGCGTGGAAACCAGGCACAAGACATTGGGACTTAGATCAGGGTAATAAATGTCAATCGACGTCAAGGGGTTGCAGTCCAGATCAAGCCTTCACCCCACCCACATTTACGCCCCGTCAGAAAGGTGCGTAGTGTGTGTACTACTTGGTATGTCGCTCTGTGTCACAACGAGCCATGGAAGCGAGTAGGGCGATCCGGTGCCTGGAAGCTTATCTACGCCAGCTCAACAGATTTACATTCAAGTTATGAGATGCTCTCAAAAACTCCTCCACAACGTCCCTGAAAGATGGATATGATATCTTCTCTTCCGTGGCGCAATTTTTCGAAATGATTAATTTTGCGCCAAGTGTATAGAACACGACTTTAGACCATAACAGGTTTAAGATCCGGCCAGACACTCGCGACGGTTGACACTATCGGCGTAGCTGAAAACTAGCGCTTGTTTACCCCTGGACCTTTAAATCATCAGACCTTGCCACATGGGGCCAGGATCATATGTACTTGGGATGGTCTTAAAAGGCCAAATAACGAAATTAAGTCGGCGACCATTCGAAAATCCTAATATCTGCGGCAAACGGCGGATCTCTGATTCTTACTATCAGCCCAATGCGATGTGCCCTCAAATTTCACGGACACTGATCAGAAGACAGTGATTGCAAACATAAAGTTTCTACGCCGTATATGCTGAAGACTCGCTTACAGAGTAAGTTTCTTAGTCTGCACCCTCGCTAGGATAATTGCACTGTGAAACTCTTTGGACTGTGTAAGCAAGATTCCATTGGTTCCCAAGACTAATGCCCAGTAAGTTGGGGGTGGGGGGGGCATTCTTCTGAGGCTTGAGAGACACGATACTAGGACCTTTAGACGCCCTAGGGCATCTCTAAAAGGTTGTGAGCAAGACATGAGCATCGTCGTCTTAACTGAAAAGGTACCGGAACGAGATAGTACAGTTAGATTAGCCCTGTTTTCGTCCGAGAAGGCGCCGTCTTCTGAGTTGAAACGAACTGTCCGAATATCTAGGTATCTTGGATAGGCCCATCCTCTGATAAGCACTTGCACGTTTGATTGGGGTCCCGACTGGATCCGGGTTGGCTACTGGTATGGGTGACGTTTCACAGCGCATTCATTCTCGTGAGAATAACTCACTCGGAACTATTGACCCCTGTCCCAACCATACTTAACCGAGTCAGCGCCAAACGAGGCGCAGCCTCGTCGGGGAGCACTCCGGGCTACCTGTCGCTAAAGTAGACGGTATGGATGACGCTTCAAGCGTAATCAAGAAATGGCTGATTAATCAACTATGATAAACAAGTAAACTTGATGCGCCGGGGTGAAAGGCATATGGAATTTCTAGCTTTGCGGGATTTGTGTTTTCCCCATAAGTTTAAATGTAGGACTTGGGAGTAAAAGGCTGCAAAATTTGTTTGTCGTTCTCTCAGCTTGAGTCATGACAAAAGTAAGGGTAAGCAATATAATGCAGATGACGCTCGACATTACATGATGATATAGTGTAACCCACCAGGGTACGGCACAGTCTTATTATCGGTATGCAGTCAATGAAAATGTTTTCCGTTCGCAATAAGCATCGCAAAATCATGTGCTATCTTACATCTTTCTTTGCCTCCTAATACTATCCGTAATCTCTATCATCCTCAGCATCAAATCCCTTTGCTTCTCTTCTTGCTGTCTGGTAAGTAGAATACCCCGATTAGATTTCCAATCATCATATTGCTCTTTGGTCTGTCTTTCGGGGGTCATATCCCTATGATCTTGACTTTCCTTATGTATGGAGTATTGGAGCTGTTGCCACAACCGCAACTGATCTGCAAATCCGCTATTAGGTAGAATTACAGAGCGATACTTCTGCGCGTGTGCTAGCGCAGAGTCGTAATCGAGTGAGTGAAATCGCATCAGGTATGCAATGATTACTGCCCCACTTCGGGATATGCCCTGTAAGCAATGAACCAAAACATTGGGTTCGTGATGCTCATATCCTTGACTTTTCTGTACTCGCTTAGTTTCTTTCGTAAGACTGACTCTTGTCCCGTGTACCATTTCTGATTCGCCCATGACACTGGTCTCGCTTCTGCCTTTCAACGCATGCTCAATCCAGGAAGAAACTGCCTCCAGGCACGGAAGTATATCTTCAAATGGGAGGTCCTCGATTGGAACATGAAGATGTTGGATGCTAAGCTCTCCTTCGATCTTTGGCAAATCTTTTGCACTTGTCAAAGACACTACATGAGTAATGCCAGAAGCCTGTAATAGCTCACGGGACCGAGGAACGACGATGCTATCCTAAATTAGAAGAATCACTTATGAATTACTTTGCAAACATACTCGGATATGTACAGCCCCGGCACGTCCTCGATCGCACAGATCTGATTGGTATTCATAGTATCTCGTGATATGAGAAGACTGATATGCCCAAGACTTGGCGGCTTGTAAGGTAAACGAGCTTTACAGCCGAACTGGCGCCGGTGGGGTTCTAGTTCGAAGCGTAGATGGGCGTTTCCGGGCGAAATTCCCTGCCACATGACCCGAATTGCTTACGTAATATTACGTTCAAATATACATCTATTATGATCGAGTATAGGCGTTTGAATGCATCACTATTCGACGATTGATAGTATTGTAGAAATTCATACTTCTGACGTATTCAACGCCGGGTCACTGTCCAAGTCTAAATCAACACTCAGATAGCGCACACACCTGATAGGAACGCCCATTGCAAATTGAGTCCCTTCAAATTGTGGATGATCATGACCGGTAGATGTAATGCATTATATACACGAGCTCTTGCCTATTGATCGTCAAGCAAAAATGATAGCATCATTTCAATAAGTACTAAAAGATTCACGATGCCGTGCCTATGAGCTAACTATTCTCCACCTACTCGCACGAGAGAATTAGACCGCGGGACTTCAGAGTCCGAACCATTTCAAATCATCAGCTTCGTGTACAGGTACCGTATGTCCAACACCTTGGGCGGAGTATCCAACCAACTTTGTGCCATCTCCGTAGACCATTTGTGTATACCCCGACTGAGGCGTATTGGTCACGTTCTTGGTGAAAGCAACACCCATTACGCCTGACCACTCCTTCAATTGCTCAGCTAGGTTTGCAATGCGTACGAGCGAGTCAGAAGTACCATGCCAAGTTGCCAGCCTCGGATAAGTCCCGTTATAGTCAGGGTACATGGCTTTGACCTGCTTGACCCATTCCTCGGAAGTCTTGATGTTTTGACCATTGGCACATTTTGGGTCGGCGCTACCCGGACTTGCACCAGGCGAGCCTGCAAGACAACCTGCGGCAACTCCGGAGTAGCAGGAGGCGGCAGCGATGAGGTCTGGGTAAGTAGCCATCATGACATTGGTCATCATACAGCCAGACGAGGAGCCAGTAACGAATACTTTGGTGGGATCCGCGTTGTACTTTTCAATCGTATATTTGATCATGCTCGCAAGGCCTTGATTATCACCACCACCGTCCCGGGAAAGTCCTTTGGCCGTGTTGACCTCCCAGCAGTTGCTATCTTTCTTTGTGGAAGGAAAAATGTTGATGAAACCTTTCTGGTCGGCAAGAGAGTTGTACTTGGTAGATTGGGCATACGCTTCTCCTGTTCCGCCGCAATAGTGAAGCTGAAAATCTGTCAGTCGATGCATGAATTTCCTACAGGTGTAGTACAACATACAGCAAGTATGATTGCTGGCTTCTCTGCAACCTTAGAAGGGACCCAAATATTCATTTGAAGGTTTGATGGATTTGCACCGAAGTCGTTCACACGGACAAGCGCGCCATAAGATGACATACATAGCGCAGCAAGCGCAAGAAAAAGAGCAGAAGTGAACATAGCGATAGAAACAGTGATGTACTTAGCTCCGTGGCAATACCATGATCTTCATGGTTGAGGTTGCTGTACTCTTTAAATATATCCTCCCCACATACGTGTAGAACGTTGCGACATCGAGGATAAATCTTTGAGGAGCGGCTAATATGCCTACAGTTCTCGGCCAGCTTTGAAGCTTGGAGGGAACGCAATTGAGGGTCGCCTATCTGCAATGATCTCACAATGGAGATTTTGCAGATTAAATCTATCAAATCTTACCATATGAGAGGTCAGATTTCAATATATATATGTTCAACGTTCAAAGTAGCCCTGGCACTCGCTAGCGCAACAGCACCAGAATAAAGGGGTCGCAGGGGTTTTAGCCTGGTTAAATGTAAACTTAGTTGCCGATTTTGCTTCCCGGCCAGGAAAATTCTAGGTTAAATCCAGGAGAAAGGCACCGGTTTTCCTATCCAGATGTCCACGGTTGCCGAATTTCTTCGCCGGTGTCGACAAATGTTGCCTTGTGTCCATTCCGCCCCACCAAGATTTACATCTCATAAACATCATAATTCTTCAATTTCATTCTACTTTTCGAGACGATCTCCTCGGGCTCTTTAGTCTGGCATGAACGAGGATGGATTTCTATCATCAAAATGTGTTTGTAACAAAGCCAACATTAGCCAGTCTCGACATCATGTGTGACTACCTCATTATTTCATTCGGTCATCTACTGCGTATGAACTCGATGGCATGAACTCACTGGTTTGCAGTGTGGTGAAAGCATTAGCGCTTACTCCAAATGGTTATCATATCACCTTCATTGTTCGAATGAGTCTCCGGTCGCAAGGACCCAATATTCAGTTCTGAGTATACATTCAGCATTCAAATAACATATACAGCAGTTCAATGTGCACCATGAAGTTATACAAGGCGACCGTTGACAGCATAACGTATTTATTCTGCAAGGTCAATCACAACTACTCGCCAGGATGCAGAGTTCAGTTTATAATGCTAATGCATCTCACCAACACCGACCATGCACATGTTCAGACGGTAGTCGACTTCATCCCCACAATAAATCAGCCCTAAGTGTTGAGCCGGTAGGTACACAGTTGCTGCTTTTGAGTCGAGATTATCCGATCAACAACCAATATGTCGAGACACGCTATCTGCGGTGTCGAAATTACGGGATCTCCTCTGAGGTCATGTTGTTTGGTGCAACCGTGGGCAGCCATGAGATGAGAACTGAGTTGATTGTAACTACTAGATCGCTCATAGGCCTATATACTGCAGTGGGGATGGTGGATAGCCGATTATACCTGCAGGATGTACGAGCGGTCGGAGATTGTGTAGGAAACAGTGCAAAATCTTGACTCGGGAGCACGCCCGGAGCACTGTACAGGCTGACATCTTCCCTTTCCCCTAGTTGCGTGGAAAGACCTCGATAGAAGAGTCTTAGGAAACACGCGATCTCTCCCTCGCTTTTCCATTTTTACAAGTCCACATGTTCATAGGATTTATCAGAGGTGAGTGATTTGATACTTCACTGATGAGCATAGTTCTTGATACAACGAACCAAATCCGACCTGTTCGCAATACAAATTGTCCACCACCATCATTTCAACCCGGATTAAGACAAGAATAAAATCCATGTTTATAGTAAGTAAGAAACCCCCCGCACGCTGACCATGACCGCAACGTAATCTGTAGATCCTCATAGAATGTTATATAGACTACTATAGGACATAGCTTGAAGACGTCATATCCCATAGCTCTGTTTCCTGTGTGTCGTGCAGGACGGAGCATGCTTCAATGATTTGGAATCATTATTCCCACACATTTCTTCTAGTCAAGAATAAGCAGTGTTCCTGCGGTAATTTGAATGCCATCTGCAATTACCACGCCAAACAAGCAGACCTAGAAATCCGCCTTGGCTTACTATATCATCTCTTCCATACACACCTAATTTAATACTAGCCAAAATAGTCAACACCTATTCGCAAAATTGAACAAACAGAATCGAAGTTATAGCAGTAACGAAATAATTGAAATCTTTACAGATTCGGTCAATTGACAAAAAAAGATCTATTCGATACAATAAAAGCGTTCTGTCGGGAATCTGAGCGTAGTAAGGGGGTTCTTGGTGCCTTGCGTCACACACGAAGGAAGATGCAGAATGAACAAACAAACAAACAGAGATTAAGAAGAAGAAAATCCTCAGCCATGATAATTCCGCATCTTAGCCAAACCCCAAGTAAGGCAATCGCAAATCTCATAGAGCGGAGCTGTTCTAGAGCCTAAAACTCAAGTCTCCACCTAAAACAAGACCCATAAATCCCCCATTACCCGAACCCACCGCTAATTACCACCACCACCACAATGATAGGGAACAACAGCACACATCTTGCCTCCCCAATTACCATTTCTTTCCAATTGTACCTGACTCCCATGTGACCACATAATTACACACACAATCCTTCCAAACTCCAACACAGCCCCGATTGCAATCCACACCTCCCCCACCACCCACCCATCCGTCCATCCATACAAAAACACCGCAATGACATACAACCCATCTCGACCCCCCTCCCCAGATCCAAAATAAAAAAAAAGCCACCAAGAATAACAAAGAGAAAAGGAAAACCAAAAAAAAAAAAAAAAAAACCACAAGAGCCCAAACCCAGCCTCCACGGACACAAACCCAAAACCCAAAAACCAAAAGTATATATCATCAAGCCATCTTAGCCTGACTAACAACTAAGACGCACCTTAGTTCGATAGGGATATAGACATGGATAGAGATACATATCATAAACTTCCCCGATGAATAAAGCTTAGTATAATTCACCGTACGAGAAAATCTTAATACCACCTACTATCTATACGCCGTAGTTTGGTCAATACCAGATATCATATGACATCTCATGTGACTACGAACGGTACCGTGTTTCACCATTGATAGTTAGTCCTTTCCTCTGTAGATAGGATAGAACAAGCGATGAATCAAGTACCTAGCGATAGATAACCTCTATAGCTAAGTACAAGTATAGTGACTAGTCACAAGCTGTCGATCATTCGCACAAGAGATGGTTCATTCGATGTAAACGGCTGTTGCTCAAATATACAACTACTCAATAACTTAACTACAAACTCATATATTCCACCTCGACTCTATACAATAGTGTAGCTCGGCATTCAATATTCTAATAGTAGAGCACGAAAATCCGACCGTATAAGTACAGTACGGCATAGCACATCTCGCTCTATTTGACGTCGGATAAAATTATACGTACGCTCAGATAAACATAGTCACTACGTCTCATATATGAGCATGGGGTTTGTTTTCTTGAGAGAATTATGATAATTCTTCTATTGGTATTACTTATAGACAAAAAACATCTAAAGACAAATCGGATCCAAGAGAGTTGATTTGTGGATCCATGCCCATACCGATGCCCATGCTATGCTATTAAATCGCGGACCGGCTGAGCGAACGAGCGACCGAGCGAATATAAAAAGGTATAGATCAGGATAGAAGAGGCCTGCTTTGGCGTGTGGCAAAACAGAAATCTTTGCAGACAACTCTGAACTGCTCGACGCACAAATTCAACTCCTACTCTTTCTACCACGGCATTACATTATATTTCTCCCTCCTCCTTCATTGCACGCTTAAACTGTAGATTGGACAAACGCTTAAGCGTGAGTGATGGGACCAGTCGAACCGGCCTTCTCGATAATCTGTGGTGGCCTTTCGATCCTCTTTCGGAGGACGTAACGCTTGAAGAAGTATGGAATCATCGTCTTGGTCTCGTAGCTGATGTAGGTTCTCGTTGGTACCGAGAAGACCTCTGCGAAGATTGTCAGTCCAAAACCTTTGGGTTCAGGTTGGATTCCACTTACGATCCAATTCTTCCAATGTGAGCTGTTTGGTCTCACGGACAAAACAGAATATCATGCCCCAGGCTATCAAGTTGAGACCGGCGTAGAAACCGACTAGAACAACAATTAATGGGGCGTGTCACAATTGCACAATAGGCGGGTAACTTACAAGCACCGGTGGAAGTCATGACGGTCGTCATTCTTGGGAAAGTCAGACCAAGGATACCGGCTGGGAGCACCTGTTAGCGATGTTTTCGAAATCCAAAGGTTTTAGAAAGCTTACCAAAGGTGTTGTTGATGCAAACGGCCCAAGCCATACCCTGCTCACGCTGGATAGTAGGGAAGACCTCGGCGGAGTACTGGAAGGCGACTGGTCCCTCTCCCAAGGAGTAGCAGATGGTAAAGAGATAGACGAACAAGACGACAGGTCCAATTCGTGCGCCTTTGGAGAGACTTGGGTCATCGTTCAGAAGCGAAAGACCACCAGCCAAAAGGAAGATACACATGAGCGGGAAAGTCTACATGAAAATTAGTCGCATCCACTCAAACGGTTATGCAATGCTTACAATCATGCACAGAGTTCTGCGACCCTTGGTATCGATGAGGAATAGAGTAGGGATCGTGAAAACGACCTGAATAGCACCATATCCAAGTGATGCGTACAAAGCCTCATCCGACGTATATCCGACATCCCTGAAAATCGAAGAGCTGTAAAATGAAATGACTGCAAATAGTCAGCTTTTTGTCCTTGGAATAAGACACAGGTTTGACCTACTGTTAATACCACACATCTGTTGAGCCAACATGACGGTCGAAGCTCCATAATTGGCACGCCTGATTCTGGGAACAGTGAAGCAGTCCGCCAAACGTCTAAAGTAACCGGCTCCTTGGGCCTCCTTGAGCTCCTCCTCGTAGATGATGTACGAGTAGTAGTAATCTCTTGCGGCAATGATGGGGTGGGCACGGAGTTTGCTCATCGAGACGAAGCCCTGAGCAACCTTGCCGTGCTTCATCAACCAACGTGGAGACTCTGGGCAGAAAAAGATACCAGCTCCGAGGATGAAGGATGGGATAAAGGCCGAACCAAGCTGGAGACGCCAGGAGATGTCACCAGTGTCCTTGACGATGACATTGGCACAGAAACCCAGGAAGATACCTGAAAAAAAAAAAAAAGTCAATTGATGATTCATGAAATTGGTGAATGCAGCTCACCTGCTACGACCCAGAGCTGCCAGAACATGACTAGGGCACCACGGACACGAGCCGGAGCCATTTCAGCAGAGTAGATGGGGACAGTTGCGTTCTTGGCACCAATTCCGATACCCATGATAAATCGGGCGGCGAACAATCCTTGCCATGACTGCGCGCAAGCAGAACCAATTGGGGTAGCGGTAAGACAGACAGCAGTGATGAAGATTTCTCCTCTTCGGCCAAAGTAGTGATTCAATGGATCGACAATAAAAGCACCGCTAATCTCCACTGTTAGTGAGCTGTCGCAAAATGCCACCTAAATGGGTGGCCGTCTTCTTTTTTTGGAGGACAACTCACATAAGGCCAGCAGTCAAGAAAATGATGGAGTTGATCAAACCAACGATCCACTCATTGCGTCCGGGACCTTCGAGGTTGAATTCCTGGTGGAATTCGAGATTGGCACCGTTTGAGCCAGTCTGATCCCAACCTTGGGTGGCAGCACCAATGGCACACAGACCAATCGAGTACCACAACATTCTGGGTCCGTGCCACTTGTGGTCACGCTCGTAGATGAGAGCAGCACGCTCCGCTTCCTCAAGCTCTGTGACAGACTCGAACCTGTCGAGATCGCGCGCGACGAGGGCAGCGCGACCAAATAGCTCGGCGTGCTCGGGCATTCCGTGCTTCTCAGCAAAAGTGCGAGCATCGACGACATTCTGCGCTTTGGAGACGCGCTTCACGGATTGGTTGTCAGCCACCGTCGCGTCGCAACGCGATTGCAGCAATCGCAGGCGCAAAGGTACTGGTACTTACAGTCAGGGGATTCTCGACAATGTTCAACGCGACGGAGCCGCGACGACCAGTTGCGGCAGCGTCGACATTGTGCTCATCGGCAGCGATCTTTTCGTTATGAGAGTCGTAGGGTGGAGGGGCGGCGACCTTCTCGCTGTGAGAGCCGTTGGTGTCTTCGACGATTTCCTTGTCGGCGGCCATGATGGGTCAACGTTGTTGTCGCTGGGAAAGCTTGAGTGACAGCAAACGCGAGGGGACTTGGTTTGGCAGCTTCTGGGCTAGGGAGCAGATAAATAGACAGAGCTCATGGGTGGGAGGGCAAGGGGGGGTGGCCTAACACAAGGTGACGAACAGGGAGTGTATTTGGAGCGGATTGCATGCATCCCATGAGTCTTGGTATCTGGGCCAACAAGATGCCTCTGGGAGGGGTGAAGGTGGAGCAAGGATTGGCACTAGAGGACGGTGCGTGTGTGTGCGTGGGTGTGCGTGGGTGCGCAGTGCTGGGGAGAGAAGAGAGGTCCCACTGTTTCGCTCAATGTCTTCTCCATGTTGAGTGGAGATTTTCGGCCTGGGGAAGAGAAAGGCTCAAGGTCAGCAACAAGCGTGTCGCACGACGCCGCTCATCGAACCACTGAGGTGGTACTGGAGGGCCGGAAAATTGTCCTCAAGGCAGAGACAGTAGAGAGAGAGGCAGAGAGGCAGAGTGGCAGAGTCACTGCTGTGTACGCCGTAACTAATGATTTGAGACAGAGTTGGGACTTGACCTCAGCCCAGCAATGGCTTCATGTGAGTGAATTGCCATGGACGGGAAGAAATAGTGCGAGAAATCTTTTTTAGTAGAAAGACGCCTAGGGCGACGACGATGAGTTCTGCTTGGTTGCATGTCCCATCCAAGTTCGGAGTATTCGCGAGCAAGCCATCTGGTGTTGAAGTTGGGTGAGTGCATCACTGGATATGGCTGGGGCGTTATTTCCGATCATTCCGTTTCCCCATGGAGAGTAAAAGAGAAGCAGTTGGACAAGGAAGCTGAGCCGCTACGGGACGCCACAATCTTCATAAGCTCATCTTGAGCCCCACAGAATTGATGCTTTGATTCGACGGCCGAGCTTGTGAATGTCGTGACCTTAGCCGGCAACCGCTGATTGACGTCACGCCAAGATCATCGGCTTCACCGTGCTCGAGAGGTCACAGGGGGACAGGGAATCGGGAGTCACCAGAGGATGGAGTAGTTGTGGAGCTGCACAAGCCCTGGAAAGACGTCAAGAGAGATGAAGACACTGACCGGGCAAGAGCTTAGCACACCAAGATCTTTTCGGAAGGTGCTTGGGTCAATCTCACCTCGTTCGCCTTGGATGGTCGGCCTTGGGACTTCTTGTCCTGCAGACTTTTCTTTCCAACGGCGGTTGAGGTTACATGGGGGCTTGAACACGCACTGCACCCCACTACTACTACTAGACGAAGAGATTGAGCTTTTTGAGAGCTCTGGCTTGCTTGCTTGCTTGCTTGCTTAGGGGCTTTTTTGTTATGGGAGCTTGGTTTTTCTGATTTGGAAGGGGCCACCAGGCATTTCTTTGGAGCTTGTGGCGGCACCTGCCGATCTGAATCCTCTCCCGAAAAGCCACACCCACACTCTAATCTGCTTTCCTCTGCATCCACGCGCCCTATGCCTGCAACCTTTTACCTCTTCCTCTCCACTTCACTGCCTCTCTTCCGACCTATCTACCGCTCTGCTTTACCTGTCCTGCCCTGTGCCTCTCTCTTTCTCTACTCCGTGACTAACCATCAACCGATATTCCCTCACCTAAAATTCCTTCCTGCTCCAAGCCACCCCTTGGCTTGCTGCAGGTCTTGAACGCCCCCTCTCTTGGCCTCCAACCTCCATCGACGGTTCCAACTGCTGTTGCATCGTCACACCGGTCAAGGCTCAATTCAAGGCTCTCTCTCCCCCCCAAAATGCCCACGTCTTTCGATGCCTTTTTTTTCGCGCAATTTCAACCTGCCGCATCCTTGTATTTTGCTTCGGACATTCCAGGTACTCCCCTGCCTGTGAGCACTAGCACAAACACAAGCACAAGCACAAATGCAGAGGGTCCAGTTAGTTTTGACAGGGTCCTGACAGCTCACACGTGCCTGATGCCTTTCCATCTCACCACACCTGCGTCCACGATGGCTCGATCGGCCGCAGATCAGCTCAGACTTGGGCCAGCAGCCTTGGGAGGCGTCCAAATCCAAGTATTTTTGTGCGCAATACCACACGCCAGGTGGCCAGGACAAACCTAATCCCCCGATCTGCTACCCTCTACCACTGCCACTGCCACCATCCATCAATCGGTCCGATCCTGGCCCCTATAAGGATATTCAACACCAAACTCTGTCCATGACACTTCACTTGCATCACGATCGTGAGAAAGCCTTGCACTAACATGTCCAGATCATTGTGAAAAAAAAAGACGCAACACTCTAGGCGCATGTAAGTGGAAAGCACAGAGACTTACGAGGCAGAGCCAGCCACTGCAGCCCAGCTGGATTAGACGTCGTGGAAAACCCTATCATGTTGTACAACTTTTTGAGGAATTTCGCGAAAATCGGGCAAATCTCCAAGACCCCATTCAACCCATCTCGTGGAAGCCAAATGCCACGCATGTCCAACCGCCATCTTACCACGTACCACCCACAAGGGTGATACAAATATATAGCAAGGCAGGCACCCGCTGCAACCAACGAGGCGACCAACAGGCTCGTACACATGGCCTTAAGCAGCAACGTCGATAGGTCGTCCTACTACCATTTTTACCCGTATGGAAGCTTTGTGGAACGATTTCAACGCTTGTAGAACGATCTCTTATGAAGATCCAGCGCTGATCGAGGTCGTTATCCAATGAGGTCTGCATGCATCCATACATGGACATGTGTAAACTCCCACATTGATGGACCATACATATTTATATTCATCTTACCGGGGGATCTCCATTGCCCGCGCTTGCCAGCAATTTATATGCATCAACCCTGTCCATTGTGCTACTCTACAATACAGTCAGTACCAACCTGCTTAAAAATAAGTATCTACAATTACATTCACCAGCATCTACAAACAAACAGCAAACAAACAGTCATAACCCCCGAGGCCGATGCCCAGCTCATGCCAACACCACCGCCAACCCCGAACCACCCCAGCCTAAACATAAACTCCGTCCCACACCCTGCTTGTCCTGCTCACACCCCATGCACAATTGCCCGCCCATCATTTACCCTCCGCGTACCAGGCTACTGCGGCGTGCATGCGTGCGTGCGTGCGTGCCGCGCCGGGATCCCCGCACCAAGACCACGCTATGTTGTCGCTGCATCATCAGCGACTTACGCGCCCTCGATGCGCCATGCTCTGTCTGTTAGTATGTGCGGGGTCGTTTCTCGTTCATACCCGTCCGTGGCTGGCTGCGCTGGGCTTGTCTAGGCCAGCTAACTGGGTGTGGTATCCCGGTGTTCGAAGGATGCTGGGCGAGGCTGGCATCGTGGACTTGCAAATGAAACGGCTGGAGTCATGGGTACTGTCGCTGACTGTGTAGCGAGTTGTTAGTATAACATAATTATGAGTGAACATGAAGACTGACGAAACGAGTCGGGGAGAAACCAGTAGCCCATCCTACCCTACCATAGCAAAGCTGGAACATCAGCAGCGCATCTACATATACACAGAGTACATTATGAACAGTAACTAACAACTGCATTAGCTAAAAGTATCAAGAACTCCAAACGTTGCTTTGGTATGCAGGCCATCTCACCTCACCAACCAACGAACCACACACATATGTATATACCTAGATTTCTCACCCTCCCACACCTCAAAGGTTGAGGCTGAATACATACGTACTACGCTGCGGATAGTCGCAACCCCACTTCTACATCGAGACTTGATATATTTAGGGAGATAGAAGGGATAAGGGTCTAGGGCCAAGTGAGTAGATCCATAGCTAAACAAATAACAACCATTTTGCTCTATTCTCATGTATTCTATCATCTAGCTATTCCAGCCCCTCAGGCTTATAAGGCTTTTAGCGTCATACGTATCTAGCTTACTAGACTCATAGATAGGGGTTCCGTGGGTTTGGGTATTAATAAGTAGGTTTCGTTCTTATTTCTAGTGAGATGGATGGATAGATGGGATTTCGATAGTATTTAGACAAGCATCTAACGAAGTAAAGAGGATAATAGGATTTAGCGGTTCTAAGAGGTAAAGCTCATGCTTTTGCTTTTTAATTAGGGCGTTTATTTTTTTTTTTTTTAGATGATTGTGTGGTTGTGGCCAGAGTTTGAGGTTTTGTAGATGGCGCATATGTATATATATATTTTACATATCGGAGTAGGGAAATATTCGACTCGTTTTTAGGCTTTGGTGGTTTGTTTCTAGTACGTGAATGATATGTAGTATTGGGTTGTTTATGGTGCGTTATGCGTTGTGCGCATATTTATATAGATAGATAGATAGATAGATAGATAGATATCGTTGTGTCGTTGAAAGATGGCATGGCAGAGGGTATTGGTCGGACGTAAAGTAGACGGGAATTCGACTTTAACCAGACATTTGACTAGTGTCCCTGTTGGTTTTGGGGTTAGAAGTTGGAATAAGCAAGGGTGTTACTTTTTGTTTTTGCAGTTTCTTGTTCCCTGTCTGTTGGTGCTTCTTTAAAGACTTTAGTACTGGTTCTGGTTCTGGTTCTCGGCATGGTTTCTCAGTCAAATTGGTAGATGTCAGAGATTTTTGTTCTTCTAGTAGCTTCTTAGAGATGTTGGAAGATTTTTTGAGGTGGGAAGGGGTGAAACCACTGGTGGGCTGGCTGACATAAGAGAGAAGGATTGGGTCGATCGGGGTACATGTTTGTATTGGTTCGGAGTTTGGGACATTATGGATGGAGTGACGGATAGCGTTATTTGGGGATCGATTAGAATAGTGCGTGAATGAATAGATTTGATTCGATATTATGTTAGTTTAATATGTTGTTTTGTAGAAAGTGTGCAAATCATTCATCATTATATATATATCTCTCTCTCTTTGTTTGTCTTACTGGTCGATTGAATCAAATTGGACATACGCCCGATTTCTCTTTACAAAGCAGCAAAAGAAACCTTAGTGCTATTTCAGAAAGGAATCTATAACACGACAGCCACCACCCCGATAAACGCAGCCAAAACCGCAGACCCATAGATACCCACATCCACACCACCAAGATTAAACCCAGATGCAGTACCAATCCTCATCGCAGCACCAGTCTCACCAGGCGCACCCTCACCACCAGTTCCACTCGGTCCCGGACTTCCCGTTCCCGTAGGTTCAGTCCCATTCAAATCCGAGAACAAATGCGTCGTATTCGCATCCACGACGATCCAATTCCTAACCTCTGCAGTGCCATTTACTACAGTCTCCCATTGTTCAGGGGTACACTGTTCCATATCCAAAACATAGCACTGCGCGGGCTCCAGCTCGACCGGTTCATTCTCAACATCGAAGACTGTTTCCGGCCCTTCGGTGCTGTAATCTGGGTTCTCGAGCGTGCTGATGTTGCCCGTTGCGATGTCGAGGTTGAATAATGCGCGTTGGAAGATTTTGTAGGCGGTTTCGGGCTGGTAGGCGGGGACTTCGTGGCCTGCGCTGAATACGCGTGTGAAGGATAGGTTGCCGTATTGGCGGACTAGGCCACCTTCGTAGGTTGAGTTTACGACTACGGGGGCGTATCCGGCGCTGGAGAAGGAGGAGGATTCGTTGTGTGGGATGGCTAGGGAGAGGAGTTCGCCGCCGTACCAGTTGCATGCTGGGTTTGGAGTTAGTTATGGGTTTTGAGTAGAGAAGCATGGTCAGTGGGACGATATTGGGGATTGAAACGGGAATAAAATGAGGGAAATGGATGAGGATGGGGAAACGAACCGTAGTCTCGATCGCCGTAGACTAGGGCGACCTTGATGCCGGAGTCGAGCAGGTAGGCTAGGTCTTCCTTCCAGCCGGGTCTTGGATAATCGCCCATGCTTCTGAATGCCCTAGACACAGCGGAATTACTCTGTGTCCAGTTGATCGGGACACCAAGGCCTTGTTGAATATGCGGCTGGTTAAGCCATCCATTGTACCATGGCGGTGGGAACGAAGCGGCGGACGGCGCAGACACATCGTAATAGTTCAGATCCGCGTCAAAGTAGGGGTCGCGAATATTCTCGGAGCAGAATGTCTCTGCGGCTTCGCAGATTTCGTTGACCGTGTCGTTGAAGCCTTGGTTTGTTGGGTCGCCGACTATGCTTGCGTTGCGGCAGTTTTCGATTTGGGCGAGGCAGCCGTCTTCGCTGTAGAGATTCTCGAGGACTTCTTCGTAGCGTGACTCGTTGATGGCTTTGATGCCGTAGGTGTTGTTAAAGGCCATTGTTGCGTAGCCCGGCCATTGTACAAGTCGGTCGATGCAGCCGTTGATGATTAGCAAGGTGTCGAGATGCAGAATGTGAGTCTCTCCTTCTTCGTCCCAGGTTCCATTGAGGATCCTCTCATTCTGTTCCTGGAAATAAGCAGCAAACGCGGGGCCATAGCGACCTCCATATGACTCCGTAGAAATTGAAATCCTGTTGTCATTGGGCTTGTATCCTGGGAATTCTTGGAACCAAACTTGGGCAAAGTGCCAAAGAGCTCGTGCAGAGTTCTCCGTCCCTCGAGTTGTGAGATTGCTGTCCTGGCTGCCATAGGTTCCTACGTAGAAGGTATTGTTCTGCTCTGGGACGCCATTCGAGAAGTCTGCTACTTCGGGACCTTCTTCCGAGGTAACGGTAACGTTGGTGAGCTTGTCGTAACTCAGGCCAACCTGCACTGGTTGGTCGAGATATAGCATGTTGACTGTCTTCTCATTAGTACGAACTCCATCTTGTAGTTTCGATACTGCAACGCACCCTCATTATTCCAGGACCACTCATTCAAATACGTAGAATTGGAATCTGAATGAACGAAGCACGGTCCATTCTCACGCATCAAACCTATCTCAGAAGTCAATTAATCTCGAGCACAAGCAAGAACACGAGATTAAATACCCAACATAGAACTACTTCCCGGCCCGCCATTCATCCAAATAGAAAGCGGCGCATTCTCAGGATCCTTCCTCGACTCGAAAAACCAAAAGAAGGTATTAATTTCATATGTCTGGTTTTCCACGCCGAGGTCATCGAGGGTGTTGGGAGGGAGATGGACATAGCCAGAGTAACTTCTGACTCCCTCTGTGGTTTCGCATAAATCGTTCTGTGTGGGGCGTAGGGTTAGCAATTGGTCAATAAGCAAAGTTTGGGTGCGATTGGAGGCGTGAAACCGACCTCTTTATACGAAATTTTGATCCCCTCGTCAATCTTAGAATCAAGCACCGTGACTCCCTCAGGTTTCGGCGGGAATTGAGCTCGAGCAACACCTCCCAGAGCACCAATTGCGGTCAAAACCCTGACAGCGGATGACGGACCCATTGTCGCAACAATGCAAATGGTACTTTGGTGGGTAAATGAATGGGTGTTATCCCAACAGCAAACGATGGCTTCTCTGCACACCGCAAAATCTAGAGCAGCACAACGACAGACAGACAGACAGCCAAACAGACAAGACCGACAAATCCCAAAAGACCAAAAAAACCCTCAGGATAAGCTACCCCACCCAACCTTTTAACAAACACCCGCTGCGCCCCATGCAACACACGGAACATCATAAACCGGTACGGATAGTTATCTCCCCTCCCCATCCAGGGCTCCCAGCAATATTGCCTGCCTATGGGGGCTTAGAATCATCCATGCTGGGACACACTCCCATAGCCATGGTGAGGGGCAGAGTACAGCATTACCGGATAACGCGTGCACATCAGTCACGGTATTTCTTCCACGAGCTTCCTGTACCGGCATGGTGTGTGTTGTGCCTGCAGGAACATGACGTTGGGCACGTTGTTCTGTTGCCCGGATAGGGTGGTTGGAGGCGGGGGAGATGCAGGGCCAAGGACTTGGCTTTTTTTTCGCGGGATTGGGGGGTTTTTGGTTTGTTTTGCGATTCTTCTTTTTTTTTTTGTCGGATTCTTCGGTTTTTGTGATCAGGTGGGTGAATGTTGGCGATATAGCCGCGACGTTTACTGGGTCTGGAGATGTTTGCGGGGGGATTGTAGCTATTTACTGCACTCCGCGAGTATAGCTATGAAGGGTGGGGTTTGCGATGGTGGTGTAGATCCGGGTCTATCGGTGCGTGGATGGGTAGCGATATGTTAAATCCTTGCCGGCCGATGGATTGAATCGTGCTAGGAGATGCGATTGGTCTTATTCTAGCTCATACTTGCAAAATGTATATAATGTTTATATCCAGATAGAGCTCACCACATCTCATACTCGAAGGTTAAGATAAGACTCCGCACCCCACACCAAGCTCCCGCACTAAAACAGCGCCTGGACCCGCAAACACCAAGGCTGGAGGCTGATAGCTTAGCGATTTAGACCGTATAACAAGAAACCACAAGCATCCGCAAGAAGGACAATGCTTTTTTTATGGAGTCAACGGCTTCAATTATGGGCTTGAGGCTTAAGCCTTTTCTTGGCCGATCGAGAAGTGGATCCGCCCAAGATGCGTGGATTGGACTTGATTGAAACTGCACGTCTTGCGTGGACATTTGCACGTCGAGTTACGGCCGTGAGATATGTGTAAATATATGCAATGCTATGCACAGGTATGCGCCATGTCCAACCCTGTTGCGTCTCCTAGGCTCTTCTATCTCGATCGTCTGACTGACTAGATTGTACACAAATCGCTCTTCGCTCGTCTATCATCTCTTCATTATCATTCCAATCCAAGTCGCAATCAATGCCTATGGCCGTTAGCCCCACAGTCCCACCCATAAGCTCTTCTCACCCTCCTGGCCTCCACCATCCAATCCTCGAGCCTGGCACTGCCCCTTCTCGTATCACCCCTCTTGACCAGATTGACAGCCCTCCTAGCATTACCCTGCCCATACCCATCCTTGTCCACAAAACTGACCTCGCCAGTCGCAATAAGCTCCAACCATGCCGCAAGCCTATATCCAGCCTTCGCAACCTGCATCTGAATGATGGGAATACTCTTGTCGTAATACGCGCCTTCCAGCTCCTCATCTCTAACCGCATCCGCACCATCAGGAACAACAGTGCTGCAGACAAAAGCATTCGCATCCTCTGCCCAAGCCATAGCACTGGCAATCGAATCATTCTTCATCGTCCCGTCAAGCCACTTCCCTGACGCCTCCTTGTACTTCCCACTCTTGATATCCTCAGTCAAAGATTCAGCCCAACTCTTGGCATCCTCCAGCGTATCACCCCCAACCAACTTCTCAGGCATCTCAGAGTCCCAGATATGGTGCAGATTAGTGTCTTCTCCCGCGAACGTGACATTGATCAAATTGCCTCCGACTTCGAGATTCTCCACGTGCAGCGGCTGGTGGATGTCGCCCAGGAAATGTACCACCCATTTCAACGCTTTTTGCTTTTCGTCTAGAGAAAGCTCGGGGTCTTGCACGCGCTCCGTGTAATTGGCAATGGCGGATACGATGCATCCTTCTTCGGGACAATCGCGTTCAAAATCCATGTTGCAGTTCTCTGGGGGTGAGTCGAGTGCGTCGATGTAATGTAGTGGCGACGAGAAGGCCCCCTCGTCCGTTTTGCGGTAGCTGTCCGCCCATGATGCGATGCCCGCCAAGTACGATTCTGATGAGTTCTTGAGAATCTTCTGGGTGAAGCTAGCAGTCTCGTCCGATACGAAATTTTGGGCAATATAAGCAACAGTCTCGTGCCCCAATGCCCCCCATGCTGCAACTTGTGGTGTTAGGGACAGTAGGGTGAAGCCCAAAGTCATTGGGAGAGCCATTGTGTGCAACAGAATTGGGTGGATGAGAACATGTCAGACAAGATATGGGTAGTGGAAATATTTAAACCAGCAACAGTGGGGAGCTCTTGCACTCGGTCAAGTCCGTTCTATGATCGCCACCTTGACTCTCCAGTAGCTGAAGAATGGAGATGCAGGTCCGCGGTGGACTAACCTCAATAGGAAGGCCCTTGACCGGATCGCGGGACTGCGTCCAAATGAGTGTAGGATAGAGACGATGTGATTGGTTGAGGGGCCTAACACGGTGGTGGCACGGAAATAGCGATAATGAATGAGGCTGACCAATTGATAGACGACGTCTGCCGGTATGTATGTACGTGATGACTATCGTAATGTACAGATGATATCTACCTATGCTTCATGATTGTAATCAAAACCCGGGTATCTGAAATGTTTTTAGCTATCACCGAACTCCTTTGAATGATTCTAAATGGTCTAATGTGCAGGCACTTCCGGTGCCGCGGTTTCAGGGATATCAGCTCCATGATCACCAAAACCATCATCCTCTGCGGCCTCTTCTGTCGGCTCTGGGCGTCCCTCGAAAAGATGGATCCACCAGGCTGGAGGATCCAGAGGGCTATGGCCGGCATGAAGGGGTGGATATACATCATTGAAAAAGTACCAGACTGGATTTGTTAGTAAGACGATTCATCAATGGAAGTGGTGGAGAGTAAGCTCACTGTGTCCGACAACGATGCCACACATTTCGTCCTTGGGCACCGTACCGTGCATGATCAAGGAGAAGCACAACAACACCCATGGGAGATATGGCGCACGGAATACTAGTAGCCCCAGGAAACTAAGCATAGTATCAGGGTTCTTCCTGCTCCATATGTAGATGAGGGTGCTCGATAAAGCGGTGCCAAGGAATGCCATTGACAGTATTGGCGCCATGCAAAGAAGTAAGGTCGATGCAAATGTAAGGAGCCACGAGAAGTGCGCAGGCGACCGACCGGAGGATTCTTCGAGAAGGCGAGAGTAGCGCTGGAGGAAGAAGATGTGGTAGAGTAGGTCTAGGCTGAGGGGTCCAAAGTAGAAGAATGTTGTGACTAGCCGCCAGTACTATGCACGTTCAGTATTATGAAGCCGGACAATGGACGCAAGGGCGGGTGTACCTGGCTTTTGTAAAAGACGGTCCGGAAGCTATAGAATAGCTGAAAGGGCGAGATGATACGGCATTGCACAAGCACGCTCGCACTCAGAGCAGCCGTCATCCACCATCGTGTGCACACGGGCATCTCGTAGAACCACTGTTCTAGAGGAAACTGTCCCATGAGGCCATCGCCGCCGCCTGCAAGCACATTTGCCATTGTGAAGTATGGGTTACTGTGGAGGCTGGAGATTCCGATAGCGGGCGGGGACCGGTGATGGTGTTGTGCCGGATATCGAGGGGGGTTAGGAAGGAGAGCAGAAGGGCTGGACGGAGCGAAGGATATGGTGAGATAAAGGACACTTGTAGGTTTTGGGGGTTGGCACGCGCAAACAAGACAGTACTACAAACAGCCTCCCAGAGTAAACGACGTATAATGGATGCGGATGCGGCTCCCCAGCTGGCACTTGTTCTGGCGACGTAACTCATCCGTTCGCGCCGCGATTAAATCTAATCTTATCTGATCTTTGCTTATGTCAGCCCGATGCAATCATGGATCCCAGGAGGAGAGTGCACGTGCTATCCAGCCACCGCGAATCGCGCTCCCATCGTTCCCAACCCCCTCCAAGTTTCTTGACGGTCAATCTTCAGCTTCAAGCATGCCCACTGTCGCTTTCAAGCGCATCATTCATACCCTCTACCTACAGTCCGCTCGACCTGTTCCCTTTCCACACGTCGCTTGGTGATTGATACATCAATTGCGCGTCTTCGCAGAGGCCTACGCGATCTTTGTTTCCCCAGTCACTCGCGTCCGACCGTGTTCCCCCATCGCGCGCCGCCAACCATTTCCACAAAGCAACGGCCTTTCACCTTTGATTCGGCGCCCAAATCGGCACCAAACGACTGCAGGCTTCCGATTCTAAATTCTCCAAACTCCTTGATCTACGAGAATCCAAATAATTCCAACTCGCAGAAATGCCCCCAAAAGGACAGATGCGAAAGAACGTGGCGCGGCCAACACGAGGCGGTGGATCAACAGGCCGTGGGGGTAGAAGAAGCCTGGCGGAGAGGATTAGTATCGGGAGCGCAAAGGGAACAAGGGGTATGTGACATCAATATGGAGAAAGTGAGGATTCGGGGCAATACTGACACCCGCAATAGTGGTTGGACAACCGGGACCGGCGCCGCGGAAGAGAAGGTATAAGCCAGGAACTTTAGCGTTGCGCGAGATTCGGCAGTATCAGAAATCTACAGACCTCCTGGTCCAAAAATTACCCTTCCAACGAGTGGTACGACTATTTCACCAAATCTTGCTACGTCAAGACGATCCGTTGCTAACCAGAATCCGCTCCAGGTTCGAGAAATAGCACTCAATATCAACCCCGACCCCGGACACCCGCATCGTTGGCAAAGTCAAGCAATCTTAGCCCTGCAAGAGGCGACCGAAGCCTTCCTCGTAAACCTGTTTCACGATGCTAATCTTTGCGCCATCCATGCGAAACGGGTTACAATTCAGCAAAAAGATATTCAATTGGCACGAAGACTACGCGCTTCATGGGGGACTGCAGTTTGAAGGGGATTATGGGCTTTATGGCGGATGCATTTGTTTCTTGTAACGGGTGTTACTCGAGGAAGTCCTTGAGACGGTTCGCGGATAACGTTTCTCTATGCGAACAGTGCTTTGTTTTACCACAATAGGGCGGAATGGTGGCTAGGCGAATTGGTGTTAAAAGGCGCCCTGGGGTCGATTATCACTTTTACATCGCTGAGCTCCGGGTCACGGTGCTTATACCAGCTTCCACTTTTTTCCGGTGCGCCATGGAAATGGACTATCAGTATCGATATAGCAATGTTGGGTGTTGCAACCAACAAGTAATTCCGGTATACTTTTGATCAATGGTTGTTCCAAAGCAGCTCAATCGGAATCGAAGTAAAGATCGAATAAAGAAGAGTCTCGTCATTGTCTACGTTGAAGTGTTCTCCAGGCCCACACTGCCCAAATTCTTGGGCCTAAGACTGATGTGCTTTTTCAACTTCTGGATATGCGGAGCAATGTCAATTTACATGAACTCTTGCAAACCAAAAGTCCGTGCCTCCAGATTCTTTCATCCACCATGTTCCAATATTTACTGCTGGGATGAAAACCCACCCTGGTCTTCTGGTACCCCTCATGTATCACTCCCGCTCCAGGTGGACTAGATGTACATTTCGAACAGACTGCTCTCAAGTCCACAGCTATGTATTGGAAGGGTATATTGACTCGACTATATCTCATCTGATGAAACGCGTTCTCTGAACCCTGTTTTCTTATTCGCTGAAAATATATCCGAAATCCCAAATGAAAGGGACGCCCGGGACCTGGTATACTTTGATCAAGGGGACTGGTCTGGAATCGTTTCATTTAACTGAGAGTTTGACAAGGTCCCGAGTACTGCGACTGCTTCAAGGTACCCATGTCAGTTTGCTCGGACGACTAACACAAGTGGACGGCAGACTCCAATTGGACGTTGCGAAAAGCGGCGTCTGGTCTCAAGAAACGCTAGACCGATGGGTAAAGGTAAACAACATGGCCTGCTAAATCAAACAATTACGGAATGGCTTCAGGCAGGCTGCAGATGGGTCGCTTGACATGGAGCTATTATTGACTTTTGTATAGGTGTATGCCGTCGTACGGCACAGCCATGGAACGCCACTTGGGGCTTGCGCGGAGACGGGACTTGCAATCCGCCCTTATTGCCGAGCCATATATGCATTCAAGCGGATCCCCAGGTCCTTTTCGTATAGGTTCCCGCGCTCTAGAACGTACAACAGATGGGAGCTCCCGCAGCCACTGTTGCTATTTTCGCCTAGGAGTCTGCTCGACCAAGTGTCATGGTAAAGCGCTCGTCGTAGCCTTGCGCCTAGCTGCCATTCTGCCGTGATTGTAACGGTCTCAATTATAGTCATTTACCTCTTTGGATTATTCATTGTCTACAGTGCTGCTGACTTAACTGATAAGAAGACATTAACCAACCATTGCCAATCTCTCCCCAATGGCCCGCCTCCGTGAGCAACAACAAGGAGAACTGTCTTTCTTGTCTCCATTCACTTCCACAGTCCCCTCTCGTTCGATACATACAAGGCTCACCTCTGCAAACGTCGATAACTCCGCCGGTGAACAAGGCCGTTCCTGCAAGCGAGCGTCTGGAAAGTTTAGAAAAATATGAGGTGCATATGTAGGAGAATTGCCGCACGAATCAATGGTTCATCCGATATGTTGGGGCGTAGGTGGCGTGTGCTTTGACGACAGGGGACTACGCGGAAAACACGCTCCTGCCGACGTACGAGCAATTTGCGAGTATCCAAATTCCATTCGAGACGCACGAGGTGGTTCCGTGTCCTAGCACTCGGGAGAGGCCCAAGACTTGCTCTCTGGATCTTTGGATTTTGCGAGGAGTTCCAGCTTCAGCCCTAGAGGAAGAGATCAGCAATAATTAAGACTACGATATGCCATCCAAGTCACAGCGATCACCGATGTAACACATAGTACCGTGGCCTTGAGATTTACCATGCCACGGCTTCAAAATCATGGAGAATTGCCGATACTTCGAAGGATTCTCCCGCGCAAGCACCCCTACAGCCCTAAATCAAGGGCCCCGAGCTCCTTGCATATGTTCCAATACCAAGAAATGAAACTTTGCAGGGAGCAATGACCTCAATGAGCTAGCTAGCTATCTATATGGATACTTGAAGCGCCGCTCACCTTTTCCCCTCGACGACCCTTCGAAGTTTTCGTCCCACCGTCAATTCCTCAGCCATGGCTCCAATGCTTCCCCTGGTATCTGGTTTACTCTCTTTTGCTCTGACGGCAGCTGCTCAGGCTCCGGTCAACAACAACACTTACGAGTACATTGTTGTTGGTACTGGACCTGGTGGTGCGCCACTTGCTGCCAACCTTGCAAGAGCCGGGCATTCAGTGTTGGTCCTTGAGGCTGGAGATGATCAGACTGAGAACACGAACGTTTCTCAATGGCTCAATTTCAATGCCGCTGGCAATGATCCCGCTACGAGGTGGGACTTCTTTGTGAAGCATTCGGACGATGAGGCTAGGGAAGCTCGGTATATGCACCGGACGTGGCGCAAGACTGATGGAGGGTTCTATGTTGGTGTAGATCCTCCAGCAGGAGCTAAACCACTTGGAATTGTAAGATAATCTCCTCTTTGAACCTCGTGTTGGTCTGGAGCTAATTTCACCGTAGTACTACCCGCGTGCAGCTACTTTGGGTGGTTGCGCTATGCACAGTGAGTCTTCCGCTTTTTAAACGACATTCAGCTTGCTAATCATATTCTCATTGCTTAGACGGGTGTCTAACTATGAATCCTAACGATCTGGACTGGCAATATATTGCAGACATTACTGATGATGATTCATGGAGCCCGGAGGAAATGCGCAAACATCTCATTAGTTTGGAAAAGGTCCACTACAACAGCACCTACACCCACGGACACAACGGCTGGCTCGACATGACGATGCTTGACCCTGGATATACCACCAGCGCCGATGCTAAACAATTGAGCGAATTGGCTGCTCAGGCTGCCGGCTATGCCAAAGCGGAGGCATCAGAGCTCTTGCAGCGAGACATGAACGGCGCCCAGCGAAACCGAGACGAATTAGTTGGTCCATTTGGCGGTGTCAGTCATATCAACCCCAATGGCAGGCGTTCTTCACCAGGATATTATCTTCGAGACACTGTTGCGGAGAAGAAGTACCCCATTACTCTTGCACTAGACACTCTTGCGACAAAGATCATCTTCGACCGGAACGGAACCAAGCCCAAGGCTATTGGAATCGAATACCTTCAAGGAAAGAGCTTGTACAAGGCCGACCCTCGCTCCAAAGCCAATGATACGGGAGTCGCCGGCAAAGCCTTTGCCTCAAAGGAAGTGATCATTTCTGGCGGAGCGTTCAACTCCCCACAATTGCTCATGCTTTCGGGTATTGGTCCCAAGGCCCATCTTGAGAAGTTCAAGATCCCTGTTGTCGTCGACCTTCCTGGTGTCGGGCAGTCCGTTGCCGATAACTACGAGGCTGGTATTTTGTCTCTTGCTAAGCGTGCCGTGACTGGTATGGGCGAGATTTTCCCTGCCTTCTGGCAAACTTCACAGGGTGCTATCAGGGATATCTACATGTGGTGTGGATCTTTCTCCTTCGAGGGCTTCTGGCCAGGGTAAGTCAAATCAACACCAACCTTCAGCCCAAACAGTGACAACATACCATACTAACACTCCCAGATTTCCCAACCTCCCACCAGACTTCACCCAAACCCACGGCCCTAACCAATACGAATGCGCCCTCGTACACATGAACCCCCGCTCCCAAGCCGGCATAGTCGAACTCCAATCCTCAGACCCACGCGACGTGCCCGCCATCAACCTCAACTTCTTCAAAGAAGCCGGCTCCGACAAAGACCTCACCGCCATCCTCGAAGGCGTAGACTGGGTCCGCTCCTGGCTAGGCAAAGTCGACCCCACCGCCAACAACACCCTCGCCCCATTCAAAGAACTCCACCCCTGCGAAGGCGAAATCGGAAAACAGAATTGTACCGCTGCAGCCCAAAAGACATATCTCAAGGAACAAGCGTATAGTCATCATGCCTCGAGTAGTTGCCGTATCGGCGCTGATGATGATAAAATGGCGGTTTTGGATTCCAAATTCAGGGTGAGAGGGGTTAGTGGGTTGAGGGTTGTCGATGCGAGTAGTTTCCCCAAGGTACCCGGTGGATTCCCGGTCTTGCCTACTATGATGTTGTCTGAGAAGGCTAGTGAGATTTTGATTAAGGGGTTGTAGGGTGTTGGAAAGGAGGTTTGGAAAATTGGACTTCGTGTAAATTGAGATTTGTTGGTTTGGTACGTACATAGATATATATGCAATGTAGTACGTTTAGTGTCAACTAGTGCAAGAATAACTGTTTGTGATAAGTTTCCCAACACAGGTTAGGCATATGTCAGGAACTGTTGTCCATGGATACAAGTCACTATTCACTTCACTACAATTCAAAAAGTGCGTATAGAGTATGAAAGGGCTTCCATTTGATTTAGACCGTGACTATTAGACCACCGATGAAAGTCCGTAAAGTCCCATTGAGAGAAAACCCATGAATTGTTATACCGCCCATTGAAGAATCCACATGTTGAATTCCGTAAGTGTACCTCATCAAAGTCACCGAGGCGCATTTCCAAAGTCCAGTGCCGTGAAGTACCATTCGTTATAGAACCCATAGACACATTCCATTCCGAGTGTCAAGCAACCAGAAACCCATAGACCATCGAACGCCGACAATTCCTGAGGAGATAGCGGTTAACATCCGGGTATATGAGACAACAGAGGGAAATATTAGAGGGAGATTTTTAGTTGAGATGGCAAAGTTTGCTTGGTGTTGTACAAAAGATAGGTTTTTGTTGCAACACTTTGCGGTGGGGTTTGTCCATATCAACATGATATTTTTACATACCGAACACCTGGAAACCGATCGTATTCAATTGAAGTGAGAGACCAGTCAGTTGCCGATAGGTGGTCGAGGTCTCTAGACGTAGTCGTCGTCGCTGACGTGGAACTCGGAGACTGCGCTGTCCTCGGAAGATGGCTGCTCGCCAAAGTTCTCGTCTTCCTCGATCTCATGTTGAATCCAAGCACCGATGCCAGCAGTAGCGTTCCTTGAGGCCCTGCGAGCAGAGCGAGGACGAAGCTCTCGAGTGACGTCGCCCTTGTTATGCTTGGCGGGCGTGGAGAAGGTGACATTGGGATCACCATTCGGGACCATGCCCATGTTGGAGACGTCATTCTCGCTAGCGGGGACGACAGGTCGAGCATTGACGAGGAATGGGTTTTCGGACTTGATATTGGCAGGGGAGACATGGACAAACGACTCCTTGCCGCCCAAGTCGTTTGGAAGCATTGGGGAACCGTACGGCTCTACACCATCGAAGGAATCAAATGTCATGTCAGTCATGAACGACATGTCGATTTCCGATTCGAATGGGTTAAAGAAAGGGTCGGTCATACCGGCATTGTCAACCATGCCAACCTGTTTCCCCATGCCATTGTGATTATCTGCAGCTGCGGTCTGATAAGCGGTGCCATCGAAGCTGCTCACGCCAAAAGAGTCATTGGAAGTGAAACTATCACCGATAGCCTCGATCTTTTGGCGGGCAGCGAGTTCTCTAGCAAGCGACATCTCCTTGTTGAACTTGTGGGAGAAATCAGCCATTTGAAGAGACTCAAGCTTGGGCTCTGCGTGACGGTATTCCCGGTTAGTCAAGGTTCCGACTTCTGGTAGAATGTACATGATGGGCTCTGTCTCTTGGAGAGAGAAGACAAACATACTTGGGGAGCTGCCGAGACTAACTGGAGTCTGGGCCTTCCTGCCTCCATAGGGAATGCCAGGGCTTCCAGCTGTGATGACTTGTTTCTTTGTAGAGCTCCTACGCTTCTTTGGAGTCTCGTAGTCGGATTCGGTCAGGTGGTCGTCGGCATCGGACTCGCTATCATCCATGCGAGCACGTCGCTTCCTGCCTGACTTTGGCGTAGTAATTGGTTGAGTACGGCTAACGACACGCTTGATGGGAGTAGTTGTAATAGTCTTGTCGATTCCGCCGGTAGCAGCCAACTTACGAAGCTTGGCGAAACGCTCCGTAATAGCACGCGCGGATGGCTTCGCTGGCGCGTCATCGGCTGCGATATATCTTAGCTCAGGTTACAAGCAACATTGAACTGGGATCCGATTATCCTTACGCCAGGCGAAGGCAATTTTGGCTGAGTCAACCTTGATTCCATGGGTCTCAATTAATTTGAGCAGCAAGACGCGGTCATTCTCTGCCGTCCAATGGATACCCATGTTGACGGAAACTGAACGTGTTTGTTTGTTTGTGAAACGGGTTCGTGTTTGGCAACGCGGTGGCGACGCTGCTCGTGTTTAGCTGAAGGCAGAGCGGTGTGTAAAGGTAGACGTAACAAGACAGCAACGAAGAGTAGAGGAGGAAAGAGGAAGCGTGAGGGAGGAGGCGGTCAAAAACAGAGAAGAAGTAGTGGGATTGCAAGATTTGTGGGTCCACGTCGGCGCTAGTCCATTTGGGTGAGGAGTGAAAGTAGAAAAAGCGAGGACAAGGAGGCTGGGGAAGCGAATTAGTGAGATACACACCTAAAAGATTCTCTCTCTTCCTCAAAGCCTATTATCTCCCAAAGCGGTAGAGTCTCTGAGTCAAACTTGGAATTGTGGGGCGACTGTTCTATGGGATTCGGGGATGGTCATGTGAATTGGAAGGTCAGTGAAAGAGCGTCCGATTTGGGAGCATGGTATTGATCCCTAAATTTGAGGGTTGGTTTTTTTGTGTCTACATTCCTAATCCCTTGCCTTCTAGACCCTTTGCATTTATATCTTGAGTGAAGAATTGGCACTGACGGCAGCCTCCCCAGGCTCTGCATGGTACTTAGCTTGGGAAGTTATCTGACCCTCATAGGAAGTAAACATTCGTTGCGGAAAGCGCGTCATGCGGGAAGATGTAGAGTTGGATATGCAGCCAGAATATGCAGCAGGCCAAACTCAAATGAATTAATTGAATGTGTATCAGTGATCAAGAGCGGTAGGTCTTCAGCCCTTCAACGGCGGGAGAGATCATTCCTGTCGGTGACTTGTAAAAGCCCTTGCACTGTGCCAGTATCATTCGCTGTACACGTCCACAGACAGTACGTCCGTTGCACAAGATCCAGATCCATGGCCCTCCAATCCAAACTTCCTACCACTGCCTCCCCAACACAACCTTGCATGTCCTCCGCCCCCCTCTTTCTCCATTTACCATTGCAACTTATCCACTCCCTACAAGCTCCGTAGACTCAAGTACACCTCCATAATAACAGTCGACCCCACATCCCCGCTACCACATCCGTACCACACGATCCTGCCGTAGCGACCAATCATTACACACATCGTAACGCCATGCATTAGCACCGCCCCAAGCGCCCGGCTTCAACCGCAACTTTGCTATAACGACATATCATCTTTTTCAAATCCATTCCCCGAATGACTTTTTAACCGACAGAATTCGCTTCTGCAGGGGATGAGATGCGGACACAAGGCATATCCTGGTGCTTTTAAGGCCAATTGGGCCATTTGAACGACGTGACGAATGCCGGGGAAGCGGGATGGTGGGATGGGTATACGATGAGTTGGACGGGTAGGCTTGTGTTTTTGCTACAGGAAAGGCGCATGCTGGTTTAGATGCTGCCCAAATACTGTATCGCAAAGCATATGTTGTGTATCGTAGCAAGGAGTATCATGACAGCATGACGGGCCCGTGAGCTTCCATCAATGCACGGAGCCGGCTTGCCAAAGTTCGAGATGGCCACGATGACGATGCTCTCCGCATCTTTGAGCTGGCGTGAAATGACCGCTCAGAAAGAAGGGACGATGAGGTCTCAACTCGAAAAGCGCTTTATTGCAGAATCCGTAACGAAAATATCAATTCACACCACCCTACCCTCTAGCGAATTTCCCATAAATCCTATCCAAGAATCCCACCCCGCATTACAGCCCCCAAAAAGTCATCAAGAAACGCGCCGACACGCAGTCGCGCAGTCACACCCCCATTCTCCTCGTCCCAACCCCTCACCCGTCATCAGTTAAAACGCCTTAGGCTGTTACACAGCATATCGCCCGCGCACGGGTACGTACCTGAAGTTTATCATACATGGCTGCCTGTTGCTATGTGAGACTACGACATCGCTTACAGATCCACTCTTTCTTTTGGCGAGTGGCAGGATTGATATGGGTTCAACGCGGGTGGAGGTGTGATAGCGGCGTTTCGGGTGGGAAGTGGAGGAGCGGATTGGTTGTGGGATGATACACGAAGTTCTCGATGGACTCATGGAAGAGGAGTGGGTTTCTGGCCGACGATGAGCGAGTGCGTTGTGATGTGTCAGCTCTGCTTTGAATATCTGGATTGGTTGGTGAGGTGTACGCTGATACAAGACTTCGTTATCGTGGAATTTACTAGGTTGTATGTGCATATTGCTTGAGAAGAGATGAGTTTGCTTCTGTGAGTGTTTGGATGTCAGCACAGGAGGATGGAAGACAAAAGTGTAGACGTGTGGATACGCGCACTTGACGTTGAAACGCAAAGAAGGGTGGCTCAGTTTCGGACGGGACAGGTCTGCTTAGAGGTAACGGGAGGGCACAGTTCGAGATGAATGTGTGGTTAGTAAAACATCATAAATCAAACCTCAGGTTCTATTTAAACGTGAGGTTCTAATAGAAAAGTAATCCCATCCATAATGTTATTTATTGTGAACCTGATTTAGCTACGGAAAAGTTCCATAACCTTACTTTCCCGTCCCTTCCACCACCTGACTGATTTGGTAGTGACAGCGTGAATCCCACTTGAAGACGCAACCCGAACCTTATTCCATGATACCAGGGCCTCCCGAGAGCACGTCTTGTGCGCTGAAATGGTGTTCAGACAAAGTCTCCGTCATTGATATCTTTGTCGTCGAAGCTCATGCTGTCGAGGCTCAAGTCGTCGGTGCTGAACTCGTTGTTGGTGCTGAACAATTCCATATCGCCATCGGGGCTCTTCTCCTTCTTTATCGGAGAGGTATTCGTAGAAGAAGATTTCTTGGAAGACTTGGTCACACGCCCGGCTTTAACACCTAGAACATGTCAGTGATCTTGGATATACCCAGAGACTGGTCAAGAGCCGAAGACAAGATTGCATACCAGATTTCTTCACCGGCGACTTCCTCACGCGACGAGCCTGCGGAGTTGCTGGTGCCTCTCTACCATCATTTTCTGCCTCCTGCCTAAGCTTAACTGCCAATTTCTTTGGCCCACGCAGAGCGCATTCAATTGAGTCATAGGTGGAGTCGCTGCCGAAAAGACGAGCGACCTCCTTGCAATTGATCTAGATAGCCCACATGAGTATGGTACCACACCAGATTAAAGAATAATGAAAACTTGCCTTCCCATTGAAGGAGCCTATGATTGCCGCCAGCAGACGATCGCGCACGGCTGGGTTGGACCATTGAATTGGCATCTTGGAGTTGGGAATCTTAGAGTGTTAGTGTTATGAACGTTGAAGTTAGTATGATCGAAGTGTGCTGAGAGTAATGGAGTCCCGTCTGAGAAGATGGGTTACGGGCGGCACTCATAATGAGAGTGAAGGAAGACGTGGGAGTTTAAGCCTAATAGATTAAAACTTACGTTAAGAGTTTTATAGAGTAAAAGGTAAGATGGGCGCCTTAAGGACCAATACGGAGGTGGATGTTGTCGAATAGTTTGTGAGTAGGGTTCGAGTGGGGTGTTGTGGAGATGGAGTGAGCGAGTCCAGGTTGCCGTTTTATAGTGCAGACCGGCGCGGTGAAAGACTAGCACCGAGAACACTGGTCCCTTCGCCTTCAACCTTGAGCATTCCAACCTTCCGTAGTCAGTTTCAGAGCTTTACAGGTGAATGATGAAGAACACTACCTTCCCGTGTCTCCTGCATATGAGGCGTTCTTGTGGAACAATGCAACGCATGCAAGCTTGAAGTGAGTCAAAAGACCACGATAGATACAAGCAGCGTGCATGTCGGAGGATGCACATGCGCCGGGGTCTATAATGTGGTTAGCATTCTACAGTGATGGTTCTTCTACATGACACCGCTAGAGAGGTTGTACAATGACTCCCCCCCAGCCTGCGATGATACCACATCCCGACTATATGCACTATGAAATCAATTTGGAAGTTTCCGTGGCCAGTATTCATTGGGCACATATTATTCCCTGACGCCTGTCCTTCTGTCAGGCGGAAGCACATAGAGCTGAAGAGATCGTAACCTCGAAGCAGAGCGATAAGAGAAGCTGGCCAATCTTTGAGAAAAAGGCTTGTACTCAAGGACATAGCGTGTTTTAAATCCGATCATGTGTACTGTTTAACGTCCGCCGCTATTCGAAGCCAATAATCGACGAGTAGATTGAGCTTGTTTCTATCTCTGCGTATCTTTGGACACAGCTTGCCTATCCTGCATCTCTATCCCCGACTCTCCCTTCTCAAGATCCGGTTCCTTCCTCCTCCTCACAAACGGTGGATGAATGCTCGACCAACAAATCCCATTACAATGTGAACAAATCCAAAACCTCACCCCACTGCTCAGACCCTTCTGACAGCCCCCACAAAGAGTCTTGTTGACGGACATCGGCGCCTTTTTATCATTCTGATGTGCGACTTCCCAAGCTTCTTGGATGTATCGCTTATGACGCCTCTTCCGCAATGCTTTGGGGTCGATTAAACAACATACTTTGCATATCGATTGGAATTCGAGGGTTTTGTCGGACCAACTGCATGCGCATCTTCGCTTGTATTTGATGGTGTGTGATCCTGAGATGTATTTGTAGTAGCAGGTTTTGCACCATGGTGAACAGAGTGCTATGTGTCTCTTTTCTTCGAGGGTTGGTCGGCGATCTATGGTCTTGCAGCCCTGTAATTGATGAATTAGTATGTATCTATGTGGCTTGCAGTCATGTGAAGACTTACTAGGCATACGACTTTCCGGCAATAGAGGCAGATTTCTCGGTCGTCCTCCTCGCAACAGTGTTTCCTAAGCTTGGGAACTCGGTGCTCCATGTCGCGACCCGGAAACACAGCTTCTCTGACTGCCTTTGAAGCGAGACTGAAATTGATGACGTCGTCGTAATGAAGATTTTCCACGACTTCTAGGAGAACGTGTTCGATGTTCAAAATCTCTTGGAGCTTGGGATTCGACACTGCGAAGTCGTAGGTGGGAGTGTAGGGAGTAGTGCGTCTGATTTTCCATCTACCCGTCCGTCGAGCTTGCTGGATGCATCGCACAAGATAATGGATGAAATAGAGCAATGGATTGACGATCATTAGTCGAGTGAATACGAAGGGTACTGCAAGGATGACACATATGTACATCCAAAGTCGCATGGGGTTCAAGATGCTGTGTGGTCTCACATCGAAGAAGATGCCGAGATACATAGCGAGTGAATGGATAGCGCTTTGAGGAGTCAGCAAATATCTTTTGAAGCCACTGGATGTAACTTACAGTACGGCGACGTTGGTCTCCCAGCTGCTTGCGAACCACTTGCATCTTTCACCGGCGTTGTCCTTCTTGGTAAACCCAGCAGCTACTTCGAAGAAGCTTTCGTGGCCAGGAACAACCTGCCATGCCTCTGCCATCTCTAGATTGCAGTTTATGGCGCTAGGAGGAAGATACTCGGCTTGCCAAGTGATGCCAATAGCTAAGACTGTAGCCAGGCTAAGGTCAACTAAAGCTAGGGAAAAGAGTTTAGGACCCTTATCCCACTGCTTTTTTACCATCATGAAGATGGATATGAAATTCCATGGGAATAATGTCAAGCTCTGTAGAAACGTTAGCTGATGAATCTCGTACAGTGCTACATCTAGCAGAAAGGTAATGCATACCGCAATGTAGACCAATAGTTGCGAAATCTCCACATGCGGATTGTATGGCGGACTTTGCAATAGCTGCGGGTGTTTTCTGACAAACTGATATCTCTGCCTTGCCTGAAACCCTCCGATTGCGGCTGGAATCACCCCAACCACTTTCAGGCCCAATATCCATGCCTTGGAGAGTTCTGCGTCTGCTCCTTCGACTGCATCCCATCTCCAACCGAAACAACCTAAAAGAAAGTCAAGGTTGGGTTTCCACATGCTGGATATGTAGATGAGAGAAGCCGCATGGGAAGATCCGGCAACAGGGTGGTTGATAGTAGCGATGAGATAGATGGGATTTGGGGGCGGCAATGCCGCACAGCGTAAACAGATCCGGTGTGGCTGGCACAAGGCATCAAGGCCGCAAGGTAACGCCACCAGACCTTGTGGACGGACAAGGAATTTTGGATTGGTTGGGGGTTGGGTTAAGAGTGATTTTATGACAGGCCGTTGAGCTAGGCTAGGCTGCACTGGACACTCGTATTTACAGCCATGAGGTAGGGAACGATTGTGCTCTGCGACTGGAACATGGAAGAGGGAATGGGAATATCAATGAGACAGCAAGGCCGAATGTGGGGAACGGGTCCTGCAGTATTTTATTGCTTTCTTGTTTGCCCTTGGTACAAGGTCACATATGATTGACTGGTCCCATTGCGACAGCGCATCCTGATGATGCAGTTTGACTCCCCCACCAAAACCAAACCTTGGAAGCTCGTGTCGCTTTGCCGCGCCGGCCCAGCCGCCCGCGCCACACCACCGCGCCACCTCTCGGTGAGCTGTAAGAGGAGTAGTGTCTTCATTAAAATCTCCCGACGGCGTTAATAATAGATAATGTCTTCTAGAGAGAGCCTCAGAACATCCTCGGCTATCTCAAAAAAAAGGAGCGACCATGACCTGAGGAAAGGAGCTGAAAGAGACATCATCACGACCAGAGATATGCATAGTATCCATGGATCGCTATGACAAAATTCTAGGACGTAATTTTTCAGCCAAAGGCGCTGTTCATGCAGTTTATTATCATACGATTTTCCAAGCATATCCTGATCCCTCGCTCGAAGGGGTTTTTCTGGAGTGTAGTATTTTGCACTCCGTTATACTCTCTACCCGAAGAATATGCCATGGATTGTAACAAACCTTTTGATGGATCTCGGACACAAGTTATGTAAATAATACTGTCTCATCTTGTACCAAGTCCGAGACCATTCTTGCCCTTCTTATCCTTGCCATCATCCCACTGCCTTTTCCCTCTCTTCGCCGCTTTCAAGTCCTGCGTCTTCTCCAAGGGATCAATGACGACAAGCTCCTCCTCGTTCTTGCGCTTCCATTCTAGATCTTTGCCCAATCGATCTTTGGCAAAAGTCAGGGTATGCGACATCCAGCCGGTGTCATCGTCCGACTCATCTTGATCTGCCTTATCCCAAGCTGTACAAGACTGGCAGCCGACAATGAAATGAAGATCACAAGGCACCTCCTCTTCCGCTGTAGAATCTGTGGGTCTTTTCGTTGCGGGCTCTTCGTCAGCAACCTGCTTGGCCCCATCCTCAGGCAGCTTCGGTGTCTTGCTCTTTGCGTCGGAAGGTGCTCCCTCGAGTTTTGATTTGAACTTGGATAATATGTCTAGCGCGGCCCTTTCAGAGGCTGCATTTCCACCGCCAGTTCCCCTCTTTCGACCTCGCGTTGTAGAAGCGGGCACCATAGTATCTAGCAAAGATTTTTTCTTTGTGGATTCCGTGGCTTGTACGGGGGCATTCCGCCTCATCGAAGCTTTCACGGCTGCAATCTGTGCATTGACACGATCAAGTTTTGACAGTTCGGGCGACGGCTCTCGCGGTGCTGGGGGCGGTGATGGTGATTTTGGTTTCTTTGGAGGCGGGGAGGGCGATCGCGCTGGAGACTTTCGTGACGGCTTTCGAATTGGTATAGACTTTGCTTCCCTTGGTGCTTCTGGTAGCTTCGAATTGGGAACTGCCAGCGGCTCTTCTGGCCCGGCGCTCACGAGAGCCTTGTTATACTTGGGTTTCTTTGGAATAGGTGCTGCATCGACATCCTCTCCATCATCCCCAAAACTAAGCAATGCTTTGCCAGCTTTCCTCTTTGGCTTTTTGGCTTTCTTGGCTTCTGGTTCAGTACGTTCTGCCACACGCGCCTTCTTCACCATGTCATCGAAAGGATTGATGATGATCTCCGCACCAGTGATCCGTGTGGGGTACATAGGTCTATCATCGCTGCCATCCGCAATCTCAGCCTCTCCCATCTTCATTAAGTTGTATATGGTGTCTCCTGCAATTCTTCCAAATAGAGTATTTTTACCGGTCAACTCTGGGGTATTCCCAAGGGTAAAAAAGAATTGACTTCCATTATCATCTTTCTGCCCAGTGTTTGCCATGCCCAACAGTCCTCTCCGGTTGAACTTTAGTCGGCTGTGGAATTCATCTGCGAACGCGCCATCGTAGCTGCTCTCTCCACCCTCACCGGTACCAGTAGGGTCCCCTCCTTGTACTATGAATCCCTTAACCAACCGGTGAAAAATTGTGTTGTCATAATATCCGTCGAGACATAGCTGGAGGAAGTTGCGCGAGGTGATGGGTGTTTGCTTTGCGAAGAGCTCGATCTCGAGTGGGCCGGCCGTCGTTTGCAGAACGACCTTTGCGGTGGGATTCGGCTCGAGATTGTATACCGCACTCATGTTGGTGACTCAACCAGAGGTATTTCTGTACCGAATCGTTATATCGAATTCTTGATGCGTGTGTTGGAGTTCGCGCAGCTTGGGAAATTCTGCCAGAGAGCTCCAATCACCGCCCACGTGCCGATGAAGATCTGCGCTAGCCCCGATTTGACTAGCGGCAAAAATTCCAGGGTCCATGTGCCGACGTCACAGGTGTTCCGTGTCAGTTCATTTTGAGGTGGCCCAGTCCTCACTTCCAGGCTTTCTGTTCACCAACAACACAATTTTCTAAGATGCGGGTTTGAGTATTCGGACTTGTTGTCGTCTCTGCCCTCTTTCTCCTCTCCCTCTCCTCCCTCGTATAGTAGCATTGCGTCAACCTTGCATTAGCTCCCGCACATCATAATGCTTCCATACATCAATACTCGTACGTTCAAAAGAGTTAAATTACATGACGATGACTCGTGTGTTGACCACCTGAAACAGCATTTGGCTATGTGGCCAATCTCATTGGAGCATCGACGGACGAGCGTAAGCATCATTTGACAGTGATTCCTATTTCGCTTTACTGACAGTTCATTAGTCAAGCTTATAACCACCTTCTTTCTATCATATCCGCTTGCGGCGGTCTTGAAACGCATTCCGGATAAGGAACCTTGGAAGAAGAATGTTTTCATCATAGGGTATGTGTAGAACAAGCTGCATGCCTCCAAATTCTAATGTTTTGTAAAGGGTGTCCCTCTTCTACCTCATCGGTCTTTTTGATCTATGGAGCGGCCTTCGGACCTTGGCTATCAGTGCTGGAGGCGCATATCTTATTTCGGCCAAGATCAACTCTCCTTATATGCCATGGATTGGGTTTGTGTTTTTAATGGGGCATATGTCCGTGAGCCACATCATTCGGCAGAATCTAGACGATGACTCCGTTGTCGACATCACAGGTATGCTAAACGTACTGTGGATTAGCAGCTTTGATTTTAAGCTAAGTTTTGTGTAGGTGCTCAGATGGTTATGGTCATGAAGGTATTATGCTCCAATTTACCGTCCTTACTCTTGGCTAACTCATCTAGCTTACGGCATTTTGCTGGAACGTTCAGGATGGTCGACTTCCCGATTCCGAGCTATCGGAGTTCCAAAGAGAGCATGCAATCCGAGAGCTGCCATCTATCCTGGATTTCGCTGGTTATGTCTTGTTCTTTCCTGCTGTGATGGCTGGGCCTGCCTTTGACTTCTGTGACTACAGTCGCTACATCTCAACTTCCATGTTTACACTACCGCCGGGGACTGATCCGGCAAAAGCGCCCCCAACGCGTAAGAAGCGTAAGATTCCTCGCAGTGGTACCCCGGCCGCTATCAAAGCAGTTTACGGAACTATCTGGCTGGTCCTCTTTTTGAAGTTCGGTGGCTGGTATAACACAAGGTTCTTTTTGAGTGACCAGTACATGACGTACTATTTCCCTCGCCGAGTTTTCCAACTATATATGCTGGGGATTACTACGCGGATGAAATATTACAGCGTTTGGAGTCTCTCAGAGGGTGCTTGCATTTTGTCTGGGATCGGTTATAATGGAATTGACTCTGCTACTGGCCGCGCCAAGTGGGATCGTCTTACAAACATCAAACCAATCGAGATCGAGACGGCACAGAACACACGCGCTTTCCTTGGATCTTGGAATCTCAACACGAACAACTGGCTGAGAAATTACATGTATCTCCGGGTGACACCAAAGGGCAAGAAGCCTGGATTCCGAGCAACTTTAGCTACATTTATAACGAGCGCGTTCTGGCACGGCTTCTATCCTGGATATTATATGACATTTGTCCTAGCTTCTCTACTTCAAACGATAGCAAAGAGTAAGTCCTGTGAATCACAAATCAAGCCTCTACATATGATCTTTCTAACATCGCAATAGACGGTCGCCGACTCATTCGCCCCATGTTCCTCACTCCTGACGGCAAATCTCCTCTGCCATCTAAACGATACTATGATATATTCACGATCTTTCTAACACAAGCCGCCTTCGCCTTCACAACAGCCCCTTTCGTTTTCCTAGGCTTCACAGACTCTATGATCGTCTGGTTGCGTGTCTATCTTTACGACATCATCGGCGTTGCCGCCTGCTTTGCCCTCTTCTCCCGCTCACTCCCATTCCGCCGTCAACTCATGAAACGCCAAGCAGATCGCCAACCAGCTTCGGTCGGCGTGGATGTCTCTGGAATCGAGAAGGTTGCCAAAGAAGAAGCTAAGAGGGAACGATTACTCCGCAGAGAAAGCACAGAAGAAGGCGTTCGACGAGCACCAACGCTTGGATTGCCAGACGATCCAGAGGCAGAGATCGATGAGATTGTCGCGGAAGTTAAACAGGAGATTGAGGAGAGGAAACGTAGGGGTAGCACTTTGCAAGGATTTGATGTGAGAAAGGCAGTGGAGGAGAAGATCAACGAATTGAAATCCGGCATGAACAAGGCTTCTTGAAATTCACGATAAGGGGCGCTGGACAGCTTTACGAATATCCCAGTGGTTGGAGTATGAGTTTATAAACGAATGGACGAGTAATGAAGTGGTGGAGCATTGGCTATTCAAGCACGTATGCCCTTTCATCTTTGCACACGTCTGCCAGCAAACAAGTTTGGACGTTTCACATACAATAGAAATTAGGTCCTGTAAGCAAACCTTCGCCATACGCCTGGCGGCGAATTAGATATACATATTAATCTTGATTTCATCACTGCATTCAACATGTCTTTCACCATCTTGTACATAGTCAATTTCATGAAGTTTTGTATTTAATATCCCGATATAGAGATATTAGTGCACTATCTAACTGTCTCATCTGATCTAACCCTGGGGAAGACAGACAGAATGTCAGACGTGCTCTCATGTGTGTGTGGTAAGTACACTCATCCATGTTGAGTATACTCAGGAATTGATTGTGTCGCCATTTGTTCCATACTCATATGTCGCCTCCTTCGCCTCCGTTTTCCTAGCTGCAATTGTCATCTACCAGATGCCATGTATCCAGGATACTAGACTTATGGAGAAAGCCTGTCGGTCGCATCCTCCATCTTCTCGTCCTTGGAGCCATCATTGCTGCCGGGATTCTGCGAGACTTCGTTGTCTGAAGCCGAAGTATATCCACCCATGTGTTTGACGCTGACGCAGTCTGAGGCGAATAGCCAATCCGCGTATTCATTGTCAATCCGCATGTAGAGGCATGGCTCCTTGGATGCAAGCGGCTTTGCGACCTTGGAAAGCACTCTATACTCATATGCAGAGGGGAATGTATGGAAGATCCACTCGTCGGATTTCTCGTACTTCAAGCCGCACTTCTCGAGGAAGATTTTAGCACGGAGGAGGGTTGCTTGGGCGAGTACTCGAGCGTCTGTGAGCTCTAGGAGGGTCTCGAGACGCTCCTTGAAGGAAGTGTCGGCGGCGTGCCAGGCTTGGTATGCGGTCGATGGGTTGTCGCGAGGTTCTACGCCCGTGTATGTAGACGGAGTAGAGGGTTGGTCGGCCTCTAGACGGAGAATGTCCCAGCTTGCGTTCGCGAAGACAAGCTTGGACTGTTCGTTCAGGCTCGCTTGGTACGCCTGGGATAGGGCATGAAGCTCGTTGGAGCGGATCTTCTTGAACTCTTGCAGAGCTCTGTCGAACTTCCCACGGGCCTCTTTGACGGTATCCGCGTCAGGTCTCCACTTGGGAGCAGGAGAGATCGACTATCACCTTTGTCAGTCTTTAGTGTTTCAATGAGGTGTGGATGGAGCAAACTGACCCCTGTCGAGGTTCGACGGCGTCCGTCAAATGGAGCATCCTATATAGCTGTGAGTACCCCATCTTGGATTAAACACTCATGTGGAATACGAACCCATGCATCCGGCTCGCCAGCGGAACCCACGCGACCTTCCATGGACACAGCGTCATCCGAGGAATCACTGCTGACCTATCTGGCTGTCAGTTTGCTATTGTTTGTCGGATAGCAGAACATAGTACGTACCTGGACATCCGTATCGATTGCTGAAGCAGCAGAGTCCTGAGGGCCCTTGGCCTCACCAGTGTCAACGACGTCAATCTCATTACCTCTTAGCTGGCGAAACTACTTCAAATCGCACAAGAACTTACTTTAGGAGTCATTGCAGTGCCTGATGGAGAGAAAGAGTCTTGAGTAGCTTTGATATGGTCGTGGCTGCTCCAATCTGCACCGCGGTCGTTGGTATTGTTGGTATCGTGAGTGTTGCAGGGAGCGGGGCTGGCGCCGAGAGGAGTCGTGGGATGGTTAACGTAGTAACCAGGCTCCACAACTCGCCACTGCACGTCCGCCTGCCAGAGCAAATCAGAAAGAAGATCGATTCTGCCTTCAGCATCTTGAGCTTCCTATTTAGAACCTATTAAAACCACAGCTCAATGTCGGTAAGCAAGTCGTTAGGTACCTGAAGCGTCTTGGAGTTCTCGTAGTCGGCCATTGCACGGTCGAAGAGCTTCTGGTTCTCTTCGAGTGCTGCTCGGGCGCGCTCCGCTCGGGTTGGTTTGCGCGGCATTGAGGAAGTTGTAGAGAACTTTCTGTAGCTTGAGGAGAGGAAGAGAGTAGATTAGTGCAGAGGGGAGTTGTTTGAAAGAGAGGAGGAGCTGTGGAACTATAAAGTCCATGCTTGTGCACCAGGTCCTATTGTCGGTGAGAATATGACAGCACTAGGAATATCATCACCCTCCGCGCCCAATAGACGGTGTAGATACATCGTCAGTCAATAGAACAATAGGATTACAACTCACCCCTTGCTGGGGTTTGCATGGCGATGGATTGCACAGTGGGACATCGATACGGACGGGGAGACATAGAGTTTTTGAGGAGCAAAGAAATGCAGCTTCGGAGCTGCCTTTTATTTATTGAAATTTGAGGCCCGAAGGCCAAAGACTTAACGCCGGCCGCGCCCAACTCTCCAAAACGCCCCTTTGGCGAAGACGTTTCCTTCGATGGCATCACTCATCGAAGGAAAAAAGAAGGCCAGCGTCTTCTTCTTCTTCTCCATCGTCGTTGTCGTTGTCGTTGTCGTCGTCGTCGTCCGCCTCCTCCTCGGGAGTGTCGTCGAAGGCCGAGTCCCAGCTCGATGGCTGGGACCGGTCGTCCTCGACGGAGAGGGGAGCAGAGCTCGCAGATGTAGTTGAAGTTTGGGGGTGCTGGGCACTCCCGAAGCAGCAGCAGATGAGAGAGAGCACAGCACCCATCGTGCTGGTGCTGGTAGTGGTTTTGATGGTGGTGGTGGTGCTGTGCTACTGAAAAAGGATTGATTAGCTAGTAGCTTTCTTAGGGGATCGAGAACTGCTTACCTAGAGGGAGAAAGGTGTTGCTGAAGAGAGGGATAGGGCGTGGAGCGAAGCATAATTTAAACCAGACAAAGATTTTACCAAGCCGACAGTCTTTCACTCCTTGGCCTCCTGGGGGAAAGGGAAAACGGGGCCTCCAAGAGCGGGATTGAGCAAACAACCCTTACCGCCACACCGGTGTCCACTTGTAGTCTCTGTGGATTTTCCCCTAATTTTTGCTTCAGAAATGGTGGCTTCGGGGCAGCTAGTTGAGGGAAGCGCCCGAAGGCTTAGCAGGTCCTGCATCTGCCACCAAGAACGGCGCTTTTTCCTCGCCCATTGGAGCAAAAGCACTACTGAAGCAACAGATGCGGTATTCTGTGCCTCTTGTCCTCTTTTGTTTCTCAGATGCACTACCACCAGAGCTCTTGGTAGGACAAGCCAAATCTGAAGGGAGGGTAGCAGCCCCTTCACCGGCAGCACGCAGTCATTTCTAGGACATGTAGTAAAGGCAGCAGTTAGAAGCGTGGCGTCCGTGTGGAATCCAGGAGGGAGAATGGCTCTGGAGTCCGCTCTTATCATCCCTTGTGAAGGGCTATCGTGCGTGAAGACGCCTTAGGGAATCATTGAAAAAGTGCCTGATGCTGGCTCCAGGTAAAGCAAGCACGTAGGCATGACTTTTAACACTAATATCTCCTGGAGCATATCATGGGGGCATTGCTGAAGATAATTCTTGGCCTATGAAGGCAATTGAACTGCACTTGAAGCCGTAGCCGTGCTGCTGATGTTTCGCCTGAACTGGACAAATAGAGCATCAGACACGGCCTGTGCCTCTCCAATCTACTGGCCGTAGCTTATAGAAGCGCTGGTCCATTGAGCGTCATCTTTGAAGAGCGTTGCTCAGAATCCTCTCCAATTGTAACTTCTGCGGTGGCCATAGTGAAAGAACAGGGCCACTAGGTAGTGGTGCGAAATTAGGCCCTCTTTCACATTGAAAAACCGGCAAGCGAGCATTGCCATGCCATAGAACAGCGAGTGAAGCCTGACAGATATTCATTAAGGCGCGGGAGTGCCAATGAAAGCCGGGCCGAAAAATAAACCGTGTCTGCAGATTTCTGGTGCAAACGGGAGAGGGCAAGTCGCTCGCTCCCCGAGTCGGCCACCACAACACCACAACACCACGCCACCCTTCTTATCATAAATTCTTGACCTTCTTCTCCAAATACGTGCTTCAAATCCTCAAAACGATGGACCAATTCACCCCAAACCCCGTCTCCATCTTCGGTTTCGAATTGCTGATACACGGCAATTGTTTTTGGCTCCTAAGAAACATCTACACGCTCGCTGAACTACGCCAGTTGGAGATCAAGGCCCTCGCCCGGTGCAGCGCTGTTGAGGATAATCACCAGGAGAACTTTCAGGACCTGGTCGATAATACCGCTCATGGGATAGTGTCGGCGTGGGCGGAGGGACCGGAAGATGACCCCCTGCAATGGCACATTGACACATGGAGATTATACAAGATCAGAGCCATAGAAGCTCTCAAGGAGGTCACGCACTACCGCGAGCTCCTCCAAGCCGATATCATGGACACCTTCCGACGCAAGAAGAACCGCGGAGAATACCTGAGCGTGGATGAGGTAGATACGGAGGCACTATTTGTGCACAACAAAGAGTACTCCATCTTTATGGGCAAGCTCGTGCTGCACGACCAGTCCTGATGGCAGGAAAGCCCAGGGTCACCATCCAGAAAGCCCCAGGTGCGATTCTCCGGATTTTGGTGTACAGACAATATGGAGCATTTACTGATTTTTCTAGGAGGGCCATCCTTTATTGAGAAGTTGGACGGCAGAATAATAGCGACAGATCTTTGGTGACTGCTCGTGGGAGTATAAGGGGAGGAAAAGATGCCCAAGGGGCAATCCAATGCTGATGATATGATACCCCGGGGAGTAGAGATTGAATCCAGACACATATCCTATATATACACATTGCACTTTTGGTGATAATTTGACGTTTCGCTTGTGGTCCAGGGAAAGCCTCTTATGGACAGTAGCACGTATCCTGTCGAGTTAATACACCGAGAAAGCTAACGGCCGATATGCTTGCGAAGATATTTAGCCTTATGCCCACGTCCCCAGGTGTAGAAAGGCGTGGGGTGAACCAGATACCCTGAGAATCAGGGATTACTTGCAGAGGGCTGGTCAAAGGAGCAATATACTTGGGCTAAGCTTCAGAAACCAGGCTCTCGAGACATGCGGACTAGCTCCATAATGTCAAATTACTTGACGCGGTATAAGCGAGACACTGTGCAAGTAGCGAATCTTCCGGTTCCCCCCGGGTTTAGTAGGACTCTGTAATTTGCCCAAAAACTCCTTCTGGAGCAAACAAGGTCCCTAAAGCTCATATTTGAACCTTCAAGTACCCTAGAACAGGCTCTTATGATGTTATAGGACTATCCAGGAAACAAAATCACTGGCATAAGCCAGCGAAGTGCTAGAGTCCATAGAAGTTTAAAAAAAATACCAAAAAAAAAGTGGCGGTAGTTAGCCGCAGGAGGGTTTCATGAGGAGTCGAACCTCAGAACCTAAGATCAAGTAATTCATATCATCGATAAAACCAAAAGGGGGAAGGGAGGGGGGGGAGGAGGAGACTTACCAACGGCCCAGCCCTCCAGCAACTTTGGGTGCCATCCTAGGGAGGGCAATAGTTCTTTGAAATTAAAGGCGTTATATAGGCCAAAAGTGTGTCTTTTGGGGATACGTCCACAAAAGGCTCAGCGTTTGCAACCAGGAAAGGCACGGGGCAACCCTCCCAGCCACGAGATTACGCCATTAGTTCATTTCCCAGTGACGAGAAACGTTCACCAGGCAGCCGAGAGGGCGGCTGCGCCGCGGCAAGCCTCCCCCGCAACGAGCGAGGACGCTCACGGGCACATGGTAAGGGCCAACAGCAGCAGTGTTGATACGCGGTAGCATTACTTTGCCAGCATGCTCCGTGCCATAGCGATGCAGAGCAACCAGCGACTCTTTTCGTAATGGTGGAGATTTCCTACTTCGGGGGTAATCTTTGGTGCAATTGAAGCGCTCTGCCTTCATGTAGATCATTCAGCAGCAGTTGGGAGTGGCTGTAGTCCTTTATTTAGTTTGCTGCATTAACTTGCTGTGATGTTGTAGTAGTTCTAGGACATGTTTATGGCCCTTTGGAAGCTTGATAGCTGCTCAATGTGCCTCCAACAGCGCGGCCGTGGCGGCCATCGCGAAGCGAGGACCCCTTGGTGTTGAGGCTTTCGGTCGTCTGGCCACAAACCCTCAACCATCAACACCCACAACAACAACAATCGCAAGCATCATATCCAGTATTCGAAGACGTTACGTCGGAATTAGAGCCTGAGAGATCTATTCCATGACCCTAGAACCGCAGTGCAGCAGATCGCGCACAGGATTCGATGTCCGCTTAATCGTATGGCCTCTTCGTCCGCCTCTGCCGCGCATGGAACTCCAGCTGACAACACAGCTCAGTATTGTACGATGTTCTGCTCTCAGGTACTCGAATGACATTTCATGACATCCTGCGGAGACATAGTACAGTACACTCGCCAGTAAGGAGATGGTGCTTCGAAAACATCAATCAAAGCACCATTCATACTCGTGCAGCTCCATCGAATGGACGAGGATAGCCCATCGTACCATCGTGCTAGCCTGAGGTGCCGCAAGATGCGAGCATGTTTGTTCCAGGCGCTGCCAAGTGGGATACATGTTTGCGACGGTCATGACCGCAAACAAGGTGAGTGAAGGTCGTGGACGCCCCCACCTAAGAACAAGGAATAACGGCACCAGCCAGCAGGAACTCCATGTAGGGGACGATAATGAACGCCTCGAATGAGTTATTCAAGTCTTTCATCAACCTGAAGATGGGCTGGGCACCAGTCTCAATACCTCTGCAGAGCGCGGGGATCCAAAGTCGTCCTATCCTAGAAGCACCGCCATCCTTCTGACTGTTGATAACGGCTATCCTTAGGTTCCGCCAGTGCTATGTCTACAAGCGACAGCTAGCCATCGATCTCGGTCAAGCTTCATCGGTCGCAGACGATGGAACAAGAATTAGTCGAAATCAATGAATCCAGTTCTGCTTGAGGAGCGAGGAGAGGATATGGAAGATGCAGACATAGGGATCGAAATCCACAATCGAAAGTAGCAAGTTTCAACCGCTTCGATGGAAGATGGGTCGAACGAAAACCCCACGAAACGCTCCCCGTCAAAGAATTCGAAGATCAATAAACAAACGCCGGAAGGGCGAGCAGACAGACAACCGGCATGGCGTTTTTTATGTGGAAGAGGAGGCTCCAGATGCGCATTGAGTGATAGGGGCACATCAAAAGGCAGAGTGCTTATCTTTGGCGGATATGGAGGCAGAGTAACTTCAAATGTTCTCTCATGGGTCCCATGGAACGGAATCCGGGCGTCAGGAGCGTTAGCTTTCCTTTTATCATCGGTGCCGGGGTCCTGGAAACCTGCGAAGCCTGGAGCCGCCAATGAATCTGCTGAATCTGATACCTGTGGCCTGGGCGTACTGAAATTGGAAACTGGTAGAAGAGTTGACTCGATAAAGAATGCCCGATGCACCCAAAGAATAAAGAACGAATGTTGATGACCAGAAGCATAGACTACAAGAAAACGGTAAAGAACGATTGAGGGTTGAATTAAGTCGAGAAATAACGAGGAAAGAATCGTGAAAAAAGAGAGCTCGAAGAAATTATGATAAAAAAAGAGTCACTACGAGTAGCTGGGAGAAATACGGATAGACGTCAAAATCGAAACGATATGGGCAAGGTTAGAGCCCCGAGACTGGTCGGTCGAAGGGTTTGGTATGTGTCCGGGAGGCCACTCGAGGAATACTCCAATTCGGTTCTAGGGACTTTGAGCTATCCAGTCCACGGGTAGTTTACATCTCAACAGCTCGTTCTGTGAGCCATCGAATTTGCCGAAATTTCCTTTTTTCAAAGAGTTCTCGGATCAATCCAGGCCTCAAAAGGGAAATAATTATTGCGCCTTTATCCACAATCATCCTCAACCCATTCAGACGTAAAAAAGGCCTGAGAGTATCTTACTCGCTAGCTACAATATCGAGGATTAGCGACTCCCGGAATTCCAGATAACGGCCAAAGTTCATGACCGGTCGAGTAAACATAGTACAGTAACTACTTACAGAGCAGCAGCGATTGGCTGGTTGTACCATAGACCTCCAAATCCTATCGGCATTTCACGAAGCAATACGATGTCCAGGCCGAGTCTCTAGCATACATTCCAGTCAGAACAAAGTTCTCGTGGCCAATAAAATCTCCTAGTCATTCTTCCGAAGACAACGCGCTCTTGCCAATGAGCCATGCTGGGTAGAAGCAACTTGTCAATTCGTGTTCCAGTTGTGTCTCGTGTCGACGCCAAGGATGGGCACAGCGCCTAAAATGGACATCATAACCGAGTGAATTGTATCCCGAAAACGCTTTGTGGCGTTGGAAAGACTCCGGTAAACGATCAGTGAACAAGGTTTTATCGCATACTCCAGTCGTGATTGAAAATATCCTATTGGTAAATCTTATCGGTTCGTTCAACCTTGAGCGAGGGCAGCCGTTAGTTGTTATCGATCTTGCAGCGTCTCTGGAAAAAGGATGGGCCCTCGTGGAGCGTAGCAATAATGTTTCTGGTCGCGGATTAATTGCGAAACCTTCTCGTGACTCGGCATTCCCATGAAGAGAAGAGGGTAGGGATATCAGGCGTTGTGATCGAACGTTATACAGTCTTGGGCGAGTTGAGCAGCCGGTCCAGCGTCCTTTGACCGTCCACCGGTGGTCGGGCTATCTACTTCTACAGCAAGCCCATCAGCATGGAGGAGATTCGCACGAGTACCTTCATTGCCTCACTTACCAATGCACCAACCCATAAGGCTGTGGCTCTCCTAACGTGGCGTGCAAGAGGGGAGTCCGGCGGTGTCGCAAACCTCCACCGTAGCCTAGTTTTTCGAGGATGGGCAGGTCTTCTACAAGAGACAGCAGGTGTGTTGCCGGCATATGGCTCTCAGACGCATTTCAGGGACCTTCTGATCCATATAAGTCCTTCTGCCTGTACTGGTAGGATCGTAGATGGCGACCCGTACTTACTCTCTCAACCAAGGGTGAGTGAGGCACCCGAGGCGCAATAACATCTTATGCGTGAGGGACGATCAATCGCTCGCCATCATTGATATCAAGTACTTCAAAATGAGTATCTGAGAAGTTCAAGACGCCGCGCCTAGTAGAGACAGCTTTGGGGAGCAAGATGTGGTGACCTCAGAGGTGAATGGGTGCGGAGAGGCACCGGGAAACCTCGAGGGATCCTGCACGTTGACGCCGGGATATGTTTTGAGGCCGCGAATTGTTCCAGGGTCGACGAAATACGAGGATCTCACTGAGATCGTTACGGCAAGCTTTGAGGTGATAGCGGTTGTATTGTTGTGGGGGTGTTGGTGTTGTGTAGGTTGGTTGCGAAAGCGGTGGCGGACGAACAGGAGCACGCGCCGACCCGAAGTCAACGTACCAAGGGTCATCCCCGGGGCTTTCACAAGGACGCGGGAACCACCGTGACGCCTCAATGGTCTACTACGACGATAGTCGACACGAGATGAATTGCAGGGAGTTAGATGACATCCAATGTACCGGAGATAGGCACCAGGGGCACAGCCGGGTGGCTTCCACCCTTGTAAGAAGACCGAAACCTGATGAGGAAAGGCACCCGCAGAGCCTCGCCCAACCTCAACGACTTCTTATCCCCTTCTCTCCTTGATTCATTACACCGTCTCGAGCATGAACGGGTTACCATGGAGTAAGGGTAGAAAGTGTACCCAAAATCAGGGGAGCAACAAAACCATTGCAACACAAAAGAGGCAGTCTTTGAGCATGATGCCAGGGAGGCATATTCATGGCATAGAGCTCTTTTCGGCTAGACTACACGACTCCTGTTTATACTCGAGGATCCTCCCATATCCTACAGAGATGCGGTTGTAGCGCAGCCACTGCCCACATTAGCCAGTCTTCTGTCCTTTGATATGCCTTGATCTCCACCGACTTCCTAAACTTATCCGCCAAACCGTGGCCCATAAACCATACCCTCGCAGCCTCAGGTGGGCCATATATTCTCGCAATGGTACACCTGATCCGGATTCGTCCTTGGGCTTGCTTTTCAAGGGCGCATTTATCCACCTTGCCATTGGGTTGTAGCTCCCTCAATCTGCGCGTACGTGGAAGAATCGGCCAAGCAGCATATCTCGACTCTTCAACGTTCCTAGGACCGGATTCTACAGATTTCTTAGCTTGGTGCCCTGAATTCTCCAAAAACAACTTGTTTAAGCGGGCGAGCTATGAAAAAATGGCTCCCAGAGCGTCCCCTGCTAATCTAGGACAACCTTTGGAATCCATACTCTAAGAAGGCTCTGGCTTGACCCAAAAACCTACTTCAAAAACTCATTGGATTTATGATACTTTTTGTAGAATTATGATCGGGATAGAAATTTGGGGGCATGGATATTGAGTAATGCAATTCTCACACGGCGTGAGAAGGACTAGCTAGTGGATAACACATTTCGGTCTACTTTTTCGGCGCATTCAGTCATGCAGCATTATTCTGAGATTCAACAACGGCTTCTACCTATGCAACGAATAAGATATCACTTTCTCGACTCAATACTCACACAACGAATTCGCCATTTACTCAGAGACAACCATTCTACGAAATATTAGAAGGAACTCCGACTGTTTCTACTTACCTTCTATTTTCCTGCTCTTTTCTGCTCTTTTGGCCTTCTTCTGGTCTTTCAGTGAAGTAGTCGTGTCGATCTGAGAATTATCACCTACGACACAGTGAACACGTGATCTTTGCAACACTCGATAATCTCCGCCTATGATTAATAAAGTGAACATGAAAGTACGTACATTGAAAGCTTTCGAAACTTGAACCATGTTGTTTCAGATTATCTGACTCTCCTTCAGATGAGGCCATGAAGTCAATCTGGAGAGGAAATTGCACGGATTATGAAAGTATCACGTCAAACACGTGCGAAGAATGTATGTATACTGGCCTACTTATTTCTTGGAAGAATTTAAATTATATTTTTCCTTCAGAGTCACGTTTTCAAGCATTTGAGTACAAGAGATTGTGGACATTATGTGCAATGTTGGCTTGGAGGATCACGAAAGATATTTTGTAGTGATATCCCAGGCTGACCGTACTTTCACAGCTTATGACTCCAAGCCTTCGTATTGTGGCAGCAGTGAATCCTGGTGCGTGCGCACCAAAGCGTTGTCGTATTGTTGCTATTGTCGTTGCCAAGACACGTTCACGTCGTCTCAACTATTATCCGATAATAAAACTACCCACGCCGCCTCTTCGCCCCAATTAACTCCCTCACACCCCATATCCTCAATAGGTGAGCTCCCATTCCTATTGTTTTCCCCACAACCCTCCTTTACCTTCACCGTCCCACCTCCACACCGCCGCTGAGGCGCCAGCTGTCGGCTGTAGGGCCTAACCCTCTGTATCTTTGCAGAAGCTCGACAGCTATCTGGCGACCCTCCCCACACCGCTCTCTTTGTGTGCCCAAGCTGATTATCCATAGAAGTCACTACTTATACTTCTATTACCTGCGGCGTGTCGACGCCTCGAACAACAACCGCCCGTATTTCCCCCAATTCCTACGTTTACATTCATTCGCGACCTTCAGACGATCATGTCTCTCCAACGCGGAAACGCTTTTAGTCTTGCCAGCAGCACTGACATTATCAGTTCTCCATTCTCGTCTTCTCCACGAGACGACGCCTACGTCCCCTCCGATGACAGTGCTGATGGAGACTACGAGGACCACAAGAACAACACGAAGAAGAATAGAGCGGTGACCACCAAATCCACCTTCAAGTCTTCCTCTAAGGCAACATCCAAGGCAAAGTCCACTCCCATTTTGAACGGCCAGGCTGCAGTCTCTTCCAACAAGCGAAAGCATCAATCCGCTCCCATTCAACCACAGACACAGAGTAGTGCGTCTGGGTTTATTGCTCCATCTCATCAGTTCGATCTCTTCTCCAATCACCATTACGACCAACAAAACCTTAATGCTTACGGTCTTGCTCCAGGATTCATACCAAACCCATATCTCCAAATGAGGCCTGAAGAGAACGCTTCGCTTGGCATGGAGCCAGCTGCTCAGTACATCAAACAAGAAGAAGTTGAACCCGACGAGTCCTGTGACGGATTCGACAGCTCGGGTAGTGATTCTGACTATGATGGGAGCGATGGTACTTGCAGCAAGAAGATCAAGCTCAACAAGAGTGGCGCTGCCCGAAAGCGTCGTGAACCTCGCCCTAAGCTGCAGAAGTGGACCGACAATGACTGGAAACAAGCATGCCTAGGGATCGTGTGGGCATGTGGTGAGGCTCGAGTTCCCATACCGTTTGGCGAAGCCGCGAAACTCATTAATCCAAATTGCACCGCGAGCGCGCTCCAGCAGGCCCTCCTCAAGCTCCGTGGCAAGCAGCTAGCTGAAGGCCGTTTTGTACCGCCAATGAAAATGTCCTGGACCAAGAAAGGCAAAGACTCTGCTCCAGACACCGAAGGATCTGTCAAACCTGATGGGGAGGCCGTACGAGTCATTTACCGTACACACCCACGCAAGCCAACTAAAGACGAGGGGACCCAAGCAGCAATATTCACCGTGCCAGTCGCTCTTGCTCAAGACGTTGACGCTGTCAAGTCTCAAGCTCCCGGTTCTACACCAGCTCCCGTCCTCGCAAAGAAGCAATTGAGCCAGTTAACGTATGCCCAGGACTCTCCAGCGGCGGCTGTTAACTCTTCCCAAAATACGAGTTCTCAGTATTCTTTGAACTCTCGTTCACAGCCATATGCACAATGCGCCACACCAATGGGCTCTGGGATCCACGAGATGTTCAGATCTGGCACTATGGTTAATACCATGCCCTCTCTAAGCAGCACGGCCAATACCTTCAGCAGTCCTATCTCAAGCGACGATGTATTCATGGGCTATGAGAAGAGCCTCGCGAATAACACTCAGGGTGTCGATTTCGACGAAGCTTTCGCCTCGGGTTTCCATGAATCGCCTACCACCACGGGCTATGAAGTCCCTATGTTTCGCAACAGCAGTCCACATACGTTTACAGACAGCCATCAAGCTCAACCTCAGTTCAACTTTGACATGCCATCACCAGCATCATTCTATCAAAACATTCCGGGTATGACGCTTGCAGATAGTCCTATGGAAACCTTCAAGTACCCTACCACGCCAACCGACGGCACATCCATCCAGACTCAACGCCCAATCAAACCAAACAACAAACACAACTCTCGTTCTGGAACCGTTGATCAATGCAACGCTTTCACCATTTATTCGGATAATTCATCTCCCACCGCTGGTGTTGTGGACCCTGACATGGCTAACTTTTCGGGCCTGACCGGAAGCATTGATCAGAATACAGCTGGTAATGCAGTTTCGCATCCGACCCCCATCAGTGGACAGCAAAACAGTGAGCTAATGCAAGGACTGTCCCTTTATCAGGCGCACAATAGCACCCTCCCGCACGGCTCAAGCGTAGTTGGACGTGGTTATGGGTATGGTCATGGGAATAGACTCATGGAGATTCTTTCACGCGCTAACAACCCACATCGTAGCTCCTATCACCAGCAACACTAAGGTTCTCTCGCGATCCCACGAGACTCGACTAAGGCATACTTCTATGACGCTACCTCCGCATCAATTGTGCTGACCACTGGTATTCATTCACCCATCACTATTCCCAATTGTGTCACTATTACGGCGTTCCCGGTTTCGGAAGCAAACAATATCCACTTTTCAAAAGCATTACTATTCAACTGATCACCAAATTCTCAATGGACGTATTACTAACATCAACAACCATCCATAGCCTTACGGTCACGCATAATTCAATGGAATCCATCATGACGGAATTTTGCGCTGGCGCCAGCTGTACGACTACTTATCATTCACGAACGGCACATACCCCTTTCTTTCTTCTTTTCTTTTTCCTCTTTTCTCTTTCGACTGGGATATCAGGCTACTCAGTTTGCTGGACATGGCATTGCCAAGCACTTTTAGCCAAAAAATTCAAATCAAAACTGTGATCTAGAGTGCCTCCCTCGGCGAGCACTAATGATCTTACTAATGGGTTCAATGGATGGTGCTGCTGCTACGGCGCGCGATGGAGTCTGTCTATGGACTTCCAGATCATCTATAGCGGAAGAACCTCTAAAATCTTAAAATCTTAAAATCTGCAACGGCCTTTTCGTGTCGTGTCTATGCTGTTGTTTATCTGCTGTTGACACATGCGTGATTATCGACTTCATTGTAAGAAATTGCGAGAATGGAATTGCCATCTTGCTTAAAAATTCTCGTATGATAAGAGGCCAAAGCTTTGTTAACTGTGTACAGTGCTTTTGATTTAGATACCTTCAATTCAAAGTTCGCTTAGAATTGACACAGTCAAAAATTCTGGCGTCACGTCACAAACTCACAAGCGAGTGCTTCACACGAATCACAATTCACCGAACCTCATCGCACGACCTTCAAAAGCCCAACTACGCACTCCGTTACCTTTCCCAGACCAGAAACATCCAAGACTTAGAACATCAACATCAAGTCCAAGTTCAGCAATACAACACACATTTATATTAACGAAAATGCCCAAGCGATGGAAGAACCCCTACGACTCAGGCAATCTAAACATGGATAGACTGAAACATCGACTAGAAGCTGATATTGCGGAGCGAAAAGTGAGGGATCAGGCAGCGAAAGAGGCAAGGAAGGCAATGAGGGAGAACGGACTTGGGGGAGGAAATATGGCTGGGGGACAGGGATTCGGCACTCCGGTTGGAGCTTTTGTACCTATGGGTAGGGGGCGAGCCGTAAAAGAGTTCTTGAGAAGGGGAGGGATGGGTAGAGGGGGATTTGGATTAGGGAGAGGCGCTGGAAGAGGTATGGGTATGGGAGCTGGAATTGTCATGCCGGATGGAACACCAATTGCAAATGCATTTGGCAATATGGCAGCAAACCCGCTTGGAAACCCAATGGGAGGTATGCCGGCAAACTCCCCGCAGGCGGCAGATGACACCCCAATGGCGTGGTTCAATCAAGGCCAAACTGCTCAAGCTCAACAGGCCCAAAATATTCCCGGCCAGGGAGCAGGTTTCGGTATGCCACAAGGAAACCCTTTGGACGGCTGGGGACATGTGAACATGATGGCCCCAGGAAACCCGGGAGCAACCCCAGAAGAACCCGTTAGTCGTTATCAGAGTCAATTCTCTGTAGGTTCTGGAGCAGGAACTACGTATGATGCTCAAACAAGCAGGGGAAACCTGCCACCTACTGCGAGGTTCACTCAACTCGCATGTCCCCATAACGATAGGCGGTTCCCTCCCCTTGGACACCCTATAAATGGCCCCTGTGCTCTCAATCGAGATGCCAACGGCAAGGCCAAGTACTACTACACACTGACTCTGAAGAATCCAGTTTCAGGAATGAAGGCTCAGCATCAGAAAGCGATGGCTAAAGGTAAAAAAGCAATGATAGCAAAGCCGATCAAGGATCCTCAAAGTGCGAAGATGGCTGTTACACAGGCTATTCATTCAAAGGCGTTGAAGGAGTTGTCAGACGGGCCGAGAGGGAAGATATATTTGTTGGAGAAAGGGAATGAGCATGTTTTGGGATGTATTGGTAGCATGGGAGCTTTTCAGGGCAAAAGGTATAGGCTGTTAGGGATGGGGTTGAAGGCGATTGAGGGCTGTTATATTGTTTTGGCTGAACCAGTGTGAATAGGGGAGACGGGAGAAAGAGACCGTGGTAATCAAGTACTTAGTTCCGCAATCCGGCTTGTGGCCAACGAGTAGGTCGAAGACGAGCCGAGTGAAAGCTATATAATAGGTCTCTGATTCAGGGAGAATGCCAGGGATCATCATAAATGTCTTGCGGACTAGTGAATTGGTAAGCCTTCGGCATTGATGCCGAGATTATGTTGAGAAGTTGATTGAAAGTGATGATAATGAATGTAGAATGCCATGAACTTTGTACCTGTACGCCCGTTCCATTCCATTCCGACAAACCGGAGACCTGAGCAGTCAGGGATGTGTCAGAACCCGACCAATGACGCAGAGCGGATATTGGGAAGGGGTTGAAGTGAGGCTTTTCGGGTACCCGAGGATGTGCTTGGGCCAGGTCGGAGAGGGCCCGAGCGTCCAATCCAAAAACTTTCTGGATCTTTCCGCGCCGAAAACTTTTGAAGCACTTCATCCCCCCCATCAGCCTCCAATTCTTTCCTCGCCGCGCGCAATCCATCTCTTCCTCTTACCTTTGCATTGAGCTGGAGTCTGGGAGCAAGGCTTGAGCTTCGGTACCATTACATCCACATTTACCTACTATCACAATGCAGCGAGCTTTCTCCTCAAGGGCGCGATCATCGCTCCTCAACTCGAGCTCCAAGCTCAGGACCTCCAGCTTCAATCTTCAGCAACAGAGGTTCGCGCACAAGGTACGCCGACTTGTTCATCTCGTCTTGTCTCAGACGATCCTCCGTAGCATCATTAGCTGACAAACGTCGAATAGGAGCTTAAGTTTGGCGTCGAAGGACGAGCATCACTCCTCCAGGGTGTCGACACTCTCGCAAAGGCCGTCTCTACAACATTAGGTCCCAAGGGCCGAAATGTGCTGATCGAGTCAAGCTTCGGCTCCCCCAAAATCACAAAAGGTTCGTTACACTGAATATGATGGATTGAAGGACAGTTTGCTGATTCATGTACAGATGGTGTGACCGTCGCAAAGGCAATCACGCTCAAGGACAAGTTCGAGAACCTCGGTGCACGTCTTCTTCAGGATGTTGCCTCCAAGACCAACGAAGTTGCTGGTGACGGAACCACCACCGCAACTGTCCTCGCCCGCGCGATCTTCTCCGAGACCGTCAAGAACGTTGCTGCAGGATGCAACCCAATGGATCTGAGGCGGGGAACGCAGGCCGCTGTCGAGGCCGTCGTTGATTATTTGAAGGCAAACAAGAGAGATATCACTACTAGCGAGGAGATCTCCCAGGTTGCTACCATTTCCGCTAACGGCGATACTCACATTGGCAAACTCCTTTCCAACGCCATGGAAAAGGTCGGCAAGGAGGGTGTCATCACTGTTAAGGAGGGCAAGACCATTGAGGACGAGCTTGAGATCACCGAGGGTATGAAGTTCGACCGTGGCTTCATCTCTCCATACTTCATCACCGACACCAAGGCTCAAAAGGTCGAGTTTGAGAAGCCCCTCATCCTTCTCTCCGAGAGGAAGATCTCCGCTGTCCAAGACATCGTTCCCGCCCTTGAGGCATCTCAGCAGCTTCGCCGACCCCTCGTCATCATTGCTGAGGACATCGATGGTGAGGCTCTTGCCGTCTGCATTCTTAACAAGCTCCGTGGCCAACTCCAGGTCGCTGCTGTCAAGGCCCCTGGATTTGGTGACAACAGGAAGTCCATTCTCGGCGATCTCGCTGTCCTGACCAACGGAACTGTTTTCTCTGAGGAGCTTGACATCAAGCTTGAGAAGGCTACTCCTGACATGCTCGGCTCCACCGGATCCATCACCATCACCAAGGAGGACACTGTCGTTCTTAACGGTGAGGGCAGCCAGGATGCTGTTGCTCAGCGCTGCGAGCAGATCCGTGGCGTCATCAACGACCCAACCACCTCTGACTACGAGAAGGAGAAGCTCCAGGAGCGTCTTGCCAAGCTTTCTGGCGGTGTTGCTGTCATTAAGGTCGGTGGTGCTTCCGAGGTTGAGGTTGGTGAGAAGAAGGACAGGATTGTTGACGCTCTTAACGCTACCCGTGCGGCCGTTGAGGAGGGTATCCTTCCCGGAGGTGGAACTGGTCTCCTGAAGGCCTCGGCCAATGCTTTGGACAACCTCAAGCCCGCCAACTTTGACCAGCAGCTTGGTGTCAGCATCGTCAAGAACGCTATCACGCGCCCCGCCCGTATGATTGTCGAGAACGCTGGTGCTGAAGGCTCTGTCATCGTTGGTAAGCTCACTGATGAATTCGCCAAGGACTTCAACAAAGGCTTCGACTCCGCCAAGGGTGAATACGTTGACATGATCTCTGCCGGTATCCTGGATCCATTCAAGGTTGTGCGAACTGCACTCGTCGATGCTAGTGGTGTTGCATCACTCCTCGGAACCACCGAGGTTGCCATCGTAGAGGCACCGGAGGAGAAGGGCCCACCACCAGGAGGTATGGGCGGCATGGGCGGAATGGGTGGCATGGGTGGCATGGGCTTCTAAGCTAGCAAGAGAAAAGCACGACGGCCTCGACATTAATACTCTAATCACCCCTCGATTCCTCTATACCCTCTCTTGGTACTCGAGGCACTCCCAGCGCTTGTTTTGTACGTGTACATGGTATTGGCTGGTTGACACTCCACTCCTCTTCTCCCTTGTCTTCTTATCACCATTGTTCAAAAAGCGCGACCATGTTTTGGATTATTTGACTTGTACAATATCATGTGTATATAGCACGCTGGGAAGAATGAGATGGAAAAGTGACGCAAGAAGAAATGTAAACAATTACCAATTAACGCACTGAATTATTAAAAGGTCCTATGGTGTCTGTTTATGCCTGGAATTACAGGCAAGCGAACTCTATAAGAAAATGGTGGTGGTGGTGGTGGTGGAGGAGCGAAGGCTGCTGAATAAGGGCTTGGCCGTTGCCAGGTAAATATGCGGGCGTCGTCGGGGCGGGCCAAACCAGAACCTGAACCAACCCCACCATCAAAAGCAATCGCAATATCTGCTGAGTGCCCCTCCCACCAGCCTCATCCCCTAAACACCACACTTCCTACGTCAGCCCACACTCCCTCCAAGACCTCACAGCAACTCTAAGGGTCGCGGTCCCATATCCCGTAAGTGTCATAACCCCGTAGCAGGCAGCATTCTATTCAGCGCCCGCCCCACCCTAGCCACTGCTGCTGACGACGCTGCAGTCTACAGCACAACTGATAAAGCGCTGCCTTCCTCCTCGTCTTGTTGACACATTTCTGAATACACATAACACACCATGGTAGGTCTCGAGTACCCAGATTGCGATTATTCGATGCGCTGACCGCGGCTTTTACAGGCTCAATCCGGGTATGTACTGCCTAGCCCAACACTCACGACCACCGGCCACGACAGTCCTTTCCCACCCCCTCCGCCCAATCGCAGTAGGCAGGGAACAATCGTTCCACACAAGTGGAATGTGCTGGGCATCTCACAATTTCTCCGCGCACAATGGCAGTCCGTATAGAGCTAATTTCACCGCCACAGTGTCTCCGTAGCCCCCGAGTGCATTAGCGCCTTCAACGAGCTTAAGCTCGGCAAGGACATCAAGTGGATAATCTACAAGATCAGTGACGACTGGAAAGAGATTGTCGTTGAGGAGACTTCCAAAGACGCCGACTACAACACGTTCCGCGACAAGCTGCTAAACGCTAAGAGCAAGGACCGAAAGGGCAAGGAGGGCATTGGCGGCCGCTACGCTGTGTTTGATGTCGAATACGACTTGGAAAGCGGTGAGGGTAAGCGCAGCAAGATTACCTTCATCAGCTGGTGCCCCGATGATGCTCCACAATACGTGAGTCCCTCGATCTCGACATCTTGATACCTAGATTAATGGGAGCGATAGCCTCGCATGATGTACTCCTCCTCCAAGGAAGCCATCAAGCGCGCCCTCAACGGTCTTGCCGCCGATATCCAAGCCAACGACGCCGACGACATTGAATTCGAGAACATCAAATCCCGCGTGTCCAAGGGCCGCTAAACGGCCTCTCTTCAGCTCTCCCATGCCCACGCAGAATCCGGTGTGCACATGACCGTAGAAAAGAGGAGGGAGCAACGATTACGAACAAAAAGCAACGGATTGACCTTACTTACTGACCGAACCATGATGGTGATGGCTAGCTCAGTTTCCTTTTTTTCTTCTCCTCTAAACTTAGGTTTGGTTGTGGTCGGGGGATGGAGAGGAGCTCAGCTCGAACTCGCATGGGTAGGCATGGATTGTAGGGCTGGTGTGCTGACCCACGCGATTTGATGCATGCTTTGGCATCGGATTGCGGCATGGGGATATGTGTATGTTTCGTGGATTATAGAGTGGGCAAAATTGTCAGTAATTGACGTCACCGTTTGGAACATTGCTGCTAGTTTTGATGATTGATGTTGAACTTGTTCCTCTTTACTTGCTATGCAATTCACGGATATTATAACTTGATATCTTGGATTTCGGCAGCCTTATCCTCATCGACATTCCTCGCACTTACAGCAAGGCATTGCACAGAAGCATACCACCTCCTCATCGATTCCCACTCCAAGCCTCCTTGAATACCCCCAGCAACCTGTTCCCTTCGTCTTCATCCCTAATCCTCTGGACCACAAAACCTCTCAAATCATCCCAAAACTCCTCCGAAGCGACAACCTCCTTCCCAGCAGGACCCTGCGCGGCAGGCACTCCAGTCGCAGCACCAGCACCGCCCAAGCCCTTCTCCTCCTCAGCCGGCGCAGCCGCAGGCGGGCTCTGAACGGGCGTCCCAGCCACCGCACCACCCATAATCATAACCCCGAACTCAATCTCCGCAGACCCCGCATCACTCCCATCTCCAACGACCTCTGCGACCGTCTTTGAATCAAGGACCGGTTTCTTCTTGTACAATATCTTGATCTTGGAGGTTGGGATGTTGGTGTGTTTGCTGTATGCTTGTTTGAGGTCGTAGATCGAGGTCGCTTTTGGATCTGTTGAGGGGAGGGGGAGGGTTGGAGAGGAGGGTTTGAGCGGTTTTAGGGTTATTGTTTGGGTTGTTGATGGAGAGGCGCTGGGGTCTGAGGTTGGGGATGTGGTTGTTGTTTTTGGGTTTGGGCGTTGTGGGTGTGGTGGGTGTGGGAGGCGGGGGAGGGTGAACTGTGTTTGGTGAATTAGAGGATGGTTATTGGTTTTGGTATAGTAAAAGGTGTTTGTAGAGGGGTAGGTCGAGTGGTATGGGGTTTCTTACAGCTGATTGTGCAGGGTATTGCCGGGCGTCGGCGATGTGATCGGATGATAGCTTTATAGGTCGTGCGTCTAATGCAGACAGGAATTGCCTGCAGAACTGAAGTTCTGACATTTTGCTTGTACCGGTTTATATGGCCTTGCGCGGGGTTGGTGGATTTGATGGAGGTTGAAGAGGGGTGAAGTCGCGTCGTTTGGTACTAGAGCGGTTGAAGGAATGCTAGAAAGGGCCAGGATTCTTTGCCGTAGCTATAGGCTTTTTCTATGGACCTTTTGCAGAACGAGTGACGATGACGCTGTGGTGTTGCGGGACCACGAGCATTGCACACTGCAGCGGAGGTAGGTTTTGCCGGCGCCCGAAGGCGGTGAACCCAACCTTGCCAACCTGCCGAAAATTTCCCTTCCAAAAATCTCGGCCCTCGTTCCTAAGCTTGAAATCTCAAGACAATCTTTTTTTTTTCACACCTTTGAGTCTTGCCTTCACAATGGCGCCTAGGAAAGGACCTAGTAATCGCATGAAGAAGCAGGGCATTCCTGAACCTCTAGACGAATCTCGAGTTACTAGGAAACGAAAAGATGCTCCCGCGCCTGTGGTTGAAGAACGAGGGAAGAAGAGGAGGACAGATCTGAAAGCTCCGAAGAAGTCTGCGGCTGTCAATGGAGGTAGTTCAAAGGTTAAAGGAAAACCAGTCAAGAAAGCGGCGCCCCCACCTGTGTCTGACGAAGAAATATCCAGCGATGAAATTTCCCACGATGCAGACGGTATCGACGATCCTGATGTAATGGAAGACGAACTCGATGGTGTCAATGTGACTGGTCTAGACGCATTGGGCAGCGCATCGGAGTCAGAGGAGCTTGAAGACGACGAATTCCCCGACTCCGGTTCAGATATTGTGGATTCGGACGAGGAGCCCAGGAGGGTGGGCATGTGGTCAGACGATGAAGATGAAGATGACATTGAGGAGAAGCTCACAGCAGCGAACATTGAAGGACTGTCACGGAAATTGGACATGCAGAGAGCTGTCGAGGAGGCGGAGGCACAGGCAGAATTGGAAGAAGCAGCAATGCAGACCAACATTGCCGCAGAGAAACCAAAGATTATCGATGACGAAGACGATGAGGGCAGGCCGATCACAAACTTAGCAGCACAAGATCTACAATTACTAAGAACAAGGTTGACGGACACAATCCGCGTGATGGATGACTTCAAGAACCTTGCTGAGGAAGGAAGATCAAGAGCGGAGTACAGAGCTCAGATGTTGAAGGATATTTGCGCCTACTACGGATATTCTGAGTATCTGGCGGACAAACTCCTCAACCTTTTCCCAGCCCGCGAAGCTTTCGCTTTCTTTGAGGCGAACGAGACCCCTCGACCAGTAGTCATTCGAACGAATACTCTTCGTACTCATCGAAGGGAGCTTGCACAATCACTCATTAACCGTGGTGTGCAGCTTGAGCCCATTGGAAAGTGGTCAAAAGTTGGGCTGCAAATCTTCGAATCTCAAGTGCCCCTAGGTGCTACTCCAGAATATCTTGCTGGGCATTACATCCTTCAGGCAGCTTCCTCTTTCCTGCCCGTCATGGCTCTTGCGCCGCAAGAAGGCGAGCGCGTTCTTGACATGGCCGCCGCCCCCGGTGGTAAGACAACACACATCGCTGCACTGATGAAAAACACCGGTTGCGTGTTCGCCAACGATAGCAACAAGCAGCGTGCAAAGGGTTTAATTGGTAACATCCACCGCCTTGGATGCAAAAATACTGTTGTATGCAATTATTCTGCTCTCGAGTTTCCAAAAGTCATGGGCGGTTTCGACAGAGTTCTGCTCGATGCTCCGTGTTCCGGGACAGGTGTCATTGCAAAGGATGCTAGTGTCAAGACCAACAAGACCGAAGCAGACTTCATGAGGCTACCTCATCTGCAGAAGCAGCTGATTCTCTCGGCAATCGATTCAGTAGACCATTCAAGTAAGACTGGGGGTTATATTGTTTATTCGACCTGTTCCGTCACGGTGGAGGAGAACGAGCAGGTTGTCCAATACGCACTCAACAAGCGTCCGAACGTCAAACTGGTAGAGACCGGTCTCACATTTGGAAAAGAGGGGTTTACAAGGTTCATGGGCAAAATCTTCCACCCGTCATTGAAAATGACACGACGATATTACCCACATACTTACAACGTGGACGGATTCTTCGTCGCAAAATTCAAAAAGACAGGACCTACACCACCAAATGCCGTAGGTGCCAATGGCTTAGGTGCGAGTGACAGAAGTACCTCGAGCAAGCAAGTGCAAGAGGAGTTCATCGACAAGGCGCCCATCCGTCTAGAGGGTGAAGAGGACGAGGATTCAGACTTTGGAGGTTGGGACGAGGAGGAGGACCAGAAGTATATGGAACGTGCGCAACGAAATGAACTTCGCCGCAAGGGCAAAAATCCCAAGGCGGTGCTTGAGAAGTCAAAAACTTCACCGAAGAAGAGCCAGAGCCGGAACGGGGTTCTTGAGAAAAGCGTTGGGGAACCCAAAGAAGCAACGAAGGGTGGAGACGGCGGGTCCAAGGCCAAGAAGGCGGACTCGAGTTCCAGAAGCGCCAAGGGTGAGGTTTTGAGCAAAATACTAAGCGGAGCGGACGTCAAGCCGAAGAAGAAGAGTGGAGGGCGGAAGGGGAAGTCGATATAGTCTGTGCGTACAGCACTGCTTGGCGATTGACAAGCTGAATATACAAGTTCCAGATCCAAGGTCCATGACCCAACTTACAGTCTGAAGTGTCTTGGATATTTGTTGAACTCGAATCTAGGGTCACACAATCATGTCGGACCGTGTTGCGCAGGGAACCACAATCGGGATCCTTTCGGGTAGTCTAAATCTAGCCGCAAAGGAAGTTCTGGGTCCTGGGATTCCAGACGTCTGGCTTGGTTTTATGATTTGGCCGGAATTCCTCGCGCCAGGGCACCAGGGTTACAGCATCGAAGCCGCTCACGTGTAGCAGGCAAGGACGTGCAATCCCACACCGCAGAAGACGGGCCGAGGTCTCACCACTCGCGTTGTGCTCTTTTTCTATTTTCAGCCGCTTCTTGGATTGGGATCGAGCATGATATCGGCCGATGGCATGATTCGCCTTTAGTGAAGATTTTGCGCCCGATCAGACCCAGAGGCTAACAAACTGCCTACTCCCTTAGGTACAAAGGTACATAGGTACAAGGTCAAAATGCTACAGTACAGGGGTGGGAAGTGGGACCTGCCCATGACGAGACACAATACGCACGTAGGGACCTTGTCAAGAGATTGCGATTCGGCGAGTAAATGCAACGGCCGACATGCCGCGGGGTCCCCATCACCAGACGTATGCTGATGCGGTACATTCGTGTTGGGGCTGTCGTGGTTGGAGCAGGATGTGTCGTCGACATAACCAATGCAACGATGCGCCGGGTCATGGGCAGAGACTAAACCCGGCAGGTGTTGGTGCCGGGTCCGCCGCTGTATGGACGATATGGACAAGTGCATGATGAGGTGAGTGGGTGAGTAGCTGGGTGAGTGGTATGTGAGTGGATGAAGTGTGCGGTGGTGGCTGCGTGGTCGTCCTGTCAGAAGACGGGCCAAGGCATTGGCTTCAGGCGCATGTGATGCCACCCGTTCTAGCGCTCCCTCCACCTCCACCTTTTACTCCGTACGTACTCCATCTCCTTGTGTGGTCGATTATTCACAGCCTTCATCTCCAAGGAGAAAAATTCTCTGAGGCCTTGCACCAAATTTACCGGCCGCCTTGGCTCCAACGCACGTCCATGACCACCCATGCGGCAAACGACACAGGAAGCACTTGTAGCCGAAACGTGCAGCGGCTTCTATGACCTGGAGCAGACGATTGGACAACTCGACCGTGGCGACCGACGCCCTCCCAGAGCATCATGGGAACCACGAGGCGGGGAGGCTTTTTTTGCGGGGGGCAAGCAAGACAAAGAGCTGGAGACCAGAAAGCCACGCACTTGTTCTGTGGCCACTCACCTCACTGTCGTCCTGGAACCCGGATGGTTGCTTCGACGCCCATATATGGAGCCCTGCAGCAGATAGTACTTGCCGTATGGGTACATTCGACGTTACTCGACATGCTCACTCGCCTGAGGGTACGGAGTAAAGATGTTGATATGTACCCTTGTAGGGTTATTAATTGTGCGCGGTTTTGAATCAAGACTCGACCCCGGCAGGCAATCACTGGGCATCGCACCCCAAGCACTCAATCTCCTTCCGGATATGGCCCTGGTACGGTGCCAATTTCTATGTCGCATCGACGGCAGGACGTCGAGATCTTCCTTGGCTGACGTGGATTGGGAGTTTGCCATGGCCCGACGCAGCAAGCTTAAACCACGCCCAGCATCGCTTGGCTGCACTAGACAACCTCCGACCCCATGCCCTTTCTCGACCTCCTTTACATGGGATTCATCCTGCCGATAATGCTCCCTATTGGCTCTCTCGCCTCCCATGGCTTCCCCCCATGTCTCTCCATGCCTCTCCATCCTAGTACGACAATTCCCGCACTGCATCTGCATCGAACATGGACTCGCCGCTCACGTAGGTGGTCACCCGTTTGACAAGACTCTTGGGATCTGGGGAACGGCCATCTCGTTCGATGCCCACGCCCCTCGCCCTGTCCGATTCGCGTCCAGGCCCCGGTACATGCGTCACTAGTGCTCGTGGCCTCTTTGACTGGGACTTCGACGTGTTGAGAGCGCGTATGATCAAGGTGTGAATATGGTCCTAGCTTCTGTTACCCTGCAATTAGCACGGTTGGCAATGTTGCGGGGCTGGATACCCTCTACTCCAGATAAAGACCTGATGGCCGCTCATCATTTCGAGTAGAAAAACATCTCGCGTGTCCCCTAGCACTCGACGCTCGACACTCGTCTTCTCCCCACACCTTTGCCAGACACTGTCCTCAGCCTGCACAATGGGGAAGTTCATGCTCAAGAAGCCGGACGATGTTCCTGGTGCTGCATGGTAAGCTCAGCTTCCCCAACTTCTCTCACGTCACCAAAACTCACCACCACATAGGCCAGCTATCGTCATCGGTCTCTTCGTAGCATTCGGAGGTGTCCTTTTCGGGTCAGCCTTGTCCCAGCTTTTGAGCTTCTGATATCCTTCCTCATAGCTCACTGTCCTTAGATATGACACTGGAACTATCTCCGGAATCCTGGCCATGCCATACTGGCTTCGGGAGTTCCATACCCAGCTCAACAATGAGGGTGAACCAGAGCTCACCGCTTCTGAAGACTCACTCATTGTATCGATTCTATCTGCAGGTACCTTCTTTGGTGCTCTCGCGGCCGCGCCATTCGGAGATCTGCTCGGTCGTCGCCTCGGTTTAATGACCGCCGCGGGCGTAGTATTCAATTTGGGTGTTATTCTTCAGACTGCTGCCACGTCCCAGCCCCTGTTCATTGCGGGCCGATTCTTCGCTGGTCTCGGTGTTGGTCTTGTTTCAGCACTCAGTAAGTCGCTACCTCTGGACTACAGCAATCTTCGCCGAAGTCCACCCGTTCAAGGGCTCCAACTACTCTGCAATTTCTTTGTCTCGGGACCCAATCACGCGCTAATCATAGCCTAGTTCCCATGTACCAGTCCGAAACCTCTCCCAAGTGGATCCGTGGTACCATTGTCGGAGCATACCAACTTGCCATCACCATTGGTTTGTTCTTGGCTGCGATTGTGAATAACTCTACCAAAGACCGGAATGATTCAGGATCGTACCGCATCCCGGTTGCCGTGCAATTCGCCTGGTCCTTGATTCTCGTAGTCGGGTAAGACACCTATTGTAGACGATTGCAGAAAGGATGCTGATTTAGTTAGACTTATCTTTTTGCCTGAGACACCTCGCTACCTTATTAAGAGGGACAAGTATGACAAGGCTGCCATTTCCCTAGGCAAGCTGCGACGCTTGCCCATTGATCATCCCTCGATCATCGAGGAATTGAATGAAGTCCAGGCTAATCATCTCTATGAGATGAGCCTTGGAAAGGCTACGTATCTAGATTGTTGTAAAGGGACAGTAGGCAAACGTCTACTTACTGGAAGTCTTCTGCAAATGCTGCAGCAACTCACCGGTGTCAACTTCATCTGTATGCCTCCCTCACCCTCTTATGCAAAGCTGCTATTAACGCACGTCGCCAGTCTACTACGGAACGCAATACTTCAAAAATGCCGGCTTTGAGAATCCCTTCATCATTCAGGTCGTCACAAACTGCGTCAACGTCGCGTCTACACTACCCGGTCTCTGGATGGTTGAGAAACTCGGACGCCGCAATCTACTCCTTCTGGGTGCCGTAGGAATGTGTGTCTGCCAATACATCGTTGCCATCACCGGAACTGTTGCTGGAACGACTGACCTCCCAGCCCAGAAAGCCGCCATTGCTTTCGTGTGTTTCTATATCTTCTTCTTCGCCAGTTCCTGGGGTCCTGTCGCATGGGTGGTCACTGGAGAATTATTCCCCCTCAAAGCACGTGCCAAGTGTTTATCGATCACCACAGCCTCAAATTGGTTGCTAAACTGGGCTATCGCATACAGCACACCTTATATGGTGAATGCAGAGTACGCCAACCTTCAATCTAAGGTCTTCTTTGTCTGGGGAAGCTTCTGCTTCGTTTGCATCGCTTTCGTGTAAGTCTTGGCGCTAGTCTCGCGCTCCTCCTGATTACCCCACCATATACTGACATGGACTTTTAGCTATTTCATGATCTACGAGACCAAGGGCCTCTCTCTCGAACAGGTCGACGAGCTCTACGGCGTTATCGGAAAGGCCTGGAAATCCAAGTCATTCCGTCCCCAGCTCCACTTTGCGGAAATGGATACTTCGGCGGGAAGGCACTTGTCGCTCGCCGACGTTGCAGCGAACCAGGAGAGGAAGAGAAGCGTCCAGCACGAAGACATTGACAAGGAAGTTTCTCCTACCCAGGAGAAAGTCTAGGTACTTGGCTGAATTGCAATCTGTTTGGAAGTACCGTGCTCAACTAAAGAGCGGTTGCAGTTACGGGATGTTGGTTGACGATGTGAAATGTCGCTCGCTTGAAGCAACTAGGTTTGCGGGTATCTGATGTCAGATTAATAAATAATATGTATTCGGATGTAGGAGAATTAACTACCAATAATCAAAACCAAAATCAGGTCCCACTCACATGCATGGGGAAAAACTACTAATTCTAAACCAGATAGTCTAATCAGTGAAGTCCCTAAACTTTTAAACAACTAGACCAAGATACTCGTAGACTCTTGTAAAGAAATAGAAGCCTTCAACCTCAACCCCACAAAATCATTCCAAGTTACACTACCCTCTAAATCTCCATGAAAACCTATAATCCACCTAGCATATCTACATACACACTTTTCCTCCCATAATTTAAGAAATAGAAAAACGTCCGGTTCAAAAACGACGGAAATCTCTAGTCATGTGTGTATAAAGACCTCTTGGACCGAATTACATATATACACATTTACTTTGACAAAAACAGCATTTTTTTCAAGATTACCTTTCACTTATCCTTAATTTTGAAAGTGAAGTAAGTGTTGGATATCCATCTCGTATCGTCATATCCGTTCTCTCTTTTTTTTAAGTTTGAACAGGAAAGGGGGAGTTTTGGGTTTGGATGGGTAGGTCTTGTGGCTTGATGTAATAGTGCTTAGGTAAGTTCTGGATGGTTCTAATGTCGGGGTTGAAGGTGGGGGTTGGGTGGGTGGATGTAAGAATTGTGTAATGTGATGGTGATGGGATGGAAGGTATCGGGTTACGGGTTTGGAATTAGCGGGTTTTAGATGGTAGGAAGAGCGTGGTGTTGTACTAGTATTAAGCATGTCTACATGCATAGAAGGAGGCTTGGAAATGTCTATGGAAACTTTTCGTATTTCTTGCGTTACCTACAGTTTGGTACGGAAGGCAGGCGGGAGTAAGGTAGGGTGTGTACCTGTTGAAGGCTGGTGAGTATGGATAGCTTCGGTCCACGGGTTCGAGGGGGGGTTTGAAGGGGGTGGGTTGGATGTAGAAGAACTGGGGTATTTCTAGTCACTACGGTGGCGCATCGGAGGAACTTGTTTGAGGGTAAGTTTCCAGGGAGTGGTCTATTAGGCTTCGTGGAAATGCCCATGGGAAGATAGAGCCCAGGATACTTCTATCAATTTTAGGAGAGTTATGAGAATTAGGTGATTATGTATAACATGCTACCTTATCAACGCAAGGCTCATGTCATAGAACGATTGGGGCTTAGTTTGTTGACAAGAGATGGTGGGAGAGTTGGGGTCTGGCGCACGATACGAACGTACGAGCTAGGATGATAGCAACCTGATTTATGGATATCAAGTCTGGTCAGAGAGGTTTTTGAGATTGTTGGAAGCATCAGATTGCCTTAAGTAGGGATATGGATGCTTTAGGTGGGGCTACTGGAAGATGTCGGCGCAGTGAACCAAGTTTGGCCCACACAGCTCATCTCACCGGACAAGCGCACAAAGACCTGGGGGCTGGAAGAGGTCCAAGATATGCAACCGTGCCGCAATCGCTTCGTCGATCGACTCAGTCTTCGCCCCCACGATGGATGCGGACCGTTCCGACGATTCACAGAATCCTGCAAGGAGGCTCAACATGTTGCATTTGCGGTCATTCATGTCCGACCATCAGGTGACTTTGAATATCACTGTAATATAGCTTTAGACTTTGTCTTTTGACATCATGCCCAATTGACCTGTCCGGGGCTGCGACAGTCAATCAAGAAATGCAATAAAATGTGGGATATGGATAAGTGGCAAAATATTGGGTTGTTTCGCACAAACATAGATGAAGCAACAAGGGGTGGAGCATGAAGATCGAAGGCGAAGCAATCGGATATATCGCCATTAAACATGCACAATGACGACGCGACCTCGCTCTGACGAGCCACACTCATACATGCGACAAACCAGGCATCTCCGCATTCTGCGAGTTTCAATGTCCCGGAAGGGATATCGATGTGGCTATGAGGACTGGAATTGTGGCGCATTAAAGCCCCAGCAGCTGAAAAGGGCTACCGGTGTAATGATTCCCGGAACAGGCGGGTTTGTGCGACACCATCGTATCGAATACCGGATAGGGCTGACTACCTAGGGCTAAACTTGTATGAAAGGAGAGAGGGAGGAGCTGTCATTGTCAGCGAGCGGCACAGAACATGACAAAGACGGCGTAGCGATGTGGATGGCTTGTTTGTCACCGAAGGATGGAATTGGGAAGCAAGTACGACGGGCGACTGTACTTACTGATGTGTTTTTATTTGAGGAAAACGCAGCGAGAAGCCCTTACAAAACCAGTTGGCAGAGCAGCCCAGGGCTGAGGTTAGTCATTGGACAGTCCAAAAATAGTAGGGTTGCGCGCGGCAGAGACCCTTTTCGAGTAAAAAACGTGGATTCGCGTTCTTGGCGCGTGCGGCGGTGCGCCGGCCTGTGCCTTGCCTGTGCCTTGCCTAACCTTGGGGGAGCCTTTCAGCTGAATCTTTTGTTGACGGGGAATATGAATGAGGCTGATGGGGCCTCTGTCACACTCGCTCTCTCTTGTCAAACCTTCCTCTCGTCGTGCGTGCCTTGCCTTGTGCTCCCTACTCCGCCCATTTCACCAGTTCCACGACACTACGCTCTCTTCTCTGATCCCATTGTCGAGTCCTGTCGCCTTCTGGAGCTTCTTCATTCTTAAACAGGCGCTGACACGGGCTGCGCAGCTCACAGGGGTCTCTAGCTTTCAGACGTCAACCCGCAGCACCGCTCCCACTCACCACACCAAGCTTACTTACTCCTCTTACATACCTTGTTGACGCCGCGACTCGGCCTTGTTTACCACGACACACCACCTCTCCCAATCTACCTGACCAAAGACGCATCAATCGATCCGGTTCGATTCGATTCCGAGCATACCACACATACATTGCAGATAAGCCAGTTGGGCATTGAAGAAGAAGCAGGGCGAGAAAGATGCGGATCCCGCAGAGCTACATCCAGAAATGCAAGGTCGTGGCCCACGCCCTGCAGGTGCTGCTCATCTTCATCGGCGGCTGTATAACGATTGCCGTACTCACCAGAGATGGAGGTACGGGAGGTGCCACCAAGTATTATTTCGCGCTGGTACGTCAACGGTCACAATCACTGTCCAGACTCGGAGTCGAGGGGTTGAAGCATCCTGTTGGGGGCCGGTTTGGATCTTGGATTTAAGAACTTCTGGCTGACGTTTAGTTGATTATAGGGCTTTGTAGCGATTCCCGCACTGATATATCTTGTCATGGTGCCTATGTGGAGTCGGGCTTCTAGATTTGCGAATGCATATGCGTTCGTTGCGCTCGATGCCTTGTTTTGCAGTACGACGCCCCCCGCCCCCACACATCCCTCAAGACTCGTATATGAAGATGATGAAGAGGATCATGAGTACTGACAATGCTCTCGCAATCTAGTTCTCTACTTCGCCGCATTCATTGCAATTGCCATGTGGAACGCCCAGGGTATCCGAGAAGGCGCCAAAGCAAAGAAGAAGGACGAAGATGACGGAGACTGCTCAACCTTCAAATTTGGCGATGAACATAAATGCAATCTTAGTCGAGCGACGGTTGGATTCGGAGCTACAACCTTGTACGCCAACTCCCCCTTCCCAAAAGACAGCAATTGATAGCTAATCATTAAAACTAGCATCCTATTTGGCATAACAACAGCAATAAGCGTCTACTACCTCATTAAATTCCGCAAAGAAGGCGTCCTCCCCTACGAATCCGACAAGATGAACCCACACCACGCAGGCGGCGAAACGGCGCAAAAGGACAATGCCTGGAGCGCGGAAATGGGTCCCCACGATGTCGACGGACACGATTCGGACGATGAAGACCGCCGCACCGAACGAGGCGGCAACCAAGAAGAAGACGAGTACGCGCTCTTACATTCTACGGAGACAGATGAGGGCAGACACCCTGGAAGGCCGCTGAGTTGGGGCGATGATAGATATGGACGTGATAACCATAGTGCCCCGGCTCCCCCATACGGCGCGTATAACGACCACGAGGCCGATGCGTTGAGTCCCGGCGGTTATGAGGAATATAGACGCGAGACGGGCGCGCCGCAGGGCGCCAATGTGAATCCGGCTTTTGGTGTTAATACCGGGTATGGCCCTCCGACTGGGCCTGGATATAGTTTTAGTGGAGGGGATAGGTTGTGAGAAATGTGTTTGGATAAAAAGAGAAAAGAAATCTAGAATTTAGAAGCCGTGGTTTGGTACAGTGGAAGAGTAGGATGGAGAGTGAATGAAGAGCATGACTGAAATATGAAGGGTTGTTGGAAATAGAAGGTGGACATCGGAAGGCGAAGAAAAGCGCGCACTATACGCAATATCCTCACACCCCACCTATCCATCCATTCATACATACATACATATACACTGCGAGCCAGATATAACATCCTCATCTAGACGCAGTTGGCAAAGCATTTTTGCCCCTGGTGTATTATTATCTATATCCAATCTCCTTTATCTCTTTTGGGGGGCTAGCCGGGGGCAGGCTATCTAGATCTGTTGTATTTAGCTAGCTAAGCCAAGGAGTAGTCTCCTTATCTCCTTTCTGTCTCAAGGCATTGCGGGAATGGTATATAGGTGTCTTGGAGTTTTTTTTTCCGCTTCGGAGTTTTATAGCATTTTTGAGAAAATGAAAAAGAATTAAAAGCTGAAAAGTGTTGGGTGCCCCTCTCTTCATATGTTCTTGTGATGGTGGAGTTTATGAATAATTTCCAACACCCCGAAGGATTTTTGTGCATTTGGAGGAATAGGAAAGGGAGGGGTTGTATTATAGTATGGAGTGTTTGAGTGTTTGGCAAACCGTTCGGCGTGATATCTCATAGAGCGACGTTCGTATCCCTTTTTGGAAAATCTGCGATTTGGAAATTGGTCCTGTCAGCGATAGACTTGAACTTGAATATAAAGGGAACGTGTAGCCTCATAGGGGTGTCTTTTGTCTGTATTGAATGGAGGGTGTATCTCGGGGAAGTGGTGGGACTAGTTGGCGTAGTCGGTTTATAAATCCCCGGTTCGCGTGAAATGAGATCCTAGTGGTGCTGTGTTGGGATCTTATGGGCCATAGCTGCTCGCTGGGTGTGCTATGATGGTAGTAATGAACATAGACATAGGTAGGGGCTAGTGCAGCCGATTGAGATGTCTGATTGAGACAGGAGATCAACTGCGGTAGAAGACAACGACTATTCCTAGGAATACGTAGCCATGGAAGTAGTATATCTGCATTTTGTTTGTATTTTTCTGCGCTCCGGGATTTGTGTTGGGATTGGAAGGTGTGGCCAGTCTATGTCTGTGATCAAGTCCGATCCAGCAGACACTGCGTCAAAAACTAGTCTCCGATAATACGCATGGATCCAGATGGCCAATGGCCGTGATGTTGACGGCAAGCACCGTTGTCGTGTAGATGTGTCCTTTAACGCATATTGTGGTTGCTCGTAGGAAAACATCCCAATAGACTATATACTAAGCCCTATATATGAAGAACCAACTATTCTTATTCAAGAGAAGTCCCTATCAGAAGGTTTTAATAAAATAGTACCATTATAAACATAATACAAACACACGAATGAATCAGTCCTTAGCAACTTATGGTCTTGGTAAAGTTGGTCCGTAGTTATGCGACTGTGATCTCAACATTAGCAATCTGTTGAGAACTTGAGGGCATTTGAGAATTTACCTATAAATACAGGAGGCCCGTCAGAGGAGATCATAAATCATCCAGATTCTCTTCACTCCAACCAATCCAGCTTCACTACCACAACAACCACTTATATTCTTTGATTTCCCCTTCCCCCAGAAGAATAAACATGTCCTATTCCTTCGAATTCGAATCCTCATGTCTCCCAACCAAGGTTTCGAACCTTGCATACTGTTTTCCATCTGACTCGTTTGCTCAACTGGGAACAAGCCTGGAGACTATCCTCATCAGAATTGTGGCAAATCTTCAAGACGTCCTCAGCCTTAGAGCAGACAATTTCTACCATATCACTACAATATATGGTCAAGAAAATGTCATCCTCGTATTGAAATGCCTCGACGGCAATGGGAAGAATCAAGAAATCCAAGCCTTCCGGATGAGCCGTGTGAAGAGGACATTTCGGGGAGTTCTTGACGCACGCCTTTCGCGCCAAATCGAAGCCCAACTCGAGGGAGAGGAGGGATACCGCACGAAAAACAGTACTCAAGTTTCTCGTTATTCCGTGCAACAGCGCAGGGGAAGTAACGTTCGGATGGTGTCCAATAATCCGACTCCGCTTCGATTTTTGGAGCTTAGCGACCGTCGCCTTACGTCCATACAACAACCATTGCGTAGCACCTCCTCAGCAAAGGTAAGATGGAGGTTTTGCTTGAATGAAGTTGATTTATTAACAAATTTATAGTCCGTGCAGGTCAGGCTTCAAGCAGCTTCTCATTCGAGAAGCGATCGAGGCCGTCAGACGTTGCAATCAAGACGTCAACCGGCCATACATGCCAGAGAACGTCAAGCGAGGCCACGTGCAAGATATGCTGATGAGGGAAGCCTAAGCCCCGAAAGGCCGTCGAGATTGTATAAATTGTTGTGCTGTTTCTGTTGATGGGTTGTATTGGGTTTTAAGATTTGGTTTAATAGGGTAAAGGTTGATAGGGCACACTTGTATTTAGACACCCCAACAACTTCTAATAGGGACACAAGTATAGATTGTTGTAGCCTTCCTTTTTCAATGAATAATGTGTCACTTTGATATGCATAGAGTTCATCAACGAGTGATCCTTATGTTAAATAACTTTTAAATAAATAGCAGACTGCTAGTAGCATTTTCTGCTTGCTAAACGGATGGAGCCATCCTAGAAATGGAAGATGCAGTTGAAAGCACTCCATACTCTAATATCCTACACAAAGAAGCGCATGCGCTTGCTGAATCATCACGTTATGGACTGAAATCCTTTAAGATGGACCGTAAAAGAGGGGAATGCTTCATAGTGACGTTGAAGGCTTCAGTTGAACTGTTATCCAAAAATGCGCCGAAGATCTACAGCGGTGCAGCAATGATTGTTGGATTAGTGAACGGGGCAATCATCCCCTTCTAGTCTTACTCTATCCACCATCTCGATTTTCCACGACTCAAACAAAAGCCAATAAATCTGTCGGTAGTAGTTCAGCCTTTTCGAGCAATTTAAGAAAACGAGAATGCTAAGTCATCTATGAGACATATTGTATTCAGCGCATGAATCTTAACATCAGGTTCAAAAACAAATGGTGAGGAATGTGGCCTCGTCTAACGTTGCGAACGATTACGTTCCACGACATAGTTACATCATCTCTTATCGAGGTGTGAGGGTTTATACGCATTGGATCCGGGTGATATTGATGTTTCTTCCGTATCCAACGTGTGAGGCGAATGTGACTTCTCTTTGGGCATCTAAATAGAGAGCAGGGATATCGGGCTGAATCGACGCTCTTCAACCTAATGCCAGAATAGTACTATGATACGATGATTAGTGATCGCCTAGAGAATGAAGTCTCTTCCTTAGAGGCTTCATTTGGCTTGTTGGTTTATAATAAAATACGAGCGAGGGAAGAGATCGTCGCTGTTTCCCTCGTCTCAGTCTCGTAAAACTCGGCGACGCAGAGACAGTCTGCTGGCGACAAATATACGGTCGGACATGGATGTCTCGCAGTAGTGAGATATAGGCTGGGGTGTTGCCATTGGCTACCCGGTACTTGCTGCTTTTATGAAGCATGAGTCCTTGCGGTCGTGGTTTATTACGCGGAAATTTCGTGCTCTGGTAGGCGTGTGAGGTAGAATCTGGACAACGCAGCTCAGAAATGATCGAGCTGTGGGCTTAAAATCAGAACGATAGAAATTCGAATAGACACCTTTCGGGACCATGGCATGTGGCTGGGGTGCGCGAGTGATAGTCGTTGGTCATGCAATAATTGAGTATACGCAAACCTGGCTATTCAACTGGATCAACTGGAGGCTCCTGTTAGTACGGCTGTTTTTATATCGTGTATTTGAGGCGTATGACATATTATTGAATGATTTCAAAAGAGGTACAATTCTTTAACGAAGACTCTGCGATGATTTGAAAGGAGCGGAGATCCACCGGGTGCAAGCGCTTACAGAGAATTTGCCAGTGTAGGCTAAACTTGCCAGTTCTAACAATGTCCACCATCTCGAACACCAGACTCCATCTTTACCATTCCACGGTCAGTAGTACACGTTCAATATCCCAATGGGATTTCAATCACCATCCAGTCTACCCCTCCACTCGTAAGAAATGTAATTTACCGCTCGGATATGCCTTTTCCGTGTTCCGAGCTGACCGCACGCGGGATACTAATCATTTTTCGGTCGGGGATTTAATGTTTTGTAATCATGTCTCGAAGGTGGAACTCAGCTTTCACGATGCACCATATTTGCCCCTCGTGAATGATAAAGACTTTTTGCGCGCATCCATGTCTTAGAATATTGTTACGATAACATTTTTTGAAGCATGACGGCGTCCGAGGCAAGTGATTGTCAGCTTTGGTGGTGCTTTTATACGCCGCTCGATGACCCCCGCAAACTAACAAACACACGCAGGGCCCCCGAGATAACAGTCTCGATGCCAGCTGCCCTTGGAACCGGATGCCCTCGAAGTTCCGTAATTACATCCCCTCCGAGCAGTTTCCGGCGGAGAAGGATCGCTATGTCTTGTACGTCAACTACTGTTGTCCTTGGGCCCACCGAACAATTATTGTACACGGCCTGAAAGGGTTGGAAGATGTTGTGCAATTAGTCGATGTAGATGCAAGAGACAAGGTCCATGGGTGGTGGTTTTCCGGTCGGAGAGGTCCTGATATTGACCCTGTCAATGGTGTCAAATGCTTGAAAGAGTTGTACAGGAGAGCGGATCCTCGGTATGCTGGAAGAATTACGATCCCGGTGCTTTGGGATAAAAAGACTAGTGAGTCCAATTGCCTTGTATTCTGGTCTGATCGCAATTGATAACCTCTGTAACTGCCTATCAGACACAATTGTAAACAATGAGAGCAGCGAAATAATCCGCTTCCTAACCAATGCCTTCGACGACTTCCTCCCAGAGGAGCGTCGCGAAGCCACCAAAGGAGAGTCTGCATTTGTCCCAGACTGCCTTCGTGCAGAGATCGATTCCCTGAACGACTGGGTCTACAACACCATCAACAATGGCGTTTATAAAGCTGGCTTTGCCACTTCACAAGCTGCTTACGACGAGCACGTCCATCTCTTATTTCAAGCTCTCGACAGACTGGAATACCATATGGGAGAGTCTAGTCATCAGCCATATCTATTCGGTGCTTATATCACAGAGGCGGATATCCGACTATTTACTACCATGATACGATTCGATGTCGTGTACTACCCGCTGTTTAAATGTAACCTAAAAATGATACGGACGGATTATCCTCGCATACATTCATGGCTGAGGCGGCTGTATTGGAATGAAGGACCGGAGACTGCCGGGGGTATATTTAGAAGGACTACTTTATTTGAAGACGTGAGTTTTCCTTCTGCTCAACAGACACCTTACTAATCTAGGAAGATCAAACGCGGATACTCGTCTGTCGCATTTGGAAATGGCATCGTACCAGCGGGGCCGTATCCGCCTATCCTTCCCCTAAAATTGCCTCTGGTGCAATGAATTCTCATGATTTCCGATTCTGTTTCTGGCTTGCATGGCGTGGGGATATTCGGAATTTTCTGCGTTATACCGTTCGATGCGGCCAATACTATTCCATAAATTTGGCATCTCCTCGCAACATTATCTCATCTGTGTACATATGATAAATCGTATACGCTGTGCGGAATTTAAAAATCGTACATCTCTCATTATTCACCCTATGGATATTACGTGGGAACGACATGAACCTCCCACTTTGCTCCCTCTTTGCCAACGACTTTCCCTCTCTCCTCCTTGGGTCCAAGCGGTCCCTCAGGGCTTGTAACCTCGCTTCCCAACATACCCTTCTTCTTTCCAGTTCTCAAGAATTCCAGAAACTCCACCGAGACATCAATATATTCATTTAAAGCAACCCGCGCCTCCAAAGTCGTTCCGGTAACCAGTTTCATAATCCAGGGAACGATGAGCGGTGCATCTGTACACGATGGATGTGCTGATCCAGTCAACGTCATAAACCAACCTTGCTTCACACTTTGCACTAATTTCCGCACGACGTCGAAATGTTTGCCTTGCCCATAAAACTCGACTTGTTTTTCAGTCCATTCCCCGGAATGAAATACGAGCACCGGGACATCGATATCCTTGTTTAGGGTGCCGGAAGATTTACCGGGATCGAGGGCAATCCCACCGTTGACGGGCATCTTAGCGCTGGGAGCATTCTTTAGGGCTTGTAATGCACCTGTTGCACCGTATGAATGACCGGCAACGGTGACCGCGTCAAGATTTAGGCGGTTTTCAAAACCTGAAAGTGCGGAGTCTGGAGAATCTGGTTTAAGATTCTTCATCGCCTTACCTTCCCCACTATTAAGTCGGCGGAATAGTCGAATTGTTTCTTCGATCTCGGCTTCTCGAAACGCTAATTGAGCCACTTTCAGGTCAGAAGCTGTCATGGCCGGTTCATGTTCAAGGTCTTGCAACTGCACATGCCATACTGTTTTCTTCCTTCCATCAGGGAAATGAACGATCGAACCAGGTCCGCTGCCGTCACGGTGCTCGACCGCAGCTACCACTACTCCATGACTCGCAATGGATCCAAGGTAATGCGAATATGATTGCGACATTCCGGCCATCCCATGTGTGAATACTACACATGGTAGCTTCCCTAAGCCATCGTCTCTTAATTCAACTCTTGCTTCATTTGCCTCCTTACTCGCATCGATAATACGACCAAGCCCATTCACGCCGCCGCTTTCGTCAACAATAATCTTCTCGGCCCTTGACAGGATCGGCGCATCAACATGTCCCGGAATAAAGGTACTGCTACCTAAAGCCCACATTGCAAATGTGAACAAAGACTGGAGTGGTGGGAAGTAAACATGCGCGAGGCGAGCGTAGCCCGTTCCAATAAGAGAGATTGGTTGAGGAAGCCATGGCCGTGCCTTTGTTTGAGGCTCATTGGGACCTCGATTTGGAAGTGTTGAGGGATAGTAGAGAGTTATTGCTAGGGTGGAAAGCTTGGCATGTCAGACTGTGGATTAATGATGTGAGGAGGAAGAAGCCGGAAGGACCGGAAAGGTGTGGAACCTGAACTTGAATCCAATTGATATATGCAGAAGGAAAGAAGGTGAATATAGCACTGTCTTTATGATTTGAAAGCGAAAAGGACATGGATATACTTGGTCTTAAAGAGAGTATAATGACATACCTCGAAAGCTTTATCTCCAGTCTCCTTCAACACAGCAGGATGTATTTCCCTTCTCTTCACCTCAACTTCTAAATCTAGGACTCCCACCTCATGTGGTCCGGTATATGGCGGCAACGAACTCGTAATCGGAGTTAAGGTAAAGACAAGGAACCAAAACAGGACAAAAGCAGAAGCGAAGAAAATCAGTCGCCGCCATGAGAGGCGGGAGAACCTCGATACGCGAGGCATTGTTTGTCTGTATGAAGGTCTAGGAAATATTAAAAAGGAGACGAAAAGGAAATCATGAGTAAGATAGGGAATTGGAGGTGAAGAAGCAAGTTGAATCGTGACGCGATGCTAGGTTCTTTGCATGACAAATGTGGCTGGCGGGCGATGACGCATGCCCGATGCGGCTTCCTCGGACCTGCACAAGTTCTGATTGGTCGGCGCCGACCACTACCGAGACCACACGTGCCTGCAGCTTAACTCACATATCATTACTTATATTACCAATACGACGACTATGAACATTGTTTCCAGAGCTTTTATTGAACACGAAGGGTCTGGTGAACCTCAATTCACCGCAAAAGGAAACAAATCGTTCCCTTTGCAACTCACGCTAGCTACCTAGTTCCGACTCATTACTCACACATGGACATCCACCCCACAAAAGCCTTCATTGAATAGGAAAACTTCGGTGAACCACGATTCGGCGCAAATGGAAACGGTTTTCATTGCAATTCACGCTAGCTACCTGGTCATAACTCAATAAGACAACCTCCAGGCATGGACATCCGTTCCACAAAAGCAAGACGTCTGCTCATCGTCGACGAAAACACCCATGATCCTCCGGAGGGCTGCATCCCAGTCAGGGGGGGGACCCATGAATGCAACTCCTTTCAGAAGGTAGATATCTCCGCTAGGATCATAAACCGGATTATTCATATCCCTGAAGGCTAGTACATAATATGGTTCAACACATGCTAGTGGAACCAGTGTGGACGGATCGGTAGACCGGTGCCATTGCTACTCATTACACTAACACTCATATATCCTGCATTTTGAAACCGAATTTCAGCTGATCGCCTTCCACAATCTTGTCTTTTCTCTCTAAAAGCTCATCCACATCCCACGTAGCACTCATAAGCCTCCCATTCAGCCACATTCTCTTCTCTTGACTAAGCCAAATACAAAATGCTCCACAAAGCCCCGGATCATCTGTCAAATCTGCCAGACAGTTAGTTCCAAACATCTATCTCTACTGTTCGCCCTAGAACTTACAAGGCCGAAAGCTTTCCGGTGTCGTCGAATCCGCCATCTCTGTATTTACCGCTCCGGGGTGAACAGCTACTGCCAATATTTCATCCTTCCCATATTGCTCAGAAAGAAACTCTATAAGCCTTGTCTGTGCAAATTTGCTAATACAGTACGCAGTATTGGCAATGTGACCGTTAATAATGCAAGCCGCAAATGACCCAACAGCAATAAAAGTTTTGGCACCATTACTCTCCTTCAGCAAGGGGATAAAATGATGTGCAATCAAATACGTCCCCTGGACATTGACATCGAAAACGTCCTGGAAATCTTGCGGGCTTCCTTCGTCAACCTTGAGAACCACTGGCCCAGAATATCCGGAATTGAGGACCACGACGTCGAGTTTTCCAACCTCTTGTTTTACTTTCTCGGCTAGTTGAGATACGCTTTCCGAAGACGTTAGACTGACTGGAAGGCAGATTGTGGGAACATTCGGATTCTGCTCATTGCATCGACGCTCGACTTCGGAGAGCTCACGTGACGAGCTCGAGCGAGCGGCGAGAACAAGTTTAGATGCGCCGGCTTGAGCATATGCGTATGCAATTCCTGCACCAATTCCTCTTGATGCACCGATTATGCAGACGTTTAGAGGTTTGGACAGTCTATTGGTGGAGGGGTCGATCCGCGAATTAGGTTTAGTGTGAATTGTTGGAACATATTGGTTTGCGAGCACAACGTCTGGCGTCCTTGTGGACATGATGTAGGAGTCGGCTTCCTGATATTTAAAAGGGAGTGGAGGGCACAATGAATATAAGCATCTCCAAGTTGTGTCTATTGTAAAATGTTACGGCTAAAACAGTGGCATTGTGCGAGTTAGGCGGACCAGGCGCTTAGTTCACATGACTCATTATGAGTATTGAGGAACTATCAACGAAGCCGAAAAATAGGTTTTACCCGATAATACGTAGCGGATCTTACAACCATAAGAATCCGTGGGTAAGCTGCAGCAGGAATCTTGTTTTTTAAAGGGTACTGGGTATGACAGCCCTTCGATTGATGCTACTCCAATACAATGTAATATTGACTCATCAAGGCGCGATTTCTTTAATGCGCTTTAGACCTCTATTTGAATGGCAAAAACGCCGCCCAAATGCTATGCGCTATGACAAGAAAGCAGGAAGAAAATCGCCCTTATTTCAGTATGGGTATCTCTGAGATCGGATTAACAATCCGAATGACTTGCAAGATACAAACCGCACGTATGAATCAGTGCAATAGTTGACGTCACGAGCAATGCTACTGCGACTTCAATTTTCATACCTTCGACTTCCCTTCACCCTCAAACATCCACCGGTCATGTTCTAAACTCTGAACTTTTTTCTCTAGGCTCGAATCGAGGGCTGCTTTGATCTCACCCATGATGGCTGTCTTGATTAAAACCACGCAGTTTCAGGTATATGGGGAAACACATACTGGCTTGATCCCAGTGGGCGCTTTGCTTTCCGTACAGGCCTATCATTTGATTTTCCTGTTCTATTCACACAAGTGTCAGTACGTCGGGTGACATTATTGAGGGGATCGCGCAAGGTATCACTGCCATCTGGAGGGTTGACAGACTTATACCTGCGACTGCGCGCCACAACGTACCAATCTCATCGTCCATCTCGCTTCTCAAGGCAGCTCCGGGTCTCAAATTTGTTTGTGGTGCGGCCAGCTTGAAATCTCCTGTGCTATCTCTTTCAACGAGGTCATCTTTGGGGTCTGCCTCCTCTGCTGGGATGTGCAGGGAAGAAGAGGACTTTGAGTTGTTGAGATGGAGATTGGGTCGGCGGGACGGCGCGTGGAATAAATTACGACGAGAGTCGGGGTCTGCTGGTCGTGAAGGGCGACGAATATTCATGTTCGAGGTCGTGTAGAGAGTCAAGGAGAGTGGCGACGGAGGGTAATGAGTCTGGGCCTGCTGCGTCTTTGTGGTATGGTTGTTTGAAGGCGATGTTTGTTTTGTTCATGTTTGGTTGTCCTGCTCCGCCGTAGCAATTGCGACGAGCTTATCGATAAGATGACCTCCGCGACACCTCCGCAACCAGTTATGTCATGGGTTGGGGTATCACGACCGCCTTTGCACCATTCTACCAACCACACCTGTTCATCGTGCTGCAATGGACAACTCGCATCCTGACCCAGGCTTGAATGGCCTCCCACCGCGTCCTCTCAACTCGCCTGATACCCCGAGGTCCCACGAATATCACGTCGATGCTGAACCGCCCCGAAAACGAATACGTACAAAGTCCACTATGGAAGCACAATCCCGGGAAGGTTTGAGATCACCTCACAATGTAGATACCTATGCGCACTCACAGCCTTCGCGCTTCCACATTCAACCTCTCAATCGTTTCCACGGTGCCTCAGCGAGCATCAAGCGTCCACGCGAAATAACCCACTTCTCATATGACGACAATCATGAATACAAGGAGGACGATTCCGGAATAAACTACTACTATCAGCCTAAGATTGGTGCCGACCTTTGTGAGGGCTTCGACACGTTTCGACACTATGAGGAAAAGGAGAATCCACATTTGGATAGTCTTTTGAGGGCACTCGCAAGCAAGGAGAAAAAGGGAGGAGAGCAAGTTCAGGCCGACTTTGTGACTTGGAGAGGCATGATGACCAAGGTGTGCTGCCCACTTCATTCACCATTTGAACTTTTGTGTTGATCAAGTTTAGATCATGACCGCTCCATACGACATGTTTGCCGCCTTTGATATGTTCGCAACTCTTCATAAAGGGACAATCTACATAGAAGAAGACTTTGAGACCAGAGCTGCCGAACGCGCCGCTGAAGCAAATCGTCCGCCTCCTGCTCGAGCACCTCACTCCCAGCAGCCGGATCACAAGATGATGACATACTGGGGCTATAAATTCGAGACTCTCTCCTTATTACCAGATACCCCGCCTAATATAACTCGCACCTTCATCGAGCAGCGACCTCGGGCTGTAGTATCTAACCACGCCCAACATTGCTCAATAGTACGTACAGCATTCGGTCCTCATTCGCTTGTCCTTGGCGGTGAAGTGGACGGGCTATTTTCCACAAAGCCTTCCGATCCTAATCTACCAATCCCTTGGATCGAGCTTAAAACAGCAGAAGAACTGCCTCGGCACCCCCAGAGTCGCGACATACTCAAATTTGAGCGCAAGTTGCTGAAATTTTGGGCACAAAGTTTCTTGCTTGGAGTCGAGAAAGTTATTGTTGGATACCGTAGTAAGCAAGGAATACTCCGAGGCGTGCAAATTATGGAGACAGGAAAGATTCCTGGAATGGTCAGAAGAGGAACTGCTTGCTGGGATGGCAATACATGCATAAATTTCACCACTGCTTTCTTGTCGCATTTAAAGCAGGTAATCAAAGAAGACGGAATCTACAAGATTTCGTTGCGGAAGAAATCAGGTGTCATTGAGGTGCAGAAAGTGACTGAGAATGGAACGGGAGATATCATCAGCCAGGAGTTCTTGGATTTGAGAAACTCCAAGGGTGAGGGGTCGGAGACGGAAGTGAAGGTCACTTAAAAGGACATAATAGATACTGCCAGCTTGGAAGTCGAGCAGACAAAGCTTCTGTCATTCGTAGAATCCAAATAGATTCTCCCAGTTCGCGGATGGACTAAATCGAAGTGAATTAACCCTTGCTAAATGATACCTCCTTGGTATAAATATGTAGACGAGATGAACCCCAGTTTTGGAGATCTACGGGTTCCTAGGCAATAGTCTCCTGGCAGCCTAGCGATCGTGGTCATGTTGTTCCCTACGCTCCCATACTCGAGGGAAAACAACACAATCGCAATATAGCCCCAATATCCTCTAAGCGGGGTCTGATTGTCAACATATCATAAAGCTAAGAACGTCTTTGATATGGTCGTAGCCGTAGCCTATCGTCACTAAACCATTATTACCGTTAGTAACGACACTTTAATGCATCACGCAATTGTCATAGACGCATCATCTAGGAGAACATAGCAATTATTGAGTAAAATAATAAACCGAAGCCGTTATTGATATTTATAAACTTTAGAGTTTGATCGTATGTTCATCCACAACTCCGAATATGCTTTCCATTGGATCTTTGTAGAAGGCAAATCCACAAAAAGGTGGACTCATACCATATCCGAGCAGACGCTGCGCTTGTGGAGAAAGCTTTCTAGCTCTCTCTAAAGGCACTGTCAAGTACTGGTTTTCAACTTGCCTGTACATTCCTTTACATAAGAAAATGCCGACGGTCTCACGAGCCTCGTTCCTATTGTGAATACTTTAGTGTCGCGATTCTTGCTCATTAGATTTACTGAAACGATTAAATTTACTGAAACGTACTTGGTTGTATTAGCTCCTCCAGCGTGGTATACATTGCCCAAGAATATCATCGTGTCACCCGGCTCAAGCTCAGCCGGCACCGCCTCATGATCCTGGGGACACCGGTCTCCATTCCATTTATGAGAACCTGGAATGACGACAGTAGCGCCGTTTTCCTTCGTAGTCTTCGTTATAGCTGTCACGGCTCCGAGCATCATTGGCTCTTCACCTTCCCGAGTATGGTAATCAATCTCGTCCCTGTGCAAGCCTTGTTGCTTACTCCCAGGATTGACTTGGAAAGCCACTGTACTGGAGATTTGCGGTCGGGAGATCGAAGTGTGTCGTTCTTGACCAAGCCAGTATGTGTATTCTGAAGTGAGGAAATGAGATGCAACATCGGTGAATAGTGGTTGCAGGGCGAGATCTACGAATCCATCAGAGACACCAAAAAGTCCAGTGGCTCTACGAGTCGTCTTAGGGAAAAACCCGGTTGAATCACCGCCATCTGCTTCGAAATGGGGTTTCAGGTCCTTCCGTAGCTGGGATGCCGCTTCTTTGGAGATGAAGTTCTCAATTATGATGCCGCCGTCGCGTTTGATCACTTTGATCACTTCTTCTAGATCCGCTTCTTCGGATCTTATGCGCACAAGTCTTGGTTGCTCGGATTGTATGGAACCCATAGTACTCATGCCCGAGTCTTGTATTGCAACTTTTCTGTAAGGGAGTAGAAGTATGTCGATAATGTTGTGAAATCACATTCAACCCCAAGGCAAGCATCTCGCTTTATATGCTTGCTACACTATAGGAACTAGCAGAAACTCCAGGGTTCTTACCAAGTTAAAGCCGAGGGATCAAAAGCTCGGCAATTCAGTTACGATTTCAGTGACGTACAAGGCCCACTCAAGCGACCTGGTGGCAAGAACTAATAGATTTAATATAATGCATTTTACTACTCGATATGCGGTCTACGTATTACTCGGAAGTCGACTCATTGGACAGACTGGCCATCGCCAAGAGAAAAGCGTCTTTTGTTCTTAAGGCTCGGCGAGAAATCGACCAATCGAGCCAAACTTCCGCTTTTGGTGTAGTCCATTATCAAGCTGGAAGGTCGATGTGAACTATCAATTGCTTTTGTGAAGGCAATCAAGGTTTCTAAAATTTCGCATACAATACCCTAATACACGCAAGTGCCTTTCATGGTTATCCTACTTGCTGCGGGGTATGTGAGGAGGTGGCGTTTGAATTATACACGAGGGTGGGAAAATGTGAGAAATATGCAACTGATGTGTTCTGCACTATCTTGTCCCACGAAGAAGTTACTTTGCCAAATATGAATAGCACTACAATTGGCAAACCTCAATGATTGATTCTTGTTTGAGCTGAATGCCTGGGATTGATAGTACTGTCCACTGAAAGGATATAGACCTCATTAAATACTAGAAATTGCTTCAATTAAGAATTTAGGATGATCTTCTCTGAGCTATCCGTAGCAGTATCGTACCCCTAAACCCATGTTTGCTTCACAGGTAGAGTGCTTGTCTTCAGGTGGGAGCGGTTTTTACAAAAGTCATTTCCTACGCTACATTCTACGGAAACTTCTGGATCACTGAGCTTGGACTGGGAGGCAGCTCTTAAGTAGGAGGCCCCTGATAATGGGTCTTTCCCCATGTAAAGTAGCAAATTGCTGATATTGCAACACCACCGAGAAAAACTGCCGAGGCATAGTTCATAGTATCAGGGGTTGTGGGGTTATAGAAAGGAAAGCTGAAAAGGGGAACGATGAAGATTGTCCATCCTGACGTAATTGATTCAGTGTACAAGATTGCAGTGTCAAGAGTATAAACGTACCGACAATGACGAAGTTGCACAAGATCCCCAGCTTTCCAGCATTCCAGGCACATCCTGAGATCTGCTTGCGTCGGTCGATAAGTGACATTATTACAGGCATCACGTACGCAATGCTTAAAAAGATGACCCCTGAGCCACTAAATGCATTGAAAGCCGCGTATGATCCAAAGTATATAAGTCCGAGGAGCAGCTGGATGACCATGCCTAGAATGATGGCATTAACAGGGACTTTCTGAGTTGGTGATACTTTCTTTAAGGTATTCGAGAGTGGAAGAGCGCCATCGCGAGCAAATGCCCAGATGAAACGCGACGATGCTGTCACGCAGGCGGTACCACAAACGAGTGCGAAGAGAATTAAAGGAATGGTCAGCACAAGCGCACCAACCTCGTTTCTAATCGCAGCTCGAAATATGAAAGGAACAGGCTGTCCGAAAGGGTCTTCGAGGACGTCGGTGATATCGGGCATGACAAAGAGGAGTGGAACCATGAAGAAAATACCACATAACCAGTTGAGAAACAGGCCACCACACATGGCATTCGGTACTTGTATGGCCGGCTTGTGGACCTCTTCACACATTCTAGTACCAACTCAGTAGGCTATCTCTCATGAACTACCAGGAGATTGCTTACGAGATTATCATTCCGGTTGCAGAAGTAACGTAGACTCCATGGAGTAGGCCAATGCAGAAGGACCAACCTTTGGGCCACCCAGTACTCGCTGTGAAGCCAGTGAAGACATATTCTGCACTATTACGACTATCTTTTGCTACAACAAGAACAGCGATTGCAGTAGCAAATACTCCTAGAAAGGTCCAACAGATAGCGGTGGCCTATTTGCGCGTCAGTCCGTCGCGGACATAAATTAATAGCGAATGGCATACATCGAGAAGAGGCAGCCACCTATTGCCAAAGGCAGCCATGCCATTCGTTATAAGTGTAATTGATACGAAGATAAGATAGGTCTGGTACGTTTCAGCTGGAAATATTCCGTTACCGTCGTCGTGTCGGAAGATGTTAATGCAACCAACGACAAAGAGGCTCGTTCCAAAATTGACAGCAAGAACAATGATAATGTTCCCCATCGCATAAGTCCATCCGCATATCCACGCAGTCATTCGGCGAATAGACGTAGGAGACAACATGTATGTTTGATAATACACCCCACCAGCAGTTGGGTATACTGAGGTGATTTCAGCCAAGGATACGACGAGGCAGAAAATGGCCACGCATACGCCGCAGAATCCCCATATCACCGCAACAGGTCCTCCTCCCGCAAGAGGATAAAGCAAAGTCGTTGATAATCCGTATGGAATAGCAGCAAGGACGAAAGACATGAAAGCGACGTGAAGGGTCGACCTGGTCCTTGCAAGTTGTGATTCGTAACCAAAGGAGTTGAACAGAGTGTCAGAGGTTCCAATCTCTTCTGATTCTAAAGTATTTGAGTTCATTGTATTGCTTGTCGAATGATGGACTCCCAACATCTCGGTGCTTCCTTTATAGTCTTTCGCCGCACAGGCGTTCAAGTGTGAAGACTTGGGCTGCGCCATGATAAGTCTTATAGCTGAGGATAGTTGAAGATGAAGAGATGGAAAAAGAGTCGGAAGTTCCTTGCGATTTCAAAAGTTCGCGTCTTCGCGGCCAGACTACAATCGTCGTTGGATAACACTTTTATAGCCTCGGTCCATCCTTCCCAAGCTATAAATCGCATTTCCTCGATTATGGCCTTCTTCTCGCCTCCTCAGTGCGGCATTGCCAACGGTGACAATTATGTTACGGGCTAGACACTTTTCAGGCAAATTCTCCACGCTGTTATGAATTCGAGTCGAGCCGCGCAGCATAAGGCGAGCTTGTCTATCAATAGCTCTCTATGTCGGCCGGATGAAGCCCCTGAAGAGCGCACTACTTTATCTATGGGCTTAGACTAGCGAAAGATAGGTTACAAATCTCAAATCATTGGCGTGATTTACCCCGCGTTCCAATGTCGTTGTCTGAGAGCCGTACACCCTTGATCCACATCGTGAGCCACTATATCCAAACAAGGTAATTTGGTTCGATTGGTCAGTTTCTGCTGAAGCCAACGACCAACTTAGACCTCGCGCGCGCAGCAATAGGAACCTCTTTCCAAGCCGTCACAGTGATCACGATCTCGGTACTCACAAATGCCGGCTTTTCAAAAACTATTGCTACGTAGTGGTTGCGGCGAGGCCGGATTTCCCTTGAGTCAGGAATCGTGGATGATCCGCAGCTTCCACTCTGTCTATTGGTATTGCACTTACCAATGACTAACATGATATAGGCAAACCATCCAAGAGATGATGGATGATAACAGATCTGGATATTACGTATTAAATCACGATACACACGCGGGCTGTCACTACGTTATCGCATGATTCACCAAGGGAAACTTTGGTCCAAATAGAACATGATGGATCAATCTCCTCCTTTAACTTCTCAAAAGGGCCGAGAGACATGTGCTGCATCATACTTTGCATTTCTTTCCTAGGTCATTGATCACTGTCTGTAGGTCAATTCATCGCCAGCCGTTATCTGCGCGATAAGCTTTACACACCACGAGACACAGGCGAAGCCTAAACCGACTTAGCACTCCAATACAAATGCGTCAAGTGCCCTTATAAATTATTTTACGTTCATTGGCTGAAATGAAACAACTGCCTAGATCTCAGTGATGCTAGCGTTAGGAGATAAGTCGAACCCCGCACGTTTTTCAAGATTGAAAAGCATGAAAGAAACCTAAGTCGTCATAACCTATTTCGACACCCGACCTCCATGCCGCCCCAACTTCCATGGCTACGCAGACAAGAGCCATTCTTTCAGCTATCTCGTAACAGGTAGCCTACAATAGCTTTCTTGTAATTCTATCTACATTCTGCTCCCCATTGTTTGGTGACAATACTCGGTCTGATTTGGGATGGTAACTTGGCGGCCTGTGCATCGTAAAAATTCCCGAGGTATGACTCTCTCATCCATGCGGACATCAATCCGTCTTTGACAGGCTTCACAGCTGGCTGTGCTACATGTAAAGCACGCCGTATCAAGTGTGATTTGGCCTTGCCTAAATGCCTCAACTGCGTGAAGAGGCACTTCCATTGTCCTGGATATGAGACAATTTTGCAATGGAAACAAAAACACCAGTTTCAGTGGGCTTCCACGAACACAGATGGCTGCTCAGGTGACCAAAGCTCCCGTAGCATATCGTTGCCAAAGGTTCTTGAACCTTCCCAATACGCCAATGAGGATATGGCTCTGGTACAAACCGCTCTTGTAGTGGCATCGGACTCATCAGAGGGTCATCCAATTCCAGAACCTGGCGATTTATATTCAACGTCGCGTTCTCTTTACTCATCTGGAATTCATTCCAGCAGCGATAGGAAGATGTTTCTACTTGGGCATTATTTCCGTACTGTTTGTGTTTTCAATTCCGCATTCGACTCTTTCGTAAATCCGCTTCGGACAGAAGTCCAAAACCTAATCATGACGTCGCCTCTAATACGGAATTGTATACTCAGCATGTCGGCTGCACATCTTCGCAATGCAAATCCCCACTGGTCGCTCGATGGTTTAGAATATCTTACTGCAACTGTAATCGAAGTAACGAAGGAAGTACAAACAATCATGTCTATGGATTCATCATTAATCACCACGAATGAGAGATTGGATCAACTTCTACTAGGTGTAATAATGCTAGGCATGTTGGAGCATATTGTTGGGTCTCGTGCTCTACTCCAGAAGTGGGTTGAACTCAGATTTGGGAATGGGGAGGAAAGAAACGAAGACTGGGCGCGGTTGCACTTTTACGCAGGCTTACAGGCATACTGGGAGGCTATGGCGTCATTCCTAATCGACCAAGATCTTGGGCATCTGGATTTCTTGCTCAATGCAGTCGATTCATCATCGACACACGGAATTCATATCCATCCTTGGACTGGAACTAGTGCAGTCCCCTGGCTATACCTGGCAAAGGCTGGGTGCTTGATTCGGGCAAAAAGAGGGTTAAGAGGCTCTGACGGCCCTAGCTCAAGTGCTTCCAATGATGAAGCCGAACGCAAAATCCTCATACAGCAGTTGGGACAAGAAGCGCAGGATCTGGCACGACAAATTCTTATTTATGTCATTCCCGCCGACTCACAGATTGAGGAAACACACGATGAACATACTCCAAAGTCCCATCTAGTAGACCTCACTCGTTGTTATCAGTTGGCAGCGCTTCTGGAGCTTTATCGAGCGTTTGATATAGTTGCTAAGCAAGAAGCCATAATTACTTTGCTGGGCAACACAGGGGGAGCGGGTGGGTCGTCATGCTGCAGGACCATTATAACCTACGACACGGTACAATCACGCCCACTGCTTGTGCAACAGCTTTCGTTACATATATTACAGATTTTGTCTTACACACCGAAGGATTCAGGAACTCGATCTCTGCATCCCTGGCTTCTCTTACTCGCAGGCAGTGCACTTTTGCCACGCACAACAACAGAATTGCCTCAAGTATTCACACAAACCCCGAGAACCCAACGTGCGCAAAATGAAATGTTCTTGGACATTGCATTCTGGCGCCAATTCGTGCTCGACCGTATCAAGTTCTTGGAAGGCTTCATCAATCTAAAAGGCGTACGAACGATCAGACTACTTCTCCAGGAGATATGGACCCGGAGTGACAAATTGATAACTCCAGAGGCCCAGTTGCCTCAAATACCCCACCCAAGAGGACATAACCAGGCGTTCGCATCTCTCCATTGGATAGACGTAATGGAGGAAACTGGTCTTCACTTTTTCCTCTAAGTCTTGCTTGTGCCATTTCATACCAAACTCAAGGGTTTACGGGAACAGGCACAGTGTATTGGATGCCCATATCCATAATGAATGTCTCTTTCATCTAATGCAAGTTGCTTAAGGTTGACCGCTTGGAATTAATCTAGATACTTCTATATAAACATTCCCTTGTGTGCAATGAATCAAATGAAACCTCAGGAATTCATTTGTTATCTCCCCGTTAATTGATATCCATTTATGGATCTTGACGCGCCTTCTGCACAAGAAAGCATATTCAAATTTCGCAGTGTAGGTTTGCCTCTCGAATACAGTCTTATTTCCCTTGAGCCCGACTCATATTGCCATGTCGACCAGATAGTATATGCGCGGGACAGTTACAAGCATATTAGAAAGACATGAACGAGGTTGCAGGTTTACAGGTGAAAAGTCTCTTAGCGGCATTGTATGAAACCATGTGTCAAAGGTACCTTTGCACTCCATGTCCTTTTTACGCTGGCGCCGACAAGTAAACAGTGATTGATGTACGCCAAAAGATTCATGCAGGTCTATGACTAGGTGAATGAAGTCCGTGCGTATGCATCCGAGGCCCTTGGGTTCGCCAGGTTTTTGCTTCACTCAGACAGTCCATTAGCCCACGCAGAATCTATGCGATGCCCCACCCATGGTCCGATTGCTACTCTTTGTGCGCTAGATTAATCATTAGAAGGGCGTGGGTGTAGGATGCCTGATTTAGGCCGACTCTTTGGTGCCAAAGGCCTTTCTGGTTAGCACCTGGCCCGCTTGGCGGTCGCTATTTAGTTAACCAAGTATCACCGAGCCGAGGGTTACTCGAACCGACACCACTTCTTCCTCACCATCAATGTCGAAACCATCGGTTCACATTTTGGGTATTGGGAACCTGGGCAAGCTACTGGCTCATTCGCTTCGCAAAAGGCATCCTGATATCCCGATCACGCTTCTTTTCCACCGGCCAAACCTTGTCGAGGAATGGGACAAGGCGGGAAGATGTATCGACATCGTTCGCGACGAAAAGAGGGACCCTCAGGGTGGAATTCATCATGAAGATATCTCGAAAGCAAGAGGGCATATTGAAAATCTAATCATTGCCACTAAAACGCACTCAACAGTCAACGCAATACGCCCCCTGAAGGGTAGATTAAGTCCATCTTCCACATTACTGTTTCTGCAGAATGGTATTGGTAAGTAACGCTGGTGCGTCTAGTTGTCCTAAAGTTTTGATATCTGATGCCATTTCTAGGTACTGTTGAGGAGGTTAACTCAGAATTCTTTTCCCAAGCATCTTCCCAACCAAGGTACTTGGCGGGTATTGTGAGCCACGGAGTCTACACTACATCTCAGTTTTCTTCCGTCCATGCTGGTATGGCAAGTGCAGTCTTCGGTCCGGTACTCTCTTATGCCAAAGAAAGGGATGCCACAGGGGACGCAAATGTGGACAGTCCCCTAATTAATGCAATTGTAGGATGCCCTGAGCTAGTTGCAACGCAGGTGACGGGTAAAGAATTGCTTCACGCCCAATTACAGAAGCTTGCCATAAATGCGATTGTCAATCCTTTGAGTGCCATCCTAGACTGTGTAAACGGCGGGATTTTTGAGAGCGCCAAGACCGTTCTTGTCATCGACCAACTACTAGCGGAAATTTCAAGCGTCCTACTCGCAATAATTAAAGCACAAGAAGGTACGGTCGAGCCTAAAATCTTAGAAAGATTTTCGCAGAAAGGTCTTAGAGCGACTGTCCATCATGTTGGTAGCCAGGTAGCGAAGAACATCAGTTCGATGCGCCAAGATGTCCTTGCCGGCAGGAAGACCGAAATAGATTATATTAATGGATATATTGTACGGCAAGGAGGCAAGTTCGACATTCCATGCCCTTTGAATGCGAAGATCGTTGGTCTTATTAAGAACAATACAAAGCTCTCAGCTACTGAGCTATCGGCGGAGATGGGAGTTGAAAGATAGAAAAAGTACATTAATTACAAAGAGTTAACATCGTACGGAGACCCGATAAAACTATTATTGATGTGTTCAGTGCCCTTTATCACTCCTTTGGTAACGGAATTGGCTCATGTAACGGTTGGTCATCAGCCTTTCGTGCGAGCACATACTGCTGCTCTTCCGCGTCGCATTTTGGACTATTCGGTTGAAATAGATTCGCACTCTCTTCCACAATTTCCAGACCCATTGAACGCAAGAAGTTCAATAGTCCCTTGCGACTAAACATTAAGGTATCGAAAGGCTCTCCCCAAAATGGGAGGTTGTAATTCTCCACATATGTACCGGTTTCATCGTATCTCTCATCACCCTCCTTCAAGTAAGTATCGCTTGGGCATTGCCCAATTGCCAATAACCCCCCAGGAGCCAATGTCTTCGCAAACTTGAACGCTGTAGCATGGAACGCGGAATACGACAGCGCAAGATGCGAGAACATGATAAACACTCCATCAAATTTCCCCTGGGGCTCATAGTTCGTCATGTCCGCGGCCGCAAACGTACCCTTGATTCTCTGACTCGCATACTCAACCATATTGGGCGCAACATCAATTCCAGTAACATCCATCCCAGCTTCTACTAGCATCTGAGAAACGGGAACTCCGGTACCGCATCCGACATCTAACACGCGAGCCCCAGGTTTAAGTATTGATATAGCAGTCTTGATGCAGGCTATCTTGAGAGGATTGTTTTGGTAGGCTTTTTCGTATTCAATGTTGAGGTCGTCCCAAAGATCCTTTTGCGCGCTCGACTTCTGTGTGGCCATTGCGGTATAGATGGCTGCGCTGAATGGTCCGTAATGCTGACACGAGTAGGCACTATAGGTAGTTGTGAATAGATAGTCGTCAGTGCAAAGTTGAGGTGCGGTGCGCTATCGGCTAATTCCTGTCCAACAGGCATGTATATGCACAGTGACGTTGGATCGAAGGTAAGACATTAGACCTCCAAGTCTCATTCACCACCAATCGAAAGTTCCTTTCATCCATTTTATACATGAGGATTGCTGCGGGAACGGCCCAATATTTCGCGACACATCCATGAACAAGTTTGAATCACAAAGTACATTAGCTAGCTTTGTCGGATTATGTTTTTTTCAAGTCAAGCTTTGTATTAACTTATTAATTTCTATTTCATCGCCCAGCAACCAAACACCCAATGAATCTAGTACTTTGCTGTACCTCCCTTTTTTCCTTTGCAAACATTAAATAGTTTTGGCGATGAAGAGATATGTTTTATAGACGCGTATACGTTTCTCTCAAATCTCATGGCATATAGGATTGATGTCTTGCACGCCGGTCAATTTGAATCGAGTTCCAGAATACAGTCTATTTGTAGATGTGGATGATCATAAAACCTTACTGAGCCCTCTAGTCCTCTCATGTGATTAAGTTTATACACAATTCCATCCTCACTGATTAGACTATCACTAAGTAATACGAAGTAATTCAGAATAATAGGAGGTCATAGCCATCGACGAATACTAGGTAGATGACTGGGCTATACAATCGAGTGTGCATGTCCAAGGGCTTTATGCAACTGTTACGAAGGCTTATAACTAGCTCCTTTAGAAGAAAGGTTGTTGTAACCTGTGTAGGTGAAGCCATATTGAAAATTTCCGACAGTATTGCAGCACAGCATGGGGGTAAGATCTTAAACAAGTGTCCAGTGATGTTTCTTGCGAAGATTCACCTGCAACTTGTAAAATCCTGTACGGAGAACACGAACAGAGTCCCGTTGATAGTAGATGTCATATGTGAGGGAGGATTCCATAAGAAATCGGCTCAATAAGCTCGGCTTGAGTACACTCTTGGTGTACGACGCCCACCCACGGAGGGGTCGCAGCCTTAATCTTCATTTCTGAAGCATTTCGGTATCCATTTGAGTTTAGGCGTACGTAAAAGCGAAGCGCCAGTAGCTCACAATGAGTTTCCAACATGGGTAATTGGTGTTGATTAGAATCCTACAAAATGCTTCCAAGTTAAATCATGTCTTAGAGCTGAAAAAAAACTACCACTAGGGCTATTAACTTATTCTCAATCTTTCCTTCGAATCCCAACCCACTGTGGGTAATCCTATCCAGCCTAATCGAAAGCCAACGCCCCACCACAAAGCGGGGTACATCCAAAACGCTTACACAGCTCACATAACTAGGAATTACCCCGCCCCTCATCCTCGAGTCCGTCTTATCCCTCGACTCCTAATAGACCATTTTGTGCAATGTCAAAGAATCGATATAGTATATTTTATTCTCAAACTTTGCATTATCAACACAAATTGATATCCAACAGCACCGATAGTTTAGGGGTAGAATTGAAGCTTCCCATTACCATCTTCGATGTCTGCTTCAGGCGCGGGTTCGAGTCCCGCTCGGTGCAGAAGCGATTCTCTTTTTTTTTTCTTTGATTAGGGCTTTGGTGCTGCGGTGGGGATGGTGTGGTGTTGGGGGGTTGGAGTAAGGCGGTGGAAAGTGCACGCGGGACACGGAACCTTTTGTGGATGCGGGATCGGAAATTTTTTTTTCTGGGAGGCGCGATTTAGTGGGGTCCTGTCTAAGAAGAAATTTGTTCATGGATGCTTGGGCGATTGAGAGTGCGTGTATTCCATTTTCGAGTCTAGTGTCGTTGGTATGTATTGTCATGAACTTTGCCCTTGAATATGCATATCCAGGGGCATTGTTTTGGGCTTGTATCGAACCTTCCCAATTGAATGTTTGGGAAAATACAAGATTACACTTTCTAGCAAAAAACTAAGACAAGTTGTGCAAAGACAGAAAGATAAGGCCACTTAGAGATAGTCAATGAATCCGTTGATCATCGGAAATCCCTACTATTCTCTCATAGAAAAACGGGTTATTCAGCAGCAGAAAAGTCGTTTATGCCCGCGTCAGTGAAGTCATTTGTTCTACTGGCAACTAGTAAGAGTTGTAAAGCCCCCAGGTGCAAGCTGTTGGCATCGGTAACATTTCGTCTCATATTGCTGCTGTTAGGCTTGTTAGGTTGAGTTAAGTGTAATTCTTCGTGTCACATTGCCTATCTCTCGATTCACCTGGAATCCTCGTTTCACAAATTAATCCTTTAGATCGGCCATCTAGGAACGAAGATAGTGTACCTCAAGATTTTATGAAGATAAATGCGAAAATTCTAGTGATGATGTAACCAGCCAAAGGCGGAAACATGTACGAATAAAAAAAGAGAGGCGATATAGGAAGACTTGAGGTTATGGTCAAATTCCATAGCGTCCGCGGGTATCTCTTAATTTGCAAAGAGGGAATTGTCGAACCCTCTATCTTAACAACATTATCATCTAGAGTAAATTGTAGTTGGATTTGCAAACCTCATCCAGTTCTGATGAATGTTTTTGCTTGGCGTGGAGCTGTAGATAGTAGGGTGTCGACAAGGCAAGTAAGTAGCCGAAACTTATTTTCTTTTTTGGCTCTTCCTAACTTCTCGAGTCGAGGCCAGGGTACTTTGGTGGGGTTCGCTGGTTCGCCGTCTGTGCGTCATCAGACGTGCGACATGTTCAGTACCACCCGTAACCTTGAACCTTCCCGCAGTTCCAACAACACCACAAACTTGCCGCAGCCCGGCCAAACCTCACCAACATGTCAAAAATAGAAAAGACCATACAGCGGCAGCAGCAAAAGTACCGTATACCCTCCCTGTACTCTTGCGTTCGTGCTGACCCTTCTCCAGAATCGAGGAAGGCCAATATTACGAAGCCCACCAACAACTGCGGGTAATCGCATCGCGCTACGTCAAGCAGTCTAACTGGGGCGCGGCAACCGACATACTCTTCTCTGGTGCCCAGTCCCTACTTAAGGCAGGCCAGGGCGGGTCAGGCGGCGATCTTTGCATATTCCTGCTCGATGTATTCAACAAGGGTGAGGTAAAGCCGGACGCGGGCAGCAAAGGCAAACTTCTGAGCCTACTAAGGGCATTCCCAAAGAATGAGCCAACGAGGAAGAAAGTTGTCAACGAAATGATCGCATGGAGCTCCAAATTGGGCGAGTATCCGGCAGGGGATCCTGAGTTACACCACGTTGCCGGGACCCTGTACGCCGAAGGTAAGAGGAAAAGCAGTCTCCCATCCTGTCCCTCTCCTCTTCCTACCTATACTAAACCAAAAATCTAGATCTTGAGCCTTACGACGCAGAACGGCACTTAATTCTCGGCACCAAAGACTCCCCCGAAACCTTCGCCCAGCTCGAATACTCCTGGTACTGCGCCGACGAATCCCACACCGCGCCTCTCTACGCAGCCCGCGCCATTCTCCCCTACCTAATCACCGGAAACCTACGCGCCGCAAACAAGTTCTTCCTCCTATTTTCCTCGCGCTTGGCTCAGAAGCCCAATTTGGGCGTGCAGGAAGTCTCTACAACGTCGTCGGATCTGCGCGTATACCCTAGTTTACCGCTTTTGAACTTTTTAGGATTGTTGTTGTTGGCGGTAGAGAGAGGGGAGGCGGGATTATATAGGCAGTTGAAGAGCCATTATTCGGTGCATCTGAAGGATGTGAATTGGGATGAAGCTCTGGATCAGATTGGTGAAATGTACTTCAACATCAAGATACCGAGACAAGGCAATCCAATGATGGATATGCTGGGCAATATGTTCATGGGCGGTGGTCTAGGTGGTAGCAAGAAGGGTAACAAAGGAGACGCACCGGCACCTGCACCAGGCTTGGACTGAGAGGTAATGGTGGACGAATACAGCGTATAAGAAAAAATAGCAGGCGGCTCTCGCACCTGAACAGTTATGGCTTATGGCGAGAAGGTGGTAGCCAAAAGTCTGTACAAAGCTCGCCTCGGCGAAGACATAACGATGCATTTCACATTTTCATGATTCTAGTCGTATGATGCTTTTGTCTACACATTGTCCGTGCCCTATCATATTTTTGAAGATTGTATCCTCCTGTCCCGCTCCACTTATGCATTTACGCGGGGATGGTCTTTTCCCTAAATCGGACACCGTACTTCTCGCTCAGCACATCCATCAAGGGCTTGCAGATTTCTGGGCTCATGGGCGCAAGGATACCCTTCTCACTGAGAGTTCCGTCGAGTACCTGCTGTACAGCGATCGCGCAAGGCACACCAACCAACTTGGCCATAGCAGAGTATCCCTTGGGATCACCGTACTCGGCAAGAGTTGAAGTACGCGTAACGCGGCTGCCATCCTTGTTCTCGATTAAGAACTTGTGCTGCAACATGATGAAATCACGCTCGCCCTCCTCATATTGCATTTTCTGCTCAAGAGTTGCGCAGAGTGTGTCAAGAGGGTTTCCGCGAGCAGTAATCTCTTCATCAGAGAAGAGACCAATCCACCGCAGACCGTTGATGATGATTTCCTTTTGTTCGTTGCTGGCGAACTTAGTCCGTGAGCTGATGGCCCAGATGAGATCCTCTGGTGAAGAGCTGGTTGCTCCAATGATCTTAGCAGATGCATCCTTCCAGGTGCTTTTGGTTCCCTCCTTGAGGAAGTCCTTTGGCTCATCATCGAGGAAGCCAATATCGACGAGGACCTTGATGGTCTCTGGGAAGCCTCCATAACGAAGAGTACCGCGGACAATTGTCTGTGCTTCAGGGATGTTGTATCGCTCCTTGTACGGAGTAGAGTCACGGTTCGGGTATGCGACGAATGCGTAACCAGGATAGATGTGGTATGGCTTGGCCTCTGCCATCAACTCTGGACCCTCAACCTCGACAATTTTACCGTCCCTGTAGAATTTGGCGGCATTCCTCAGTGCCAGCAATACACCGCGTGAGCTCCACGAGAACTTGTATCCCAGAGGGTTGTCAGAGTCCTCTGGTGCGGGAAGACCACCGCAGAACGAATGGAACGAAAGAATCTTGCCACCAGCTTTATGGACCTCGTCAATGGTAAGGACAGCAGAGAGATGGTCGACACCGGGGTCGACACCAATCTCGTTCATGACTGTGATTCCAGCCTCCTTCGCGGCAGCATCAAGCTCCATCATAGCGGGAGAAACGTAGGAAGTTGTGACAACGTTCTTCTTTTTGCGGATGGCGGATTTGATGACTGTAGCATGGTAGGTGTAGGGAATCAAACTGATGACCAAGTCTACCTTTGCCACTTCTGCGTCGAGGGCAGCCTCATCGTTGACATCGAGCTGTTGCATTGATCAGAACCGGCACGCCATCGAAAGGCCTGTATTGCTCACACTAATAGCAGTAGCATTCTTTACGCCGCTAGCCAAAGCCTTCGCCTTCTCCAAGGTCCTGCATGCGACAACGACCTTGATACCAGCATCACCGAGAACCTCTGCCGTCGGCTTGGTACTATTATCATTAATTTGGGGGATAAGACGATTCGTTCGAATTCAACGTACACGAAACCGGCGCCGAGAAGCAAGACGGATCTGAAAGCGTGTTAGGCAGAGTCAGGACGAAGTCTGAAATTTTGACACTCACTTGCCCCCACCGAGAGTGGCTTGAAATTTGTCGAGTACAGGTTAGCTGACTGTCAATTGACTTGGAAGGAGCATACATACTGATAACGGATTCCATGATTTCGAAAATGATAAAATAAGCGTTGTGATTTGTTGTGGTTGTGAAGGATGTCAAGAAAATAAATATCCTCTGCGGATTGACTCCGATCCGGAATTCACCAGTTTTAGTTTTGGTGGGGTGCTCCTCCCCACTACTCCGTCATCGCTGCAGAAAACTGCGCTAAGCCCTATTCCGGGGATAGCCCACGTGACGTGGATCCGACCCGACATTACTCCGATGAGCTTAGTCCGACTTCAGCATTGATCAATGCAAGCTGTCGCGTCTCAGCACCAGCAAACAGGCAACGTCGGAGTCATCCACGAACCAATTCAGTATTCTACCTATTGCAGTAGGATGAACATTCCATGCCGCATGCACTAGCTTAATCTGCGATTTACGGTGAAGTCGCCCAATATGCCTGCCGCAGTTGATCCAGGGGATGACCTCTGGTTAGCCATTAAGCAGGTAATTAGTGACACGCAACCGTACAACAGCTCGAATTCTAACAAACCCTAGATCTCACAATCTCCATCGGACTCAGACTATATCGACCAGCTGGTTCCTGTGATGCGAGATGTCCGCCACTCAAGTCAGCTGATGCAGGCTTTCAACCAATTCGCCAATGAAAGAGATAGTGAAATCGAGAAGTTGTGCAACGCAAACCATCAGAGATTTGTTAGCTCAGTCAATGAGCTGCTCCAGGTCCGTGAGGGAACTGTTCAGATGACGAACCAGATCCTCGGCCTGAACGAATCTATACAGCAGAGTATCGAAAACCTGGCTGCCCAAAAGAAGTCGCTGGTAGACTCCCGTGCCGTTCGCCAGAATGTCGATGAGACCAACCAAGCCCTGAATGCATGCCTAAATGTGCTACGGCTTGCGAATCAGGTAGTCGACCTACTGAAGGAAAAGAATCACTACGCTGCACTACGTGCGTTGGACGAATTGCAGACGATTCATCTGAAAGAGGTCAACAGATATAAAATCGCTGAACTGATTGAGAAATCGGTACCAGCCACTCAAAAAATGATAGGAGATGCGGTCATGGCCGACGTAAACACTTGGCTCTTTCGAATCCGGGAATCTTCGCAGTTCTTGGGCGAGGTCGCAATTTTCTACACCGGTAACCGTCGCGAAAGGAACAAAGAACGCGCAGATGCGGATGAGAGATTTGCAAAATATAAAATCAATTCCGCCGTCGAACTGGTTGCTGATGAGACGGATGAATTCGATGTATTGAACAATGATGAGGCGGGAAACAACATTGATTTCACTCCACTATTCGAAGCCATGCATATCCATGAGACTTTGGGCAAAAGCGAATACTTTAGGACGGAGTACGCGTCTAACCGACGGCGACAAAAAGATCTGATTATTCCCCAAACACTAAACCTTGTGGATGAAGACTGCAACGATCTAAGAGGTCTTCTGGAGGGCATTGCTGGTTTTGCTATAATTGAAAAGGCGACAATGGGGAAGACCGATAATTTTCGTCAGCTTGTTGATGTAAGAAAAAATTCTTCTATCTATGATATGATCCCTAACAAAAAAATAAGGTTGACGAGCTGTGGGACTCAATGTGCCAAAGCGCCATCAATCTGATTACAAAATCAATGGCTTCAGTAGACAATGACGAGCTACTGTTAAAGATCAAACATTATATAGCCTTGTTCATGCTGACAATGGAGGTAATATTGTATGCTAACAGCCGAAGATACTGCCTACTAACGCCTTTTAGAGATGGGGTTACTCAGTGGCAGCCATGAATGACTTGCTTCTTGTCTTGTTCGGCAAGTATTCGGAGTTGCTCAAGAATCGTTTCAGTGACGACTTCCTCGAGATTGTTAGCACAGACGATTACATGCCTATGCCAATCAACAGTGTCGAAGAATACGATAAGGTCGTAACCGTTAGCTGGTATACTCCAGACAAAGACCGTGAAGAACTCACGTACGTTGTCTAAGCACCCAGCTTCTCCCGTAATTTTGGCTAACCTGTAAAGTTTTCCTTGCGTTCTACCGTTCTCACAGATGTACCCCCTTTGCTGCATCGACATTCGGAATTTCTTGAACCAGATATACCTGTTTTCTGATGACTACTTCCAAAGATCAACTGTCATCGATGAGACCCTTCGAGATGTATGCCCCCCCTGCAACGCTTCATACAAAAGGCAACTACTGACAAATATCCCCCTCAAGTCTTTGGATGAGTTGCTTTGTGACAAAGTGTGTAAGTCGCTTGTAGAGCGTCTGGCTTCACAATACCCTGGACAAATCGTCCAAATCCTGACGAACCTGGAACATTTCGAAACCGCCTGCGCGGAGCTCCAAGAACTCCTTTTCGAGGCCCGTTCATCCCCATCTGCTACAGGACCAGTCGTTTTGCAGGCTACGGACGAATTCAAAACTGCAAAGAAGACTGCGTCAGATCGAATATTTGAGCTGGTTAATTCTAAGATTGATGATCTTATCGAAACTGCAGAGTATGATTGGATGTCATCAAAAGCCAGCAAAGAGCCGAGCAACTACATGCAGGAGCTTACGAGATACCTTTCTCATATCATGAATTCTGTTCTTTTAGCTCTCCCAACAGAGATTAAAGAGTTCATATACTTTGATGCACTTAGTCATGCATCAACAGCAATTCTCGACCTCACATTAGAAGACAATGTGAAACGCATCACTCCAGCTGCGGTCCAAACTCTTGCCAAGGACACAGCTTTTCTCTCTTCGTTCGTAGAGAGTCTCAACAACCCTATTCTGATGGAAAATCTGGACGAACTAACGCAAACTGTGGCTCTCATGGGAACGGATAATTCGGATGAGTTCTTTGATGTTGCTCAAAGGAATAGGAAGTACGGTAAAGTGGATAGCATGAAGGGTGCTATTTTGATTGAGAAGGTGACTGAAGGTGCAGCTGTCGCTGCGCAGAGTCCCTCAAGACCTGCAGACCGATTTGCAACACTCGGCTCACGGTTTGGTATTCGTTAGATTTAAACATAGCATCATCGGCGTTCTCTAGCGTTCTTGTTAGGATCGATACTCATTGGGCATGCACTTGGAATATTGCGTCTTTGGGATGTACAACGTAGTCGTAGCACCATTGGAAATGGAGTTGCCGGGCCCCGCTTTATTGTTACTCCCGGTCTGTCCAATGTGACGTTAAGAATGATGATCAAAGTCTCACATGTGAGGCCAAGCAACTCGATGGGTTTTCCATGTCCGTCCTAGTTATGGTCTTATTAAAGGGAGGAAGCTCTAAGTGAATCGCTTAGAAGGTCGTAGGTTTCACTGTGATCGCACGTATGGAGATTCTGAATAATCAGGTTCTGGGATGATAGAAGATGTTGATGACATTGGTCGTCAAGTAATGAACTAGAATAGGAGAGTAAGGTCCACAGTTCCAGAAGAACCTAGACAATATGAAAATGCAACATAGGAAATAGTATGACAACCGCTTTGAATGTAAGAGAATAAAACGTCCTGCAAAAAACTCCGGACATGGTTGATCTTCAGTAAGGTTCAAGCCAACCAAAGCCGTGAGGACAACATTTGTCAAACGATAAACCTAGAAACGCCCGCTCTTGTTAAGTTGAGTATTCCATACCATCCCCCTGATCCGCACAAAGGAAATAAGTTTGCGGAATTTGCAAGTAAGCTAGTACACCATCGACCTTGTCTTAATATACACCCCATCACTCTTCGACTACGAGAAGCTAACGAATTTCGGGTCCCTTGGTCTTCCATCTGGACCTATGTTATTCTTCTTGAATCGGTCCTGCATATACAGTCGCCTGGCCTCGTCAAATGAGACGCCCCTCCTCTTCATAATAGCCTGGACCTCCTTCTTTCCAGCATCGTCTAGACCTTGTCTGGAATCGCCGGCTTCAACGTTCGCCGACAGGTCAAAAGCAGACGATGATAAACCAGCCTCTATGTCGTCACGGAAAGAGGTTGGAAGACGCGTATAGATAGGTTCGGGGATTGGAAGAAGATGTAACCAGCGTTGCCGAGTGAAGTATGCGACTACCAGTAGTGAGCGAAGTGTGATGAATGGAATGGGCATTGCATTTCACTTACCGCCAGCAAAGACAACGACGAACAAGCAGACGGAGTATAGTAGGTAGGCCATCTTTGGTCCGGGCAACCAAGTATTTATTGCTACGTAGAAAGTGGGATATGAGAGCTCGGGAGCGTACGGAGTAGATCTATGGCGCAGCAGCTCCACAGGACGATGGTTGATAGGAAACAAACGCAAAGAAATGAGAGAATGGAGGTGAAGCTGCTGAAGCAGCTTATCGTGTCACACCAGTAACTTGATGTCCGGAGGTAGAGTGGGATTGTCGGACAGCGAGGCGTGTCTGAGGATGGTCAGGTCAGTCCCCCTCGGCACCGCCCCCAGCGCCGCGATTCCGTGTCTTCCAGGGTTGATGCGTTCGTCACCTATCACGTGCTGGTGAGCCGCAACAACACTTCTTCCGCCACCCGAACGCTAGGCAGAATCCGGAAACCCACGCGAATTTCGAACAACTCTACGTTCAAGGTCACCAAGTTGATTATCCAAACACCGAAATATCAATCGAAATGGCCACTCTTTCGTCCGACCTGATCTGGGAAATCACCCGTGAGTTTCCCTTACGCTCAACAATTGCGATTGGCGATTTTTGCTGTGGGATTGTGACTGATAGGCTTTGGCAGGCGGCAGCAGCTCCACCCTCGTCAAGAGGAAGCAGGCCGGTGGTGTGCAATTCTCTCGCGACCCTCTTAACTTGAGGAACCAGTACTCTCGCAAGGTATGATCTATATTCGGGTATTCGGGAACAGTTTACTGATCAGAAGTAGTATGAGGGTCTAGTCGCCGACAAGGTAAATTCAAACCGCATCCAATCGAGCGCAACCTCGACGAAGAGCATATAAAAGGCTGACCCATCTCGAAAAGGCTATCGGTGTTCAGCCAGCTGAAAACGGCGGTGTCACTCTTTTGACTAAGAAGGCCAACAAGCAAAACTCTCCGGCTTCCCAGATCCAGTCCTCGACTTTCCCTGCCAGCCGCTCAACACGCAAGTACGTACAATTTCATAAGTTAACATGGTTTACAGAGCCATGTCTGGCATCTGGCTGAATGTGACATGGGCTAAAATACCTGTAGGACCTACTCTTCCATCGTCAACAGCACCACCAAGCGCAACTACCGACCAGACCTCCGCGCAGACGCTGTTGCCCGCGCCTCAGCCATCCGTAAAAGCCAGAAGCCAGTGAAGGAGAGCAAGCCATCAAAGCCAAGGGGCGCTAAGGCCAGAGCCGCTGCTTCAGCATAAGGGTTTCACGATTTGTAGGGCGGTGTTCACTTCAATCGGGTTTCAGGAATAAATGCTCAAAATATCATGTGCATTTTGATGGCTAGGTCTATATAATGAAAAGACATTCAGCCTGATTCTTCCTTCCTCCCCAGATCTGGGTATCTGTACCGTGTGTGATGTGGCTGTTTGTTTTAATGACATACTGTTCACTAAAGGCCTGAGGAAGGGTAAGCGCAGCTGGCCACTTAGTCTCTAATGATTCAGCGCATCAAAGCTGTAGAAGCTAGAGGCGATGTCGACTGACCTAGGTTCTGAAATACTTAAGTGATAGAGCATACAATGCCGCAAGTCAGGTATGAACTCGCGATTGGTCGTTATTCCCATTCAGCGCCTGAATCCTGCAGGTGGTTGACCGTATCCTGGGGGAGCCTGGCCGAGTGGTGGTGGGGGGCCTCCAAAGCCTGGTGGCGGCGCACCTTGAGGCATTCCCTGAGGCATAAACCCATGGGGTGGTGGTGGGGCATTGAAGCCCGCTGGAGCACCCCAGTGTGCCGGAGGTGCACCACTGGGGGGTCGAGCAGGGAGACCGGAAGGAGGAGGCGGCAAAGTCGCAGAGGGGCGTCCTTGTGGTGGGCCGCCTGGTGGACCTCCGTATCCAGTGGGACCATTGGGAGCCCCATGGACACCGCGTGCGTCGCCATTCATCATTGATTGAGGGCCATTTGGAATCGCTGCAGTAGGTGGTGCTTGGAAGAGTTGGGCCGGTAGCGGTTGGATTGCGGGAGTGACGCCGTGTGCCTTGGCCTGCTTTGCAAGCAGACGCTCCGCATCGTCTCCGTGACGCTCTCCTTTACCGTCTTTCTTGTATGCATATTGCACAGATATCTCCTTGTTCATCATGTATTGTCCGTTCATGTTTGCGATGGCAGCGTCGGAGGAATCGAAATCTCCGAATGAGACGAAGCCGTAGCCTTTGGAGATACCAACGTCATCGCGCGCGACTTTGGGGACCGAGACCAGGGGACCGAAACGACTAAATGTGTCATAAAGGGTCTTTTCGTCAATCATGCCATCCAGATTGCCGATAAAGAGCTCAGCGCCAATCTCGACAGTCTTCTGCTTGTCTGCAGATGCCTTGTTGACTCGGATCGGCTTCCCATACAGACGAATCTGGTTCATGATTTTCGCAGCGTAGTCCGCATCCTCTTCAGACATGAATTCGACGAAGCCAAAGCCTTGATGGACCTGTGTGACGCGATCCTTAGGGAGGTGAACATTTTGAATGCGGCCCGCCTGGAGCATGAGCTCCCAGACGAGTTGGTCAGTAACGCGCTCGTCAAGGTTACCAATGTAAACAGTGGCTTCCTTGTCTTGCTCCCTGTAATTTGTTAGTGATTGAGTTTCTTTTAGGTTTATATGCTCGTACCAGTGGCGAGCGCCTGAACCCGACATGGTGGGTTATCACGCTGTTCGTAGACTGTGGGGGTGGGGTTGCGCCAAAAAGTTGACGTGGATCAAGTGAAGCTGGAAAATAAAAAGCTCCGAGCAACTCTTGGCGCCACTAGCACGGTCGGCGGATCTTCGGCTGAGGAGCTTTCTTCCAGAAATTTGGTATTGGGAACAACCTCACGTCCATCAGTCAACGACAAGTCAATTCAACTCTCAAAACACCCGAATAATCGTCCTTCAGTTGCAATTAAATCTTTCATCATGTTCCAGCTTTCTGAAGAGTCGAAAGTACGTTAATGGTTCACGAGATTACTCGCAAAGTCTCATGCTAATCCTCTCAGGAGCGCATCGCTCGCATCATCGACGTCTCCCGAGTCACCATACATTAGTATGTTGCTTCTCTAATCTCCATTCATGGGCTATGAGTTGCTGACAGTATATAGTGGTTATCTTCCTCTCATCCTCTATCTTGGTATGGCTGAAAACATAGTCCACCCCGTCACAACTTCTTACAACATCATCAGGTTACTCTCGAAGTGAACCTAAGCCATCTCTTATTCGGTGAAGACCCCCAAATATTTGCAATACGATCGGACCTGACCAGGACCAGACTCTTCTCTCCACTTGCATAAGCGACCACGCGACTTTCGAGATTTGCGATAGATATAATCCGATTGTTCGCGGTTCTCTGTACATTATTGTTGTGTAAACAGGCGTATTTGGAATCCTTCGGACCATGCGTGTTAGTAGAATGGCTGGGCCAATATGCCCAAGGACATATTTCCCGTCCAGGGACGAATCTCCTCACTTGCATACCTACATTTCGAAAGGCCGGTCAGCATAGAAGCCCGAGACAAAACCCTCGGAGACGTCACGTCATCTATAGCGGTCAGAAATAATGGAACAGTCTGTCCCCACGCCGAGCATGAGTGGAATTTTGGCGTTTTGCCATCCGTGAAACATACGTGACGGATACAGGAGTCCAGTCCAGCCGTTGCCTACGGGACGCGAGCAGACGGAGGCCAACAAGCGATGTTTATTGAACAGCCCCAATGCAGTTGGGCAATGACTTCTAGTCAGCCCGCTTCTCACCTTGCACAATATTCCAAGGCATTGTCGGCTGTCAAATTTCATCAACGCCTCGCGCCAATGACGTTCGGGTATCCGCCCCACGTGCTAGTACGGCTGGCCCGCTCCGATATGTGAGGACTCGATGCCCCCAAAAGCCCACGACATCCTCGAGCCTCCTTCAGACGACTGTCGCGAGACTTCGAGCCACTCAAATGGACGTAGCTCCCGCCATGAAGCTGACAGTTCAACCCAACCGCTTCAAACGCCCACTGCCCCAATCTTCAAGCTGCTCTTCTTTTCCTCGAACCTAAAATGMCCCGCCCCACCCGCCTGTATACTGTATATCACATCGTTCTCCTTTGATTGATTATTTGCCATAGTTGGTTCTGATCCCTAGGCCAATTTTCATCTCACATGTACAGCTTTTGTTTCATTATATGCCCAATTCCCTTTCCAGTACCTTCACATTTATATTGTCACTTTGTGCACGTATCGTGCATGTGCCCAAGTTCGTATTCTCATCATGGCAAGCATTCCCAGTATTGGGGACATCCTGATGCTGTCACAGCTTACGTGGAAAATTGGCAGAGCCTTTACAGCAGGTGGAAAGGGCGCTCCCACCAAGTTCCTCGAAGTCGAAACCGAAGTTAATGGACTCGCAAAAGCTCTCAAGGAACTAGCCGAAGCGATATTTGCAGACGCTGATGATAATCCTCTGAAACGAGCAGATAAGGAAACCCAAGATGGCGTTGCCACGATCCTTAACTCTTGTCAGCGGGCCGTCCAAGACCTAGACTCTCTTATTGATCGATATCAGGTCATTAAGAAGCATCGTACGGTCGGTGGATTTGCTATTGAACGATCATGGAGCGACCTAGTATTAGCCGAGTACAACACGATAATGTGGACGACAGAAGGGGGCAACATACAAAACTTACTGACCATGTTACAAGTGCATACAAGTACTATCATTATGATAATGCAAGCCATCCAAAGGTAAGAAGTTCATTCGTGTTACCACCCGGCTACTGATGGAGAGAAGTAAATCGATAACACGGCTTGAGGAAGATGTGACTCCAACGGCTGAAAAGATAGACGGAATCCATAATGGAACAGGCAGTCTAAGTGAACGGCTTGAGGAACTACATCGAATAGTCACCGAGATTACCAGCAGGGCACTCAAGAGTCCCACAATCAACGGCCCGAGCAGTCGGTCCTCCAGTTCACTCAACTCTGGCGTCCCCAAGCAAACCATCTCGAATCCAAATCAGGTCATAGCGTCAGTGTCTACCAAGGAACTTCACTCTCTGCCTAAACATACTCAGCCACCGCAAACTCCTGAATTCCCCACTTCGAACGCCGATAGCATGCAGTCTCCTGCAATGGCGGGTTCTCCTAGAACATCTCCTAATAAGAAACGGATATCCGAATTTAGTTTTGGAGGCACTACTGCGCGCTCTTCCATTAGCTATACTTCTTCAGATGCGGGCTCAAGCTCCGGGTGGCCCAGCCCATCAACCAAAAGAGACTCAGGTGGCTTTACTCGGCCAGCTAAACGAGAAACCACACTTGCAAGAACACCAGAGCTTCAAGAGCCCAGGTCGAGGCCTGACTCGGCTATTCTATCGGCTCTTCCACCTCCCGCAATGGATCTGTCCTCAGATAGAGGGTTCGATGAGGCCGTGTCAATGTCAAACCTGAGTCTGCATCCTCCCACAAAACCCGAGATCATCAAATTACATCGAAGCTCTACGACAGCGAGCCAAAAGGAATTGTTCGAGAAGCACGCGTTTCGGAATTCTGCGGTACTTTGTGACGTGTAAGTCTGTCGCAGTATAAATTGGCTCTAAGTGAGGTGATCAGCAAGACTAACATATCGCAGCCGAGGTAAGCTCATCGAGTACACCAAGAAGGTATCTCCAGAGGAGGATTCACATGATGTCGAAATGATTGAAGCATGTTGTGAATGCCGGATATGCGTAGTGCGCAAACGTGAGCCATCTGACGACCACAAGAATGTCCGAACAATGACCTCTATATGGGCATTTTCCGATGATAACACCGTTCGCCTTCAATTAAAGATGGAAGAGGGCGAGGTTTACATTCCATACTCAAGCTATTTTAGCCCGGAGAAGATCAGCATCACAATACCATGCGAATTGAAATACCATGATGTGAAATTTGGCAGTCGAGTATTGCGAACGGCAAAATCCACCTGGATAAATTACATATTCAAGGATTCTACAGGTAAAGTCTGCCGTCATACGGAGCACCTGCGTGTTCTCAAAAAAAATGCTTACTTCCTCCAGGTGCCGCTTTGTTTCAAAATGAATTAATGGGCCGCACACTGCTCGGAACATTCCAAACGGAAAAGACTATGCGTATTCACGAAGGATTTTCTGGCGCCTTCTCCTACGCGGAACAAATCTGTGGGATGGAAAATCTTCGTATATGGGAAGACGATGATATAGGGGCCGTGATTGCTCTTATTCACTTTTCTGCACATTTCCGCGCAGGTTATCTATCCTTCTATCTGAATTCCTCTGATGACCCTGTTCGCGTGAAGGACGATGGAGGCAGGGAAGTCAAGATCAAAGGATTAAGGGTTCCATTAGAGAAGACTGCGCCAAGGAAGGATAGTGCCGTTGACAGCAAGAAAGGCGACTTTGACAAGAAGAGGTGTATTACTGGGGCCCGCATAGAGTTTGCTACGGACGCGGCTAAGAGGGATTTCCTGAATCTGGTGAATGAAGTGCAAAAGACTATGCATCCGCTGCCCGAGCTCTGTGGAGTTAATTGATGGCTCCAACGTGGAAAGAATTGGACTATGCAAGTAGAGGTATATTTGCTATCATAGGCGCGAGATGTGACCCTCTACACACATGAATTAGTCGCGTATCTTATTAGGAGTGGGATGATACTGTAGCATTAAGAAACATCATGACTATCAATTACGCAACGACACACCGTCCTAGTACAAAGGATGTGTAGTTATAATACATAAAATCCACAACACAGATCGGATGCATACGAAAGATGAATTTCATGGATGTTGGCGTTTATTTCATTGGCTGTGAAATGCAGTGGCTTGGAACTTGAACCAGGCATCCATGCAGGGAGGCGCAGACGATCTCAGCTGAGGAACGGATCAACAATCCACGGAGTAGGCCTTCCACACTTAACATCGAAAAATATCAATCTGACTATTCTCAAGCTCATGAGGGCCCATAGTCGCATGCATTTACACAAATCAGGAAGACAGCATTAGGCTACAAGCTACTACTAACCCATGCCAGGCCAGTATGGTATGGATTTCAGACCTGGTCACTGACTCGAGGCTGGAGACACGGTTCCAGGACGATCGTACAATACACTCCTTTGCGGAAGTGGATTCTCATAGAAGGCGGCTGTATCGGGAAGAGCATTGGAAGGCCGATGGAGAGCTAGCTCGCTCAACATTCGGAACAGTGTTCAAGCAGTCTCGGATCGGGGACCAAGGTAAGGGATATGATGTTCGCGCTGTTAAGATGGTGCGAAAACCCAAGCGTCCTGGTCACGGAATCGACTACAACAGGGAACTTGAGGCAATTGCAAAGTTCTCGCATGCCAAAGTAAGCATTTCACCCCCATCAACTCATGATTTCCTCATCTTACATTTTCGACATCACCAGTACGAAGCCTGTTTCGTGAAATCATATGGGTGGTATGAGAGCAAAAAGTCAATATTCATTGCTATGGAGTATCTCCCGGATGGAGACCTCAGCCATTGCTTACGAGGAGTTAAGATGGGCGAAGACGATGCTCGGTTCATAACGTATCAAATCCTCGAAGCTCTGGATCACATGCATGCCAATGGGTTTGCGCACAGAGACCTAAAACTCGCGGTATGTTTCTTTCACCAATCGTCTATATAAGGTTGACTAACACCTGATAGAATATTCTAGTCAAATCTCAGCCCCCAAATCCCTGGTGGGTGAAGCTGGGCGATTTCGGCATAAGCAAGAGAGCTGTTACTGAAGAGGAGGAGCCATCAGGTTTGAGAGGCACTGAAGGATACATGGCACCAGAATTGTTCGGACCCAATGCAATTTCTTGCAAWGCTGCTGCTGCAGACATCTGGGCGCTTGGCGAGATCACATTTCGTATGCTGTCTGGAGAACCGACCTTTCCTAACGTCTACTCTCTGCTCAAGTGGGCAAGAGAAGGTTCCAGGTTCCCCGATCATCGTCTAAGAAGCTTTATGGGTTCAGGAGCCAGTGAATTCCTAGCACAGATCATTCTTCCGGATCCCGAATTTCGGCTCACAGCTAGTTCTGCCCTCCAGGAACCTTGGATGAACATTCCTGATCTTTCAAAATCAACGCAGATCCAGGAGCTTCAGGATGTCGAGACCCCTCCAATGTCACCTCGAACTAATGGAAAATCTGAGGGTACCTTAAGAGAAGAATTGACAGCTTCAGCAGTTTGGAGCACTCTAGTTCCTTCTATCTGTAGCAACAAACACAGCTGCAGCAGTCTGGACGGCAACTACGAACCAACAGATTCCATTTCCCAGCCCAATCATCTAGGAGTACCTCCAGGCGAACATCATGATACAGAAAAGCAGACCTTTTTACCGTACTGCATCAATTCGCAAACAGAAACGTCAAATGGATCATCAAATCTCATCGAAGGTACTCGAAATGGTCTAGATGCCACTATATCTGGGGTGCAATCACCATTCGAGAGTGTCTTAAACCCAGGGACACCTGGTTTCACTCAAACTACAGGTCCTCGAAGTGCGTCTGCTCCGTCATCCGTCGAATTATTACGACGACAGAAAACCATAGCTGATTTAGCCAAGGACGCGGTCATTCAACAGAACATGAGACGGCACACAGGAATTTCAACTTTAATACAACGACAGAAATTGTCCACACTAGCTAGATATCCAGGCTGTGCTGTTCTGAACATGTCGGCTGTCCCTTTGAATGCACAGCATGATATGTGGGAGGAATACTGGGCCAATCTTGACCGTGTTTCAAGCCGATCAGAACCACAGTTCCAAAAAGACTCGGCAATCTTCAACAGCGACCCCAGCGAAGATTTCATGGACCAATTCAGTCGGGAGTTTCCCCCAATATCATATCTCGAAGGCACAGAAGAACGTGACTTGTCTCAATTCGATCATATTTTTGAGCCTCCACTGCAGCAGCTAAACCAGGCGAGCCGCGTTACGCCCTCTTCTTATTTTGAGTGGGGCGGTCTGTATGCGCCTGCCATCTGGCCAGACTCCGAGCATCACGATAAAGACTGGGAGATAAAAGAAGTCCCGATCATCAGAAATGAGGCGGAAACCCAGCTAGTCAAATCATCAGCCGAGGCCTCTTTGAGTCCCAATGACCAAAAGCTAAACCTAAACAAAGTCTATGTAGCTCCCCTTCCTGTCATGAGGTTTAGACTATTGTCTGGAGCCGAAAATCCCCCATGTTGTGTGACAAGTGCTGATCACACGGATCCTTTTCTCAGAATGCTCAAAAGCCTGGGTTACGAAATAAATACAGCCGTTGACGCACTCAATAAATGTGAGTACGATATCGACGGAGCTGAAAAGTATTTATCTATGGAGGCAAATTTTGAGATTTCTCGACTCGACCTACATTGGTGTATCGAGAATGTTACGGGTGTGAATGATTTGGTGGGCATTGGTTACGGCCCTTTAGCCGCCGCTGCGACCATGGAATATTTTGGGCCTTGCGTTAAAGAAGCATCGCATTTTCTTTCAATGGTCTGTCGGAATAAACCGATAGATGTAGACCTCCCCAATATTGAAGGACCTAGCGTAGAGTACCTTCTTAGGCAGGGTTATTGTAGGAACAATGTTTTCGCAGCACTCTTATTAAACAAGGGGAGCTTCGCCAGAGCAAAAAGGTTTCTTCAACGATCCGAAGAATAAGTCGGCCTGGCTCATATTTTCCTAAATTCATGTTAAACTACTGTTTGTTCTTTAAGTAGGGATCGCTTATCCGATTGTGTAAACTCTGCGCGTATGTCGATGAAAACTTAACCCTTTATAAGAGGATTAATGCATCCTATAAATATCACCTATAGCTCAACTATCTATCCCAAAACTGCGAGTCCGTTTCGTACGTACGATCTGCCAGAGACTTGATGTGTAGTAAGTCAATGGCAGAGGCAATAAAGTGAAATCCAGATATAATTGACACCAATGAGTGTGAAATTCTTGGTTTGGCTATTTTATTCTTCACTAATAAGAAGCAATAGATTTTTGAATGGGTTTACTGCACGTTTTAGAATATCTAATAGGAAGGAATAGACTAGTCATGATTCGTCAAACAAGAATGTAGACACTGGCCGAGACAAAAAGTTGCAATGAGGCCATAACAAATCTCATCTCGGTTCCTAGACTGGGTTTGAATAGACAGTAGTTCTTCAACTATGACATATTTCGCAACATCTGTGTTTACAAATCTATGTAACAAATCTACATTGGCTTGTCAAAGTCCGCGTCCCCTGCTCTCTTTCTCATGCAATCTAGTATTCGCCCATCAAGTTGTATGTGTTAAAGCTTGTAATGCATGGAGCATCATGCTTGTCTAACTCTTTCGCAGAGAACTGGTGAACTCTGCCTCTCGTCCGCGCTAGAGATTGCAGAGAATTCCCGTTCCCGCATTTACTATACGCTACGGCGGGAAAACCTAGTAAACACGCGATTCATCTGCAAGTCAGCCACATATCAACCGACACAGCCCTCCCCCTCCGCCAATCCCATCCAAATATTTTGCAAGAAACCGGTGAACTTAACTCCTCGTCCGCGCTAGAGATTGCAGTGCATGACCGTGCCTTGACAAGCATAAATTTCTATTTCCATGGCCTTTTTCCTCCATCTCTCTTGCACCACACTAAAAGACACCCTCGTTCTCGCTCATTCTCACTCGAAGCACACGTTAATTAGAAAAGCACGTTAGAAAAGCACATCAGAGGATCGGACTCAATCACATTCTCAATCTCAATCTCAATTCTACCTAGCCTATCCCCAAAACTGCTCCCTTCCCTTTCTCTCCTCTCCTCTCCCTCCTTCACCGCTCACACGCACTCCACCGCCTACGCACACTTTGACCACCTACCAAATACCTAATGATCAGCATATATATTACGAGGAAAAAAGAAAAAAAAAAGAACCAAAGCAAACGCCATGCCCAAGATCCCAATCCCAGTTATACTCATGCTTATGTTCCAATTCCAAAAATATTTCCAGTCTTTCCTTCGCCAATGTGCCATGCATGTCATGATTTCGATTTCGATTTCTGTTCCGATCTGAAGAGAGTAAAGAAAAAAACACAGAAACAGAGAGAGATTGAGGGAGAGAGTAAAAGATGAGTGAGTGTGTGTAAAATGTGTTCGTTCATGTATCAGAAGGTGAATCTGATAAAAGTATCCATACTATAGAGTCATGCCTCACTCACACAGTCGCCCGTGGAGAAAGGGGAAAGAAAAAGGGAAGACAGAAACAACTCCAGGGTATTAACCAAAATCAGCCCAACTGCAAGTCGTTCTTGATATCTATATTCTCGCCATACCGTTGTCCGCCAATTTCGCATCGCATTAACACTTACGGCCACCTTTTTTATGAAACATAGTAGAGCTTCATAGCACTGAGCACCCTCTTCCGGCAAACAGGGCAATTCTCCACACGCCTGGCACACCCGAGACAAGCTACAACATGACCGCAGTCATAGAAGGCCGCGTCAGCGTTGTCCTCCCAGCAGATGCGGCATAGCCTCTCCGCCTCCTGCGCATTCTTCCAGTGAGTCACGCCCTCACCAAACTTCTTGTCGTTCTTCCATCCACCCACATACGTGTTGCCGGTGGTTGCTTCCACAAAAGTCCCGGATCCATGTTGCTGGTTGGCTACCCAGTCCCCGTCGTATGTGTCATTGTTTTGGAAAGTATAGAGTCCATGGCCATGACGCTGAGAGAGGCGGAATGTGCCCTCGTATGTGGCGCCTGAATGGTATATACGTTTTCCGTGACCATGACGGTGTCCATTCTTGACCTCGCCTTTGTAGTACTGAGAGGAGAAGTGATTGTATGTAAAATGGCCGGAGAGCTTTGCAGGGAAGTTTCTGGCATGCGCTCGGAATATCAGAAAAGTCTGAGGCTCGGCAAATGCAGCACGAGTGGCAAGGGATTCCCGCTGTTCCTCGGTCAAGGGGAAGGCATATATAAGAACCGCAGTATTGTGGAGATCATTGTGTGCAAAAGATTTCCGCTGACGTAGTGGATGAGTCGTGGTAAGATCTTCCTCCTCGAATATCTCAATCCTTTGGTCAGAAGGCAAATTCAACACTGATAGTATCGTATTATCCACCCTTGCGGACTTCAAAGCGATGTGTGAGCCACGAGACTCGAGGGTCTGTTTCTCAGCATTGAAGTACTTCAAGAAGAAATATATTTCATCTGGAGGAGGTGGAGGTGGTAATGTCTCTGGAGGTGGCGGTGGAGGAGGAGCGGCTTCTTCAGCTGGTGGTGGAGGCGGGGGAATATTCTCTTCCGTGCCCCCCATTTCGGTATCTCCTGGGCCAGAACTATTCGATACAACAACGTCGACAGGTGGAGTGTCAACAACAGGGGTCTGTTCCACAGCTACCTCTACGGCCTCTTCTGCCATCGTTGTGTCACCAGCTGTTGGGTTGTCTTGCGCGACAGGGGCATCCCCATTGGGAGGTGATGTTGCTGGAGGAGGTTGCATTTCGGGAGGCGGGATTAACTCGTCAGGTTCGCTCATTGGAGTGTCCTCTAATGGCGCTTCTTGTACTGGTCCTGGCGGGGCTTCAGGGGTTGGTGGAGCGGGTACTGAAGCGTCTTCGTTCGTGTTGTCATTACGTTCTACGGAGGTGGAAGCTTCCATTGCTGGTTCGGCTGGCGTGGCTGGTTCTTCTTTGGGTATTTCAGGTAGATCCGCGAAATCCACAATGTGCACCCAAATCCGATGCGATGTCCAAGCATATGGTGCATCTTGCAACAACCAGTCTTTGGACTGATCAACATAGTGATCGGTACTACCGCTGGAAAACTCAACTTTGCCAGTGCCGAGCAAGTTGGGCCTTCCGAACGAACCTCGCAAGGGGTCTAGAAACCAAAATTTGATTTGACGAGGATCTTTTATATCACTAATGACTTCTGCGAGCTTTTTCCGGATCTCCCTGCATCCATCTGTGGGTTTCAGCTGCACCGAGTGTTTGATGTCTGAGCTGTCGGATTGCCACTGTGGATCGTATGCATCAAAGATACCAGGTCCTTCGTGTTGCAAAAAGACTTTCGAATTGATTACTTGAAAATCGTGCACCTCTGGGGCTGCTGCGTCAGTGTCAGTGATAATCTCGCTCTGATCCGTCGGAGAATTTTCGACTGGAGGGGATGGCAATGTTGGAGGCGTGCTGGCTGCCTGTTGTTTTGCAACTTCTGCTCTGATCCATTCGGGGACGTCCCATTGCTCCGAGTTGTCATCAGATTTGAACGCTGCTTCTGTGACATCGTCTCGGATGTATAAAGCAATGTACGCTACTGGATCACTACCTGTAACCTTTTCCGAACTTGGCTTTCCTTCATTCGAATCGACAGCCTCTTGTTTAGTCAGACACTTGACAATATTCTCCTCTTTACCATCTGTGTATGTAAACCACTTCGATCCTGGTCCATTGGGGCGGATGACTGGATGATAAACCTGAGATTGAAGAGTCTGCTTATGTACGACAAAGCCATACAAAGTATATGGAGTGTCCCGAACCAGGATATGGTCGTCCAAGGAGACCTTGTTTAAAACTTTGACGTAAGATCTGGAGGGGACGTCGAAGTCTTGGCGCTCCAGTTCAATAGTCAAAAGCTGTGGTAGAGTGGATTGTGTAAGATCCGGGGTCTTGTTTACGGCCTCTTGCATGTTCCCGACGCCAATTGCAGGCACTCTGTAGCTTGGTACCCCGGAACTATGATCTTTTTTCACTCCGAAAAGATCGTTGAACTTGCCGACATATGGAGTGTTCTGCAACTCTTCCTCCATCTTCAAACGGAGAATTTCCCAAGTCTCCATAACATCAAGCTTGTCCAGCCGTTCGTGAATGCCATACCAATCCAAGCCGTCGAGAACATCATCCAAAGTTACCGGACCGGATCCTGGCTTGACCTGGGTACGAAGCATATAAAGCAGTTTTTGGAAAGCACCAATAAGAGGTTTTGGTTTGGTGAACGGCTCCTCCTCAGGATCTGGCACGGTGACGTTGTACAGTAAGTTTCGAAATGGCTTGAACAAAATCCAGGATGCAATTGCAGAAATCATGTTTCCTCCAGGACTCGCAATGCCTTCACCCAGCGTAAGGGATTGCAGACCAGTCATGGCGAGGCTATCCCACGGATTTTCCTGGCTAGGATGTTCCCATAAACACTCGGTTTCGTCATTTATGATTCTGATATATGCAGTGAAAGACAATTTATCGTCGCGTAGCAATGCTTGCCTCGCCCCCCTGACACGGTGAGGGATATCATAGTATGGTCCATGGAACCTCGTCCAGCCCCAATCAGGGGACCCGGTGCAGAAGCGGTGGAGACAAACGCGTGAGCAGTTGACTCGTGGCTCGGTCGGGTTGTAAAGCACAACAGAAACCTGAGCAGCGACACTCTTCCTTTTGGGCATCGACATTCCGTCAAGTAGTGGAAGTGGAGTATGTCTAGGCTCTAAGGTCTCGGACTGTGAGGGTGGGCTAGCTGATCCATCTTCTGCTGCCTTTCTCTCCTCGTCTGTCTTGGCCGCATCCTCGATATCTTCTTCCTTCTTGACCTGCCTGCTCCCAACACTGAGGCACTCGACGTAGACACTGAGATAGTCGGAGTCGTTGCCCTTTGGGTAGAACTTGATCTGCCACTCGTACCCACCAATGCTGACAGGAGGTGACTTCATCACGAGGTCTCTGTTAGGATTCTCCCGTGTCCCATTATAGTGGTCTATGGCCCATTCAATACGACCCGTGGCACCTGTTTCGAATTCTGGCTCATCCAGAGGGGAGAAAGCTCTCTCTTCCCAGTGAGCATGGTCTAAAGCACTATATTCTACGCTCTCCTCTATTTCCTTTAATTCAGCCTCGTCTGGAGTAGAAGTGTCTTCCTGGATCGGGTGCCACGGCTGGGCGCCGTCATCATCGTCTGAGGAGTCTGAGTCGGAACGTAATGGTTCTGGGGGCGGAGGAGGAGGTTCAGAGGTAGAATCAGCTGATTCAGAATGTTCGACAGGTGGGTCTACTTCTGCTTGTGTCTACGAAGAGTAAGCAAGGGCATGATTTCTGCAGGGAATGGTCCTACGTACCGGTTGTTCGGCAGACTCAGCTGCTGGAGGAGCTTCGTTAGCATTGTCTGGTTGAGTTGGGGTGATTCCATTCGGCGCTGGAGAGCCCGGGGTTGCATCTGGACGGTCGTGTGGATCAGCCGAGCCATTGGGTAGTACCAACCCTTGACTGTTGTCTGGAGTAGTGTCCATGGCGTCGTCGTCTATCGCGGAGACCTCCACGGCGACGTTGGCTACCGGAGGCTCGTGATTGCCCGGGTTGTCTGCGTCTGCTTCTACATGCCCATTTGTTAGCCCCCCAGAGTCTTGCATCAATGTGTCTACCCGCCGATCATGGTTCTGACCAGCAGGCGGCAATGTGGTTGAGGTGCTCAGATCCATATCCTCCGCAGGGCCCTCTGGTGCTGTCACCGGCGGCGGGGTATGTTGCAGTTGGGTTGGCGACTGTGGAGGAGAGGCGAAAGAAGGGGGAGAAGGCGAGCGTTGTTGCTCGAACAGCAGGGGCGGCGGTTGGGAGCTGGTGGTTACGCTCATAGCTGGATGGAGATGTGACGTGCTAGCATATATGGGTGTGGAGTAATGAGAGTGTTGGACTGTGGATGTGGATGGATAGAGGGTGGTGAAGAGGAAAAGTAAAGGTCGCAAAAGGCACAATCAGAGGAGAGGTCGGTGAGAGTATGCAGGCAGGCGGGAAGCTGCGGCTTAGCCTCTTATCGTGAGGCTGGAGCTTTGCTTGCTTGTGCACGATTGGAGCTTGGATGATGACGGGGGACGCAGTTGCGAACGACGCAGCAAGGCGGCGAGGTGGTGCTTTTGATTTCGAGGGAGAGGACGTAGGAGAAAAAGTTAACAGGGGAGAGACAAGATGCAAGACGTGGCGCGGGTAAAAGCCATGAAGGCTTGCACCTGGTCCTGTCCTGTCCTGTCCTGTTACCTGGAGCTTCTGCCTGCGAGGCCAGCAGTGCGAGCAGCAGCTGGAGCGACTTCACGAATGGTGAGGCGGAGCTAAGAAGGCGCCCGGCCCACCGCTCGTGCGCTCCCACCACCGCCGCCAAACGCTAACTAACTAACAATCGAGCCGAAGGCAGCGCAGATGCAGGGCAGGGGGGTTCTTCAAGGTAAGGTAAGGCCAGGCCAGGGCCTGCTACAAAGCTATCTAACAAAAAAAGATGATTGAATACGGAGGCTACCGCCGCCCTTTGTGGTGAGAGAGCCCTTCCTTGGAGAACCTTCATTGTCAAATATCACCATCTTCATCATCGTCATCATCTTTATGCTTCTACTACCATGGCTGCATCGCCATCAGCTAACTACCTATACGGCGGACGAAAGAGTGACGAAGCGGACTTTTTGACTCACCGCCTGAGGCAGCCTGCCCCCGACGGACCCAGACGTGACGTGACGTGACGTCCAGTAGTGAGTAGTGAGTAGTGAGCTGCAAGACCGACGTCCACTGGGAAGAGGCGGCGATGACTTGTCATTCCTCCTCCATGCTCGGCGCCTCCAGCTGCGTCCTGCTGCTGCCACTCGACTACCACCGACCTCGTTTCCCCAGTTTGGATCGATACTAGTCCCAAATGGGATGCAGCCGAAATCTCCCCACCTCGCCGGCGCTGGTCTACGCAGGGGTCCACTTTCAACGTCTTCTCATCCCATCACCTGCAAGCATTCAAGACTCACCACCTATTCTCTCAGTCATCGTCCACAACTACGTCTCTAGGCAATCATATGTCTAGCTCACTTCTCAAAGTCCAACAAGCGTCATCGTCATTGTCCCAGTCTATCATCTTGTTCTATAGATACGCTACGGCTTACTTTTCATCCGATCCCCCACCCCCCTTCCCAGCTGACTACGTGACTGCCTTCCCCCCCCCCACCCGCCCACCAGCCATCCAAGGTTACCTTGCTGCCTGTGCTACCTTCGCAAATGTCGCCGCCACAATCAGTGGGAACACCACCGTCGCCTCTGCGTACACCTTGACACTGTCCCCATCCATCTTGATCTTCCCCCAGCTTACTGCCTCATCTGGTCTTGCGCCTGCATCGCTACCATCAAACTCCTGCGCCGTGTTTATGTACACTGCGCTTTCTGCTCCGTTTCGCATTAAACATGCATTCGCAATGTGATGCTTGACTATTCCTCCGCCTAGAATAATCATGCCTGCCCTCTTTGCCCGCACCGCTAGAGTGTTAATCTTCCGGATGTCTTCCACAATGTCTATTCGTAGTTGATCCGGCGATGTCTTGAAGGTGTGAAAGTATAACATGTCCCCAAGGCTTCCGTCTGTCAGTGCTGGGCAGAAGACGGGGATGTCGTTCTTCCACGCCCAATAGTAGACAGATCTCTCGTCATTGATCTCTTTCCCGAGTCGATTGATCACTTTGCTCGGCGTCCAATGAATTGGCTCCTCCGTCTTCCTGCTGGCCTCTTGCTCGTCAAACATGGTCTGCAGGATGGGAACTACCCAGTCCTCAAATGCGCAATAATTGCTGTTTGGCACAACCAGATTCCCTATGCGGTTCATTCCCTTGGCACGGAGCCCCGCGCCTGGGGTCGAAAACGCCCCGAGATAGGTGGGGGCGAGGCATTTGATAAAATCCTCCTCAACGCCGCCGGCAGTGGTGACAATTGCTGAGACATGCTTGTGCTGGACGAGATATCGCAGCGTTTCCCGCAGGCCGGAGGATATCAGATTCGAAGTATAGCCAAGAAAAACCGTGGTACCTTCATCCGTTTCAGGGTGCTTCCACGTGCGCTACCATTTTCGTCAGTAAGAAACACCATGCGCATTATATTGCGCAAGACGACACAGTAGCATCGCGCTGCCATTTCCGGCTAAATTGTATTTGTGGCTCAAAAGGGCAAAGCACAAGTCTCGTAGAGTGAAGACGCAGCATTCAACTGGCCTTTCTCCGCACTCGGTGCTGCCAGGACAAAGCAGCTGCTCTGCGAGAAAAACTCACCATGTCGTTGATGATGCGTACAGCTTCACCCACCGAAGTGGCCTGGAAGCCCATGTTGGCCATGCCGCCGACAAGCTCGTCGACGGTGATGGGACGTTGGGCATAATGGTCGAAATCTATGCCCTGGACCTTCCTGGAGCCATCGGGAACGGGCTCGGATGGCCTCAATACCGCATCAGTGGCGGCGGATGGAGCGTTGGATGCTGAGTCGTGATTGGCAGCCGTCATGGCATGGGATTTTGCGGACACATGCGAAGCAAGATGTGCTGTGGTTGAAGGGTTGCCTCAGTCCCAGCAAGAGGAACTGGTGTGATGCAATGTATATGCGGTTGGAGTTATTCCACACAAAAATTGTTCAGCAGTGAGTCTTGCGAAGTTTTTTCTGGGAGTCCCGTCCTTCTGCCTGGACCCGAGAGAATATGGAGGTGGGGAGTGTTGGAGACGACTGAATTTGGCAAGGCGCCGCCAAGGGTCAAAATTAAGCGAGCGCCATCGACGGCGCACGTCGGTCGATCTGGCGCCAATCTGTTCCTCGAGCGAAAGGGGGGCGAGCGTGTTTGAGAGTGAGAGAAGTGAGAAGCGTACGCGTGTGAAGGGGGCAAAAGGTGATTGACGCGGATGCTGCAGGATGTTTTCACCCGCAGAGAGGCAGCAGCAGGAGAGTATGCATGGGGTACATTGACTACGACGGCATCGTTGGGTGCAAATATGATGGACAGAGACTTCAAGACGATGACGAGAGGGAATGGGGACGGAGTTTGACCCGCCCAGTGGCCGCGCGCTCCAACAGTCTGTCTGCCCTGCTGATGCGGTGGCCCGGCGCGGCTGCTGCACGAGAGCTCGTGGTGGTTCGCTTGGAGCAAGTTTAGCGGAGGGCAAATTGGGATGGTTTGGGGTTCGCCAGCACCTGCAGCCATCGGCGAGTGCACGTGATGCGTTCCGGTGCAAGTGCACAGCAGCAAATCTGACACAAGGCCGGGGGCGTTTGTCTCTGGCGTCCCCCTGGTCGAGCATGCCGCCCATCTTGAAAATTGTATCCAATCAGGCTGCGCGCCGAGTCGAAGAGATGTGCAGAAATTGGAGAGACTAGCCGCATGCAGGCTCAGCCAGGGCCCGCTGGCGTAACCGTCAGTGGGACAATTCCCTGGCTCCCAGACTGCGGACCTTGCTTTGCGCTGCGTGTGCAGGCGGAGGCAGGAGGCTTGACCTTGACCTTGACGGCCTTGTCGAAGCCCCAGGTAGGCTCTCTTTTCTGGGCCTGGCACTCGACGGGGACTGGCATCCCACTTCTCCCCGGGCCATGCGCCCATCTGCCAATCGACTTGCCGGACCTTTGCTGCTCCTTTCGAGTCGTCCCGTAGTCTTGTCTCGTGTTCCTTCTCCTCGTCCCCGTCTTTCCACCTCTTTTCCATCTTCATCATCGTCATCACCACCACCTCCTCCTCCACCACTCCCACCACCTCTCACTCCCACCACCTGCTCCTCCCTCACTGCCACGGCGGCATGCTATACGCGGGCTCGTCGCTTCTCGGCCACCGATCTCTCGTCTCGACTGCGGCCGCCTGAACTGCCCTCCGTCTCACGTGTTGGGCCCAACGCTCCTTTTGAAAGAAACGCCGCCACGTCAACGGGAGGAACTGCACTCCCACTCGCCTCCTGCGCCGACTGAGTTCGGCTGTCCATCGCCTGGAGGTGCATCTTCGACAGCCAGCCGGCTCCTAGGACTCGAGAGGCTCACGGCGGGCGAGGGGCGCCATCTGCAGGCCCTCTGTGTGCGTGCAAGAACGGGCGCGGGCAGATCGTGAATCTCAGCTCCAGGCTCGGCGGGCTGGGTCCACTTGTGGAATCGGGTGTTGTGGTTTGATGCGGCTGCACCTCCCCTTCCCCTCCCCAGCCAGCGCCCAGGCGTGCTTTCCCTAAAACCCATCAACCTTACCCGTGCGCCTGCCGCACGGACCCCCAAAATAAGTTCCGCGCTAAGGGTCTTGTCACATCCTCAATTCGACAACCTTCAACCCACGACACGTTCGTCGTCAATCTACTGGTAAACCACCCCCACGATTCCTCCGCTCCTCTATCAACCATCTCTCCTGTCTCCGGTGAATACTGTCTGGACCTTCAATTCTTATTCGCCGCTTATTGACCCCACGCACTCATTAATACATCAAAATCTCTTTGCGCGTGTGTGGAGACGTCACTTCCAATCACCTTCAGCTGCACATTTGTACTCGGCTTCCGTCCGGCAAGCGCATTAGCCTCGCACAATCTCCTCGTCCCATCCGTAACTCGTGCTCATGTTCATTTCAGGCGCTCGCGACAACATCCAAATTCTCCACAATGTCCAGATACCAGGACAACAACCGATACCCACCTCGCGAGCGGTCGCCGTATCGCGGCGACAGGCGCTCCTCTACCTACGGCGGTTATCCTCCCAGAGGTAGCGACTTAAGCAGCAGATCAAGCACTGACTCGGCCACTTTTCCTTCTCGTGATGTCCCTCGAGGCCCAAAATCGCTTGTCGATGCTCCTAGAGGCCCGCCTTCAGGTACCCCCTCGGGTGCTCCATCCGGTCCTCGAGATGCTCGTAGCAGAGGTTTCGCTGGCCGAGGAGACGGACCTCCCTCCTTGAGAGACGCGCCTCCGCTCACCAATGCCACCCATAGCTCTCGAGACCATAACACTCGAGACCATTGGCGAGCGGACCGCGATCGTGATAGGGACAGGGACAGAGACTTCAGAGACCGACGCCCTTCTCCACCTCCTCGGCGCTCTCCGATCCGTGATTCGAGAGATTTCCCACGTGATCTAGACATTAGCCGTGCGAGACGAAATTCTCGCGACGGCCCACCATCCGCAGGTTCAACTTATTCCGATCCTCCTCTGGGTAGCGCATCCTCCTATCGCGGCACTGGAATCGGTCGCGGACGGGGTAGTGGTAGAGACTTCAACGGCGACTTCCGCGGTCGCGGTCGTAACTATCATATGGATGATCGCGACCGACACCACGATTCGCGAGATCGCGTGACCGATAGGGCTTACAGACCACGAAGCCGCTCACGTGACCCGATACGTAGAGAGAGGGATATTCGGGATGATCGAGACTTCGATAGGCGTGACCGCGATGACCGTCGCTTCGACCGCCGAGAGGATGAACCACGACGATATGATTCTTACCTTGGATCAGCAAGCACTGCGAAATCTAGTATACGCTCCTTGGATACGCATCGTGGTAGCGTCACTAGTGAGTCCCGCAATGTGCCCGCGACTCCAACTGGTCCTTCGACGCCGCACTCGACTCATCATTCGTCTGCGGGAGATCGATCAAGCTACCCAGCGGATTCGTACTCACGTCGTTCCTCCGTTGCAACGGAGCCGTTAAGCGCCAAAGAACCCCGACGAGACGATCGCAATGACCTTCTGGCTAGCCGCGCTGAGGCTTCGCGAGAGAGATATGCGCCACGTGCCTCGTCGCCGCCAGCCGCTGTTCCAGCGTTTGGCTTTTCCAATGTCTGGAGAAACCCAGCGCTAGATAATAACAAGGGCACGTCTGCTACACATTCCACGAAACCGCCGCCTGCACCACCTTCAACTTCATCCACGATTCCTACTCCTGTTCCTGCAGTGCAATCTACTCCGCCGGCTCCTAAACCAAACATTCCATCAGGTCTCGTAACCGCCCCGCCAACGGGACCAAAGGCAGATAGAGTAACCGATCGCCCACAGGCTGAGCCTCAGAGCCAGGATGTGGTTCGATCAGCAGCTACCGAACAGCCTCGAAATGATCCCCCTCATCGACCACCCCCGATCTCTTCAGCTTCCGCAGCAAGTGCGTCGGTCTCTGAGAGTGTTGAACCAAAACCAGCGGCAGTACCAGCGCCTCCACCACCACCAGTGGGACCACCCTCATCCATTCCTATTGCTTCAGCTGCTCCCCAAGCTCCAGCGCCAGCACCAGTTCCAGCACCGGCAGTTTCTCCTCCACTGGGCCCTGCTGCGAGGAACAGGGTCCCACCTACAGGACCCCAAGCTGCTCATCGAACAAATGTATCTCCTTCGTTCTCACGCCCACCTCAACCTCCTTTTGTAGCGAGAGATGCGTCCCCTTCCGCTATTCCCCTTGGCCCTCGTAACACGCTGTCAACAAGTACTTCTCCAAAGAGTGTTCCAATCAATATCCCTACAGGGCCGAAGGCGGATCGCGCCAACATGATGCCAGCTCGTCAGCCAATGTACGCCTCACCTCCCGATCGCTCCTCATTCAATCCCAGGATGCCTCTGGCGGGGCAGCCAAAGAGCAACCAATGGGTTAGGCCTGGTCTGAACCGAACACCGACCGTACCTTCCAAACGTGAATTTCCCAGCGAAGATCGTGATCGGTCATTTGGTTCGGCGCCAAAGGCCCCCAAATTAGAGGGAAATGCTACAATTAGCGACCCGCACCGCCCGGATTTGGTCAAGATGGAGCCTCCTGCACCTGTTCGGCCACATATGGAGACTGAAGCAGCAGGCGCCATGGCACTGAAGGAACAGAATGGTCGACCCTCCCCGCCAAAGCCTGCGTCGATTCAGATAAGGCGGTTATCAGACGTGTCTATGCCCGATATCTCCCCTCGTGCAACAAAACCACCTGTATCCGCCACTTCATCTGCTCCAGAGGTAATGGAGGAGGATTCAGACGAAGACTTGGATCTTGACGAGAAAGATTTCGAAGAGTCTGAGGAGAAGTATAAACGCGAGAAGCATCTTCTCGAAGGGAAGCGTATAGACCTCAGTGCCCGGCACCTACGTGCCACAACTCCTCTCCAAGAGATCATGCTATTGTCGAATCTTACGTTAGACCATCTTCCGCGGCAGGAAATCAAGACTGCTGAAGAAGAGATGATGTCTCCTCCGCTAATCCAAGTACCCGCAGAGAGCACAACAACCGAGCTTCCTACACCAAAGGCTGAAGAAAATGAGGATGTCGTTATGGAAGACAAAAAGGAGAAAGCTTTAGCTCCTGCGACACGAGCACTCCGCCTGCGTCGTGGGCAGTCCATTGACCTCGAAACGACACCTGATCCCGGGTCTTTGCCATACCTTGGATCTGGCCCACCAACACCACTGTCCAACCCAGAGCAAGATCTCCCACGCGTGCCAGACTCCGTACTACTTGCAATCCGCACCAATCTTCAGAAGGAATTCATCCCTGAAAATGACCCAGAGGATGTCCTTCGGCAGTATGCCAAAGCGTACAAAAATTGGAGGATATATATTCGGGACTTGGATGATGACCACAGTATTGACGATCGGGACAGACCACAATCCGCCGATCCTGGTCTAAAGGCAACCACTCCAGATGTTCAAAGCTCTGCTATGACCGCGCTGTTGGATGCGCCGCCTCCTACAACAGGGCGCCGCGGCCACTCAGACAGGTTCGCGACCGAATTTGACCTAGAGCAGGCTATCAAAGAATCACTGAAAACCGCGGAAGAAGAGCGAATGGGAAAGAAAGACAAGGAGCCTCATAAATCTTTGGCGGACCCAGAGCGAGAAGCAAATGTGCCATTAGAATTGACAGCGTACGAAGCCCAGAGGCGGCGATTTATCGACACCAACTTCCAACGAGAGCCTGGCCAAGGTATTCTTGTTTATCACTACGAGCCGCCAGAGGACGATTTCACTGAAGTTGAGCATAAGATCATGGTACAGCACTACAGGGATCAATATGCGAAGAAATGGGGAAAACTTGCGGAGATGCTGTATAAAGAAGCTGGCACAAGCCGTACCTATAAGGACACGATTAATCATTACTATGCTACCAAATGGGGCAAAGAGTATAAAGGAAAATTGCGAAGACGTGGCGGACCAAGGAGACCTCGCGGAGGTCGTGGTCGAACTGCTGTCGTCGATCGTACTGATATGGCTGAGGATTCTTCGACCCCTATGCCGCTCACTGACTCTGGACGCCCTCGACGTTTGGCAGCCCCAACATTCGGAACAGACACAGAGGTGGACGCGTCGGCAGCTATCCCAATTTCCGGACGCGCGCGTCGTCAGACAGATGCTGATGGTATCCAAGAAAAGGTCGTTAGACGTGGCAAACCTCCCAAAGAGAAGGTCGGCAGGAAGCCAAAGAACCCGCCACTTGCTGCAGCCCCCGCCGGCTCACCTGTAAAGAACGATCGCAAGGGACTTGGTGTAAAGACTGAGGAAGAGAATGGGAAACGGGCCTTTGGTGAGCTTCCCTTGCAGCCTCAACCAGGCCCAGTGGAAGAACACATAGCACTTCAAAGCGAGTCCACATCCCATGTAGCACCTGGCGTTGTTGCCACTGAGCGGCCGAGATCACATACCAATAGCAGGCCCGGGCCTTCGAGCTATTGGTCTGTTACAGAGCAAACTGATTTTCAGAGGAATGTTGCTCACTTTGGGACAGATTGGGCAGCTATTGCCGGCCACATGGGCACAAAGACTCAAACTATGGTCAAGAACCAGTATTTACGATTAGTAGAAAGTGGAAGCACCCCAGAGCTCGCCAAAATGGCAAGTGAGGCTGACAAGAAACGCGAGCGAGGCGAAGATCTAGGGCCACCACCAACACCTACTCCAGTCCAGAAGAGACGATACGACCCTACACAGGCCAACGTGCCGCGCACGCTTGCACCAACTCCCGAAGTCGCGGAGTTGAAGTCACCTGCGGCACAACAGCCACTTCCTCCACCGAAATTCTCGCCTCCAAACCCCACTTCAACGTCAAGATTCTCCAACATTGTTCAGGCCCCACCACAAACGAAACCTCTTGTACCGGTCCCTGGATCGTCGGTTTCTGAATCTCCTCTTGCTGCTGTGCCAMCCCTGCCACAACAACAGCAGTCACCACCTACTCAACCGCAGAGGGGTCCCGCGCAACAGCATCAACATCCGACCCCTATCTCCCACCCCAAGCAGCTTCATGCTGCTCCTCGTGCCGGCTTCTTCTCAGATGAGTCACCTCCACGCCATGGTGGTCATGAAGGTCGGCCACCATCGATGGTACAACCCAGACTGGTTCAGGCTCAGATCCAACCACAAGCCCGACCTCAGGAGCAGACTCCAACAAGCTCGTTTCGCGGTCCCACCCAACACGAACGTGAGCCACCAACCAGGATGGAATCCCAACAGGAGCCGGATGTGCAACCAAGGTTTAGTTCGCACTCACGACGCATCTCACGCGAACTTCCTATTCACACCCCAATCCAAGCCACACTCACTGCCCCCCCGCACATTCTGTCTCAAATGCGCCCATCTCCTGCTGTTAGCTCACCGGATGTTCGACCGCTTACATCTCAACATCACAGCATTGCTCCACAAGTTCAATCAAGTGTTCCACCTCCCTCCGACGTTCCTAGTCATACTTCCAGCTCCATAGCTATAGCTCAACAGCATGGCTCTCGTGGTACCATGAGAACACCTCCCGTGAAAGAGGAGCCCCGTCATTATCCTCCTATGCCCCCTCAAGCTCTCCAGCCTCATGCCTCCACCCAGCAGCAAACCTACGCGCAACCATCGCAACCGACACCACAGCCTCCATCCCAGACTCCCGCGCCACCTCCATCCACAAAACCTCCAGAACCCAGAAAGTCCAACCTCCTTTCATTACTCAATGATACTGAGCCAGAGGAGCCAAGACGGAAAAAGCCAGCAGATCTGCCTTCACATACGCCGACTCCGCTGCAACAGAACCCCATCGCACCCCCMCCCCAGGTTCCCCAGCCTCTCTCTCAACGTAGCGTGTACGGTGAGACCAGCACGACTCAATCACCATACGGCCGACCAAGCTACCCCCCCCAAGCGCCAAGTTCTAGCCGCCATGTTGTGGACCTCACCAGCGAAGCTTCGGCCTCGAGGGGACTGTCACGGGATAGTTGGCAGCAGCAACGACCTGTTTATCACCCTACGCAAAGCCAAGCACCACCAGCGTCTGCATTGAACTCACCTCATCATAACCTCAGCCAATCATCGTTCAACGACCCAAGGGCCACAATTACAGGTCACCACCGTGCTGTATTTGCTCAACACAACGCACCTCGACATAATCCTTCACCTCCGCCTCCACTTGCCTATAACAACTCCCCTCACTTGCATTCACGAACTCCAAGTATAAGTGGACCCAGTGCGCCCCAAGCCCGTCACGGCATGAACAGTGCGCCTCCAGCTACTCACGCTCAGCCCAGTGGTGGAACACAAATCCTGCAACCTAATCCGTACGCTCAGGTTGACCCGAGTGGAACGAGTTCTCAGTCTTCTGGACCTGTAGGAATGCGCCCCAGTCCACACCTTCATACGAGTCATGCCGCGCAACAGAGAGAGCTGCCGGGCCGTAACGAACCTGCTCAGGTGCACAATGCAAACCTTGCCTATTCTAATCCTCAAACACCAAGCGATGTTCATCCTGCCCATCAACACCTCAGGGGCCCAAGTGTGACTGAGCAGTATCATCGAGATCCGCGTGATTTTCACGACTTTGATGTTAGGAACCGCGAACGCGATGTCTCCAGAGAGATCTCACAAAGGGCGGACAGTCTCCTCTATCGCGAACAACAGCAACGTGACCCTTTCATGTCACGATCAACGGCGCCGCCGACCCATGACATACGATACCAACCTCCACCGCAGCCAGATCGGGCATATCCAACACAGCGATCGCATACTCCACTGTCCAGACCTGACCACTCGCCACACCCATCGCTTCAGCATGGGCCTCCCCCTTCAATACTAGCAGACAGCCGTCATCCTACTTATGGCCAACGTGCACAAGAAGAAGCTTCTCGTCGTTATCCCGATCCATATCCACCGCGAGACGACAGACTTGCTGACAGAATACGTGAGGAACAGGCCCACCAACAAGCTCGCATGAGGAACGAGGAATATGTCCGGGACCGCGAGATGCAGGATGCGAGATATAGAGATGATTTGTTGAGGCGCGAGAGAGACGCTAGATACCAGCATCCCCCGCAGCCTTCCGATCTTAGACTCGGCCAGCAACCCCCAATGGCACAAGATCCTCAGAGGCCTCCCCCTAACGGGCCACCAGACTGGGCGAGCGCTGTAAGCAGACACGAAAATCGATGGCCTGGCCCTAGGTGATTTCAATATTTTAATTTCTTCAATGTTGATCGGATTTGGAAACCGATGAATATCGGATGTGTATAGATACTTGGGAGCCTCACCACTGCATATGGAACGAACCACAGAAATTAGGCGTAGGTGGGCATTGGAAAGGAGTAGGACATTTTGTTTTACAAGCATGCATACCCCCATGGCTCATAGCAACCACTACTAGCACTGAACATGGGAAAATCGGGTTTCCCAATGTTCCAGCTTGCGGGCCGAATACCTGACTTTGATCTCTTTTTCCTTTGTATTATGTGTACGACGCTTTTACTTACTCCAAAACCCCTTTTCATATCCCTTTTATTCTGAATTCTTCAGAAACGTCAGGTGGGCGAGCATCTAAAGAGTTCTTGTACTGAATGGTGGATGGTGCTTGGGCTGCACAAGGTTTAGGCGGCGCTATCCTAAGACGCGCTCCTACTGTTTTTGTTTTGGGTGCGCTCTGGGGATGTTCGTTCGTGAGGATTCTCTTCCTGCGCTACGGTTTCATGAAAAGGAGGATTTAGTGGCGATCTGAAGTGGGTAAGATGCGATGCATGGCGACTCTGGAATAGGATGGAATGGCATGATGTATGTTTGGAGAGGTTCTTCTTGTAGTTTTTGTCGGTTGTTAGACGGTGGTTGTAGTGAATATTCGTTTGCACTGTATGATCAAGCTTTTCTACGTTCCAATTCGTCTGTGTTGTGCGTGCATGTTTTGGGCTGTAAGGCTGGATACTGGAAAATGGTTATCGCAAGGACGAATGTTACTGACTATGAAAAAGAGCCAAGCCTTCACTGCAATCTCTAGCGCAGCGGAGTCGCCTACGGTGTTGAGAGGTGCCTTGGTAATTTAGCTCACCGGTTCCTGTGTCCATTCATCGGTCGATCAGCCTTCCGTCAGGCTGGAACCGGTCAAGTAACTGCTCCGTTGCCCGTGTACGCCTTGCCAGATTACCTTCACTGCAATTTCTAGCGCGGACGAGAGGTTCTCATCTGCTGTCGTGCCTCCCAGAGTTCGGCTTTATTCTTCCACTAGGAGGCCGCGATTCGAGTAATCATTTCCCTGATCTGTGCCTTGTCGCTCAAGCTGAGTAATATAGCCTTGCACTGCAATCTTTAGCGCAGACGAGAAGTTCTGAGGTTGACCAGCAAGTTTTCTCTCACCGGTTGTCCTGCCTCCCTGCCTTCGGCTAGTTGTTGTTTCGCACGCACGGTGTGGTTCGAGTAATGATTTTCCCTTTTTGGTTCGTATTCCTCAGTGCGAGTGAGATAAATATATCTTTGCGCTGCAGTTTCTAGCACGGGCGAGAGGTTCATAAGGCCGACCGGTATTTATTCTCACCGGTTTTCGTGTCTGAAACGGTTTCTAGCAAATTAGGGTGGAGTGGTTAGTTGTCTTATCTTCAGCACCAACAATTGGATCAAAAGCCGGAATGGCAAAGCTAAGCATCATACACTCTTTGTTTCAAGTTTCCAAGCTTCATTCACTGTGTTGCCTAGGTAGTGTCTACGAGAAGTATTGTATAGGAATAGTGCGCCCGGATTGGTGCCTATACACTTCAGTTTCCTTTTTCTTCTACGATTACCCATTATAATAATCGAAGTTGAGATTCTTCTAGCAGAATCCAGCGATTCAGTTGCATACCTTAGTTCAAAAGTACAAATTCGTTGCATGAGCAAGGGTCGAAATAAGGGTGGCCTGCGAAGGGTCGAGGTGAACAAGGGAACGGGTTCGTTCACTTTTCAATGCGTCGGATGCACTGTAATATCTTGATATGTTATTGGGCCTTCATATCATGTTCGAGTATCCCAATTGTATTCAGGATAACATAGTTCATAATCTTGGCAGAAGACCTCGTTATAATTAGGGTGTGAGAAGCAACCCGACACTTATAAAAACTTTGTGACTAACCCTACTGTATGTTCGTATCATCAGTCCAACTCAGCTCTTCCCAATCTCAATCGGCCGCTAAATCCTGCTTTTTCTTCCTTTTGAAACATGGTCGAATTTGATAAGAGCCTCATAGAAGCCTGAGGCACATACATCACGTGACAGTTGTCGCTTTTTGGCCCCCAAATTCTTATCACGGCAGAGCCTCATTCATCATTATTCTTTCCCCTGCAAAACTCACATTAGCCAGCCTCGGGAGCTAATTTTTTGGCCTTAAGGACTTAAGCCTAGAACGTTACACCTCAACCTTAAGTTTTGAGCAAACCTTACATCCCAATGTCGCTCTATGATAGAAACACATTTTTCCACCTCGTTTTGGCCCCCAAACTTTTCAGCACGCAGAGCCTCATGCACTGCTTTTACTAGCGGGGACCAGAGGGCATCCGTATTACCATGTGCTGTGCCGTATTAATTGCCAAGGTGCTGTTAGATAAGCCCGAGAGTTTGGACAGGGATCGAAAGTGCAGATGTGTACGAGCCTTCCGAGGGCTACGTGATCACCACAACACACGAAACTCGACCAGCGAACTATTCTGATAGAGCTTGCGGAATTACCGGAACAATTTCAAGCGTGGCTAACACCCAAAAATTGATGATTGCGAAGGAGTTAGAACAATCGCATTTGCAGCCTTGCGAAAGGGCCAATGTCAGCTTGCGCATATCCTCGCATCCGGGTATCGCAAGTCATAATACGCTCTAGAGAGCTTCAGAAACCCCTTTGTTTGCTTTTTATTCGTTGTAATCCGCCTATTGGGATTCTCTTCTCTCTAATTCTTATCTGGAAGAGTAAATTACGCGTGGTAGATACCGACTTTCCTGCGTGATAGAGAACCAAGCATGTAGCTTACTCCTGTAACTTGCTTCTCACGTACATGCGCATCATGTAGCCTTTTTTTGTCGCGGATCGATTGCGGAGTATTCGCATCTCCTAGATTCTCTCAGAGGGAGTCGGTTTAAACGCAAGTAATGTAGTTAGGCGTAGCATTTTAGGAGTATCTGGTGAGTACTTTGAGTGACTTGACAATTCCATGCACGAACATAAATATGATTATTAGTAAAAGGCAAGTACATAACTAAAAGTAAATGTGGCACCATGTTCCAGAATTGAACGAGAGTTGTCCAGATTCACGATAAATACTGGCTATAGGTAGCGCACGAAGCTGAACCAACGTTTCGGCGAGAAATATGTCTGACTATTGCATTCCCAAGCGAGGTTTAATATCACTTTGTGATAGAATGTATCCGGATCAGATCTGATGTAAGAAACTACACTTCATGTATGATGTTTTGGAAAAACTACAGTTGCGAACTATGGAAACGTTGTATCTTCAATTCCTTATCTCATCGATTGAGGCAAAAACAATTTATAACTGCCAAGAAGCCCGAAAACATGCTTTTAGTTTCATAGTTTGGCCTTTTAAAGATCGAAATAAAGCTTTGATCTTACTCCCGGAGACGAATTAAAAGATACCTGCGCCGTACTCGCCATGAATGTATATCCACCACATGTAGCTGCCATCAAATACAATTCCGTCTCAGTCATCCTCCCCCCCCGCTATGCAGCCATCATCCCAGCTTCAGTATTCATTCTAGTGCAGTTGTCTGCTTATTCGTGCCATGTCGTATGTTGAGGCGCGTCGATTGGGGTACAGTGACTTCTACTTGCTCGATCGGCTGTGTAAGCGAGTTGGTTGCAGCAATCGCGAATGACGTGCGCCCGGTCAAGTCCTCAGCCTTGTGAGCGGGGAGAGGCCAGAGATTGCCCCCATTATCAGACCCGCATTGCAGATTTGATGGTTGGAGGTGACACATGCGCGACTTAGGAACCGAGCGACTCAGCTCTACGTACACGCCATGTCTAAGAGAGCGAAGTGGAACAAAGTGGTGAAGCCATTTGACTGGGAACCAAACCGGTCTGTGTGCCGGTGAATAGCCTCATCCCATCTAGGGGTATCTCCTACGATGCGTGCAGATATGAGATCAGCCTTGACGAACCGGTGAAAGAGTCATTTGACTGGAAGAGACCAAGAGTGAGATAAAAGGGAAGCCAGCTGCAATTTTTTCAGCCTACATCTTCAACTTGAACACTCCTTGGTGCAGCATTACGATTGTTCTACGCTCGCAGACACTTTTTCACGACACTAAGCAGTAGAATTCCAACCCGATTGTAAGTTCGCAGACCCTCGAGCAACCCAAGTATTCTATGATAACGGGCTTAACACATGATAGTCATTTTGGTTCTAGACTATATACTTTGAAGGGCATACGCCTCACCGAACCCCACTTCGTTCTCCCGTCTAAGCCAGATCGCGCCCTTCGCCCACCTCCGTTCCTCACTTCGAACGACCGCGAGGTCCATGAGCTACATACGTCGAGAGGTTCATGAGATAGTGCCCTCGCCTCTGCTGAGTGTCAGTTTTTCGGGCGTGGGTGGTTGACATCGCTTAGTAGGACGTAGGGGAGCCCTCCGCGCTAGCCCTTCTGTGGCAGTATGGTCCAACTACAATTCCGCCAGCACTCAGCAGAGACCAATATTTTGAAACGCGTTAGATTTAATTTTGGCTTGAAAAATGTGAGAAATTCTTCTCAAGCAGAAGGATGAGGGATAGATGGCTGTAGAACGCCGAGAGGGCTCGCGGGCCCATGCATGGGGTGGAGGGCTCAGAGGGCTATGGAGGGCCTCAGAGGGCTTGCAGAGGGGTATGAGAGGGCCAGCAGCACCAATCAACAATTATGGTCAATGTCCTGTGGTTGTTAACTGGAGTTGATAAGACTTTCTGATTGGGCGTGTCAACGACAATTGACACGTTTTCATCAAACCTCTAGGTTAGATAGGCCGCATCTCGTGTATGTACGTACATCAATGGTAGAAGGCTCTTTGATCTAGCATTTCTTTTCATCAGTCTTCGAGCCCTCAACTCATATCACACACGAAGCTTACTGCATTAGATATCACAAAGGAGATGGCGATTAGGGGCAGCCCTCACGCTCTCCATGATTGTCCCACCATCCGTCTCTGGGTTAAGCTAGATAAACAGCAGCTTAGTGCGGAGGGCTTTCGTGTTGATCTGACCCTTGTTGCGAGTTTCATGCGAATAAAATGTGTTATTGAGGTCATACCCCTGGAAATTTACTTGTTCCTGTTCTCCCGTTCCCAGGACCCACTTCAGAACCTTCTGAAGGCTAACTCGCCCTCTCGATCTATTCAAAGTGCCCTTGATCAATACTCCGCGAGAAGCAGAGCCTCTTCGATACGGGGAGAATAAAATGGAGGGCATGAGGGCACCGATTATGGCTGTGTCTACACTCCAGACATTCTGCTACTGGCACCTGCTTTCAAACGCCCACATGTACAAGTGAGCATACTACTTACGTCCTTCAAGGCCGCTTCGCCGCGGCTATCGAAAGCTCTGATATCCCAAGTGCCGCGAAGTTGTACAAACAGCATCACAAAGCCTCCGTCTCGAACCCGAAGGCTGCGGCGGAATCTACATCTCGCTTTAGGCGCATTTCACCTAGATTACGAGATTCTAGCCGTACAATTCTATCGGTGAACCAAGATGAACAACTACCACTGTCAGGTGCCACAAACTGAGGATGAGTATCTTCTCGAGTGTACGTATAAGACAACTCCACACGACGCTGGCGGACAGCCCGGTAACAAATTACCAGTTGATGAATCCGATTTGGTCGACTATACAGGCGGCGGCGCTTATCTTGAAAGCACTCTCCCAACCCATAGTGATGCGCATTTTTCATGTGTCGATCCATGTAGTGGGGTTTCAGGGGTGGAGGAAGCAACTGGAGTTTTTATGTGGCAAAATTGGCCGTTCAATATCGATCAATCATTTGCCGAAGTTCCACTAAGCACTGAACATGCCAACCCAGAAAATGCGTGCAGTACGGATGGGGGTTTTCGCCATGTTCAGGGGTAAGAATATTCCAATGCGGCTCACAAAGCACAAGCTAATCATTCCTCCAAGAATAACAACCTCTGAGGCAAATTTAGAGCAAAAGCCGGTCGATAGCTCACCAAAACAGTAAGCTCTGCGTATGTGCGTAATGTCTGCATTTGAGTGACGTTTACTATAGATCAAAACAGCGCACTGATAAAGCAAGTTCCCAGCACAAACACCTCAAGTGCTTGATATGCGGTGAACTCTTCATAACAAAAAACGCTCGAGGAAATCTGAAGAGACACATCAAGTACAAGCATAAAACGCCTGGTCTTGCTGAAGGCAAAAGGCCCAAAGCTCTGCAATGCGATATCTGCCACAAATGGTTTAAGCGCAGTGATGCAGTACTATACCATATCAGAAAACGTAGGTGCGAGGTCATACAGAAGTCAGGAATGTATAGGGGGTTTGAATAGCTCGCCTATTCGGAGGATCTTGTTTCACTCAGTCTCTCCACAGGGCCCATGTATCTATGTTCGATCATTTCTGTTGATTCACAACTATTTTAGCTTCACGAAAATGCTTCGTATTTCTATACTTTTCAATTTGGGTCACTTGAGAGAGAAAAACTTGGCGAATCGCTGCTTGGGAGTCATCCGCCCTTAGACGATCAAACCAAGCGAAGCTTCATTCTCTTGAAAAAACGCGTATGAAGGAACGGCCCCGCATTCATTTATGACGAACAAAACAAAAGGCTCCCACACAAGAACAGAAATAGCTTTCATCTTTGGAAATGAGATTAAACCATAAATATTAAGAAGATGCCATGTGCGATATGCATGAGAATTTTCAGGTCTGCAAAATCTAGGTAGCTCCCGCGAAAGCTTGATCCTGGCAGCTGACACAACCAAGAGAAGGACGATGAAACCTCCCAGCCCTTTCGGTAATTAATGAACCGAATCATTTTGAAGTCAGAAATCTCTACCCTATCATCCACAAGCGCCCGCTTCAATGTCCTTTTCACTGCCCCACTAATCATTAGACGCGCGCTGCTCACCGCAAGAGTTACCACATGAGGTCTCCAATGGGCTTCTAGAAATACGATGCCGATGATATGATGTGAATCGCGCCACTAGGTATCAGGGGCAGTCGCCGGGAATCGGTTGATCTCCAGCATGTTTAGGCATCCTGACATCGCTGCGGAACCCAGCAGGGATTGAGCTTGTGTGTATCTTTGCATGCTTATCTTTGTGAATTACGCATGTTGTCAAGCGGAGATGCGTGTAACTCAGGCCCATGGAATCTGGCCGAAGTGTTAGCGATCGCTTGTGTACACTGGGGAGGGTCACTTCGGGGCTTTTGCCGTCTTCACGTCGTGAACACCTTTCTATATGTTTTATCTCTTTATTCCGAACAAAATCGTGCGTGAATAGTAGCCTGCGTTGGTTCTTTGAAGTGTCGGATCGGGTCGATTTTGCGGTGGGGTAAAATTGATGCACGTAAACAAGGCCTGAATGACCCCAGGCGTTGGAATACGCGCACCGGAATTTCGCGGCTGGGGAACATGGAGATACGACAAGGCCAATCCCAATGTAATGTGTGTAGAAGTAAACAGAGCAAATATAGATACGACACAGGGAAGAAATTGGACTGTGCTTTGGTATGTCAATATTTTTGTGCCTTGTCGATAAACTTTAATCCCCTACCCGCATTGACCTCTACCACCATTATTCTGATTTTTAATCGTACTTGTACATCCCAGAAAACTTGGCACAGGCCATCAGAAAGGAACAGAGCCTCATCACTTGATAAGCACTCATTCCACCCCCCAAAAACTAGTTTCTTACTGGCGAAGATCATTCTCCTTAATTTATTGCGGTTTTACTAGGATGAGTACCGAGCCTCCGGAACGGAACGAGATTCTGCTTTGCTTTATTGAATAAATCTCGATATAGGGGGCTGATCGAACGTTATCCCGAAGCACTTCGGGCTATTTCCACACCGTTCAGGCGAACATCTCAATGAAGATATGATCGCAACTATGGTAGATATTCAGCTCGACCACCCTTTAGCAAAATTAATAGCGAAGGATGACGTGAAGAAGAGCGTGGAAAGAGGAATGTAGTTGACTTTAGGCCAGGGTTTGCCCTACATAGGTTCCGAGGGAGTGGTATTGGCCCATCCCTGTTGTATGGTATGTATGGTACTGCGTAACCAACAGCAACGTTTTGTAATGCTAGCACACTCTCCTATTCGCTCTTGTGAAAACTTGTGCAGCAATAGATGGCGACCACAAGTTTAGCCCGTTCCACAAGATCTTAGAAAAGTTGTAATTTAGCTCATTTGAAATATTGCGAGTAGAGACAAAGCATCTATTATCCAGGAGAAGTTTACAAAAAAAGGAAAACACATTATTCAAGTAGCCAATGAATCGCCAAAGGCCTTGAATCCAGTTCCCACTTCAATTCCATTTCCCAGCACAACACATATGTGAGCTCGCCTTGTCCCTTAGTAGGCCGATATCTAAGATTCACTTCTAGTCCTAATCAGCAGAAACGTTTTGTCTGACATGATTACGATGCGCAATCCCGGCAATCTCGAGCTTCTTATCTTGCAATGTTCGCATTTCCTAGGAGTATTAGTCTTTAGTTCCACAGAATCATTCGGCTGCGTGACTCACTTGCTCCACCGTGCGATTGACGACGTAGCGCGTTACCTGCACCGCTGTCTTCTGCCCTATACGCAATGCGCGTGCTATTGCTTGATTCTCAACACTAGGATTCCACTGAGGCTCAACAATGAAGACACGATTTGCAGATGCAAGATTAAGTCTGGATGGCGTTAGTACATCGAAGCCACATGGTGGGAATTAAATTACCCAACAGCTCCGGTTCCCGTGGTCATGATTAGAACTCGTAGATTGGGATTGTTCGCAAAGTCATCCAGAATCTTTTCTCGCTTAGCCGTGGGACATTCGCCGTCAATTCTCTGGAAATATATTCGTGCTTCACATAAGTATAATTGCAGCAAGTCTAGAGTCCGAGTCCAACAAGAAAAAACAATACTTTGGTTATCGTCAGCCTTTTACACAATATATGGTCGGTGGTCTATACCTTTTAGTTGTCCAAAGGTCGGTCCGGATATCTGCCATCAAGGTGTCCATCTTAGAAGAGCGACCACCAGGTCGGAAATAGCTGTCTTCATCGGCTGACAAGTTGTTATTTTGGGAAGGCGGCCTTCCCTTCATATTTTTCCACAGCGAAGAACACAGTGGGCAATCTTGGGGCAAAGCCTCCTCCACACCTGAATTTGTCCCTAGAGTACCTGGCATGGAATCTCGAATACATTCCACACAAAGGACGTGTTTGCAGAAGGCAGTATACCGACGATAAAGCTGGCCGCCAGCGAATGCGGCCATGGGTTGTCTGCAAGCTGAACAGAAAACTTCACCATCGCCACCCATTGAGCTTTCCATATCCTCCCTCTCATCTAACAAGTATAATTTTCGTCTTTGCCATGAGAACGGCTGCTGGTAGGTCCCATGATTGCACAGAATTCGCAGCTGCAGCTGCACTTGAAACAACCCCAGAGTGCTTTTGAGGTCAAAGACACCAACCTGGTTGCGCACGGCTCGAAACATCATCTTGCTGGTTTGATCGTACTGAGTCCTCTCCTCAGGTGAGAATTCAATCGCGCGTACCCTCTCGTTCTGCTCAGGCAAATGCAAAAGGTCTTTTGTTCGATGTAGACATATGGAATCGAGCAGGCGAACAAAACGCTCTATTGCCATTTGTCGTTGTTTCCCTCCCTCCTCGAACGGGAGAGCAATATATTTGCGAAAAGTTGATAGAGAGTGGAATGAATTCACTCTGATAAATGCGAGCAAGGAGCCGATATCTTCTAAGCGATTCTGGATCGGCGTTCCACTCAGACACCAACGTGAGCGGGCTCTAAGTTGAGCTACTGTACGGTATAGACCCGTTGATTGTCGTCGAATAATGTGTGCTATTTAGCTGTTAGGTATATGAAATTTTCGCGACAGACTATTCCTTGCCTTCGTCCAATACAAGCCTATACCACTCAAGCTCGTTTAGTGGGTGTTTCACCTTCCCCGCATGATCAGATGCTAAAGTGTGGTATGTTGTTATGACCAGGTCGGCATCGCGAAGCTTAGCAACCTCCGTCTCACGGTTCTGGCCGTGGTATTTAATAACCCTGACTCGATCCCTAGTATCAGGATGAAAATGCCTTGAGATAATAATTAGTATCAATGTAATAGATACGAGGGAAAGACAATACCGGTCCATTTCTTGGATCCACTCGTTTATCATGACTACAAATTAGTTGTTAGCAGCCATCGCCAAAATTAGTATACATAGCCGTACGGTCTGATGAAGCAACGATCAACGTAGCTCTGGTTCTTCCTCCTGATCTCTGTCCTAGAGATGATTCTGCTGAACTGTCATCAGGCTCATTACTGGTACTTGATGCCCATGAATGTGATGCTGTCAGAGTTTTGAGAACGAGGGCCAGTATAGATAATGTTTTGCCCATGCCCATCTCGTCGGCAAGAATTCCACCACCTGTTTCTATGCGTGGGAGTCGGGCTAATATGAATATGTGAGAATAGTCTCGTTAGACAGGGAAATACGTACAAATCGCGCCGGTTATTACGTGACGTAAACTGGCACTCTATCAGGATCAGAACAAAACCCTTTTAGTAGAACATACCATTCTTTGCCCTCTAAGAAGGATGGTCTCCAGAGCAAAAATTCTTCAGGTATTGGGCCATTTTCACGTTGCGACATGAAATCCAATGCTTGTTTTTGGTGGCTGTTACAACGAATCAGAAATCAATGGAATCTCAGCTTATATTATGGTCGAATAAATAAACTTCCACTGTGCGACGCGAATCTTTTTCTTAGAAGGGTTAGTAGCATGACAGGTTTCACTCACTAAAGAAGTTCCGTCCTAAGACCATCATCGCCTTCGACCCCAGCCAGATTATCGGCTCGCTTTAGGGATGAATAGACTTCCGATAAAGCCTTCTTAAAGGCTTCTTTCGCGTTGTCTACCTTCTTTTCTTGAATCAATGGGACAAAATACTCCTGCGTCGGAGCGAGGAAATCAGCGAGCTTGAGAACATGGGGGTTGTCGTATGGAATGTTCTTCGGGAAGTAGTCTGGTCGCTGTAGATAGACCTTTTGTGAGGATAAGTGGCTTCCTATTTGTTGATCCAGGTGCCGGGGACCATATATATTTATATTCACTCGAACAATGGCGTCCTTTCCCTTCGTGGATTTTCCTATTGTTTCCCGAATCTGATGTATATGTCCGAAGGCTTCAAAATCTAAAGGGGACTCGGAGATCATTTCGAAGGCCTTCTCTAACTGTGAGTTCAGCTCACCCATAGCTAGGTTATCCTGAAATGTGACCAAAAACTGATCCTCAGCCTTTGTGACGTTCAGTTTGCAATGTCCTGCGTACGGGTAGCCTGTGTCGGTAGCGAGTCTGGTATCGACTTCGTGCATATCTCCACGCAACTTTACAGAGACGCGATATAGCTACAAAATCGTCAGCAAGGGTTATAGAAGAGCCACCATATGTTTACCATGCCGTAGCATATCCTGGTATTGTCTTCCTCTGCAAATTCTTGTGAAGCAAGATTTGCCGTTGCCCACTGCTCGATTTGCCCTTGAGCATAAGAAATCGATCCCAGATCGGAAGCGCTGTCATTAGATGTGCGAGATAACTGCTCTTCTGGATCACCCTGGCCAAGTATATCCTCGATTAGCTCTGGCCACGCTTGGTCCTGGAGTGTCGGCTCATAGCTAAATATACATCAGCTACGTCGGCTGGTGATAAGTTCTGGTCTTACTGTAATGAAAATCCATTGTCGTCCCAGCCCAACTGCTGCTGATGCTCTTGGTATGCGTCTTCCGCTACTTCAGTAGGATTCAATAGTCGTTTTAGTAACATCGCAGAAGAATGATGGGCAACAGCTAGCGCCTTGGCATGGACATCTAGTGTGAGGTTATTCCAACGTTTTAGAAATGAGACTCCCTTTTCATGGGGAGCAAAATCAGAGTCGATTCAGATATTGATGTCTAGCATCTGACAGCCGACAGAAAATGCGCCCTCAGCTCCGCCTAAAAGCCACGAAAAAGGCACATTGCTCCATTGGCAGGACGGGGCTGAGTGCATGCGCCACACATCTCTTCACCGGTCCTGGCCCCAACCCCCTGGAAGCAACACCACCACAATGATATTCTTCAATAGGCACCCACAACAACAGCCTACGACGCATGCGTCGAAGGGAGTTGAACTCTTTCACCAATTTTTTGTAAATTTTGTGTCGTAGAAGATGACTGTTTCGCGAGCTTCCACCAATGGATGGACTGTGGGGTCAAATGAAAGCACGATCTTCGAGCTGAGCTCGACTCCCAGTCAGCCAAAGCCAATTTCTCGTTCGACGACAGTGTTAAGTACGAATCAAGGAACATCAGCAAATCCGGATACAAATACTACACCTGCAATTGGCACACCGTTTCGGGCTGCGCTTACAAAGTTTCGCGCGCGGCTTACAGGGCAACAGCTCTCTGATTTTGAGTCTACAACCTATGAGACGCTATGTCGGGAAATTGTGCGCATTCAACATGACCAGGAAAATGTGAAAGCCATGATGAATTTGTCTCGGATCCAGTCTTTGCTCGAGGCCATGAATCAGTTTGGAAAAGTAATTGAAGTTTTCTTGAACGTCTCAGACGCCGTCGCATTCGTGTGGGGACCTATAAAATTCCTGTTATTGGTATGTTGCAAAAATATCTTGTTCTTCTCATCGGAAGCCTTTGAATGTGGTCTAATGCCTGGAACCCTAGACTGCAAGCAATTTTGCCGATTCCTTCGAGGCTCTCATCGAAGCCTATGAACAGATTGGAGAGCAGCTGCCTTTGCTGAAGGAGTACGAAAGCTTGTTCCGAACTAGTCCCCACATGTTGAATGCTCTCGAATTGATGTATATTGATATTTTAAACTTTCACCAAGAAGCAATGCGATTCTTTACAGGAAAGGGTACGCATACCTAAGGTCTGCATATTATGAGTAAACTAATCTCTCGCTCAGTCTGGAAAAGAATGTTCAAATCAATGTGGAAAGACTTCAATACGCGGTTTGAAGGCACACTAAAGAGTCTTCGTCGTCACAAGGATCTCATCGAATGTCGCGCGAGCGTAAATCATTATAGAGCATATCAAGAGGACATCCGCGACTTACAAGAGAAGTTGGATACATTAGTTGCCGAAGGCCGGGACAAGAAGGTGAAGTTAGTGAAGGAGTGGCTCGCGACAAACGGGCAAGCACAATTGGACCATGAGACCTTCCTGGCAGTCCGTGAGCATTATTCTAGGACGGGCAAGTGGATATTAAAGCACGAACACATAGCGAACTGGATAGATGCCGCTGTCCCAAATACCCCAATAACATGGATGACTGGAATTCCCGGAGCCGGTATTATGACTCAGATCATCATTAAGACTGATATATATTATACTAATGTGACATAGGTAAGACGATACTTGCGTCTGTCATCATCGAGGACTGCCGAAGCCGCAAAGAATTTTCAACTAGCTTTTTCTATTGCGCCAGTAACGGATCAGGCAACAACACAGCAGTCGCTGTTTTCAAAAGCGTGGTGGACCAGCTCATCGACCAATTCCCAAACTTACTCCCGTATGCCGACCATAGACGTGCTAACAGCGGGGAACCCTCACTTCGATCTCTCACACTGAGTAAAAAGCTACTCGAAGATTTTTGCCAGACCATCCCTAAGCAATATATCATCATTGACGGTCTTGACGAATGTGAGCCGGCTGAACGTAAACAAATTCTCGATTTTTTCGTACAGACAGTGAATACCTGCGATACAGATGATCCTGGAAAACTTCGCGTTCTGTTCATTAGTCAAGACTGTGCGGACATAAAGAAAGCACTCCAAAGCTCCGCAGTGTCTAGGATCGTCCCTCAGATTATTTCGCTTTCATCTGCAGACAATGAGCCCGACATTCGTATGTATACCGATGATTTAGTGGGACAAATCAAGGAAAAGCATGACCTCAACGATGAACAGGCAGAATACGTAACAAACTTGACGGTGGCTAGAGCGAAAGGTAGACCCAATACTAATTTCTCCAACAACAAATAAGAGCTAATCGTTTAGGCATGTTTCTTTATGCCAAGCTCGTTCTTGAGAATTTCCTTGATCAGCCAACTCGAGGGGACCTGCTTCATGAAATCCAAATTAATCGGTTCCCCAGTGGGCTTCAAGAAGCGTAAGTTCATCTTTCCGTTGTTCTTTTGGCTCCTGATGTGTATTGAAGTGCAGTCACTTCATTGCTAAAACAGGCGCATCCCTACATCCCATCATACTTCCTTTGGTTGTTTTTCTGTGTCAGGACAACTATAACTGTAGCAAACTCTAGGAAAATCCATGAAATTGACAACTCCATAGATATGAGCGGGTTTTGAATAGGATCAAGCAAAAATCGAAATCTGCACTAGGGGAACAAGATACTCCACTATGGAAACAAGCCAAGAAACTCCTTGGGTGGATGGTATGCGCCAAAAGACAATTGACGTGGAAAGAGATTCAAGTTGCGCTCTCGATAGATACTGACAATCAGACGATCAATTACGATGATAAAAGACTTCGGACACATATTCAAGATATCTGCGGTTCACTTGTACTGTTGTCGGGCGATCGCGTCCAACTCGTCCATAGTACCGCAAAACAGTAAGTAGTGCGTACTTCTAGTCGCTGGGTTTCCTCTAAGACCACAATAGGTATATCACGACTTGTACGAAAGATATAAACGAAGCCTCGGTCGAGTGTGAGCTCGCTGCTCTTTGCCTTCAATATCTTACATTCGACTGTTTCGCAGATAAAGAGCACGTGGATAAAGATGAGCTGCGACAACTGACCATGGAAGGGCATCTTGCATTTCAAGATTATGCTGTTGCAAAATGGTTTCATCACGTCAATGCTTTCGTCAAAGCTGGCGCTATCTTCTTGAATGAGGGGGTTGAAATAATCAAGCACTTGCAGGAGATATCCTTAGCTCTTGATGATTTCATAGCTCGATATGATGACGAAGATTGGTTTGATGGAGTCGTCGAGGAATGTAAAGATGACTGCAGTGTTTTCAAAGATCAAGACTTTTTCGATAATTTGGTCGGGGTGTCAAGCCACATCTACGCATTCCAAAAGAGAGGTTTCGAAAACAGACACGTAGTCAGCATCAAGAGCCTCTCAACGGCTCTGGAACGAAATCGTGAGCTTTTGGAGGAGCTATCCAAAAAGCTGAAGGGATCAGAAATGAAGACTTTTCAACAGTTTTACGACGTCGTTCGCCCATTCAAGTGTCCCAAAATCACTTGTATGTACTTCTCGGAAGGCTTCAAAGACGCAAAAAGAAGAAAAAGGCATAATAATCTCCACGACCGACCGTTCCAATGTGATGCAGATGATTGTCTTTCGGCTGAGTATGGTTTCTCAAATTCCAAAGATCTCGAAAAGTAAGTAGTATTGCAAGCTAATCTAGCAAGCCGCCATTTACTGATTAATGGTAGACACAAGCGATTATACCATCCTGAGATGAGTGATCTTGCAAACAGCTTTAAACCAGCAGCTGCCCCTCGTGCGAAGGCTGCATGGGATTGTTCGATATGCGGCAAGCAATTCACGCGGAACTTCCATCGCATAGACCATGAGAAGAGCCATCGCGGAGAACGCCCACATGAGTGCGCTGAATGTGGGAGAGCATTTACAAGGAAGAATGACCTTAGGCGACATGAAAAGCTTCACGATCGCAAATAGATATTGTGAAAGCTACGTAGCTATTTCCAGACCAAATTTCAAGACAATACCCTTTTTCTTAATTTCACTTTCCCTTTCTGACCTTCAATACTACCAAGAAGATTCCAGTTTTCATATAATATTCCTAACGAAGCATGCTGTTGAAATATGATCCGACCAACAAAGGTACATAGTCCTTCCGCCAGACAATGTCGCAATTTCTGATTCGGCCTCCCATCTATCGAACCAGGACAACGTTCCTTGAAACGTGCAGTGACCGGAACCGACCAATTTGGTTGACCGGAAACGCCACGCCTCGCCGCCACCCAACTTTGAATGCGTTGGTAGACGTCGTGCCACCGTCGATCCAGCTGAGCACAGCCTCATTCCCTCCTCAAACTCACCGGCCCACGAGTGTCTCAACTGCAAACGTATATTGCTGGGCTCGAAGGATCAGTAAAAGTGCAAGGCGCTGCAACAAGACCAATCACTCCCCCCGAAGTGGTGTCATGTGGATTTCTTGCGTAACTCCCGTGGGGATCACTGCAATTTCTAGCGCGCAGGACAGCCTTGTACGCTGATTCCGCTGCCTTCCGACACTCGGATGCATTCGTAGAAGTGTATCGATTGCAACGGGATGGAGCATGGCTGGACCTGGCTGAGGGTAGAACGCAAGCCCAAGCAGACACATCTCCTGATCGGTTTGTCGAAGCAGCCATGCTTCCGGTAAACACAGGCGAGCATGACTGATTCAAGCATGGGAAATCAGCCTTGGTCACTGGGCTGGCGTAGACACCCAGCGCCTCGCCCATGCTAGCAATTGCAGTAGCCCTGTGGCCTGCCCACCTGCTATCGTGAAATGGTTTTTTGCTTCATGAGATCAGGCTTACCATACGAACATCTGGATGCACATTCACTCCATTTTGCATGATTAAGACATCTACGATGAATTCTACCCGCTCGATACAGTTCTTGCTAGTAGAAACAAGTTCGCGTTGTTAGGCCGTTTTAAAAAACACCAATCCCGACAGCTTCAATTGGCATCAGAACAATTAACTATAAGAGGATCTATACCTAAGAGGATATCACAAGAATTTACACTGAACTCAGTCTAGGAAGTCGTATTCACCGTTACTGCAGAGCTAAATCCACCCTTATAGAATCCCGCCTCGCAACTAAAGAAAGCTATCTAAAGGCAAGAACCACATACCTCCTAGCCCAAGAAGCTTAGGGAGGTATAGTTCAGGCAGAAACGACTAAGCTTCCCGTTGCGGAAAATGTAGAATGTTCGCTTCAGTTAGTTCAAGTCTGTTCTCCAAGATAGAGAAAGACAAAAGCGACAGATAGCCGTGAGACGGTTCAAACGCTAGGAATCCCGTGTACGGCTCTCAAGAGGAAAGACGGAAGCACTGAATCAGCATCCCAAGAAGATGAAGGAACCAATAACCCCCCAAGCCCCAGAAACCTCGCAGAGCCAAAGCCCAAAAGCTTCCCCCAAAAGTCCCACAAGATTCCATAACAAGCCTAGACGTAATCCGCATCGAGCCCATCGAGTCCGCTACCCGCACGCTTTCCACGACGGGGAGTCACGCAGATGACTTGATCTTCATCATCGCTTTCCATCTCCTTCTTGACTTTCTTAGCCTCCGGTTCCTCGGATTCGGCTTTGGCGGTTCTCCCGCGCTTGCGGTTTGCAGACGGTGACAAGTTGAATTCTTCTTCGTCGTCTTCGGGGGTCTGGTCGCGAAGATCGCCCATCACTTTGTTGCTGCGCGCGCTATGCTTGTTTGTGGATTTAGGGGTCTTTGGAGTCCTGGTTTGAGAGGCGGATGGAGTGCCAGGAGTCTCAACTGCCTTGCCGCGCTTCTTGAGGTTGTTCAAGCGGTGGGAAACTGCTTTGGGGGTGCAGCCTGTAGTGGAGTGTTGTCAGTTTATAAAGGCGTCGAAGGGAGGAGAAGGGACTTACCATCACCGATCTTCGCGGCGAGATGGTCTAAGAGCGGCTTACTGAAGGTGATGTTCTGGAATTCGAAGAGTCCGAGCAAGAGCTGTCATAGCGAAAGGTTAGTGGGCTGTTTGTTACACACGTCGATGCGGGTCACGAACCAACGCGTCTTTGTCTGCAGTCCAATTGACCATTTTGACGAATGTCGATATGTATATGTGTTGATCTGGTGAGTGCTGTTAGCAATGATCAGCAGTCGTCTCGGACTGATACAATGTATACCTGAGGTTGGTTCGGTGTATTAATCGTGAGCTTAGGGTAGCGCCTGATGCACGGTCTTAGGAGAGTTAAGCAAGCTTGTGTCCGAGTGGAGTAAGAGAGATGAAGTCAAGGGTAGATTTGGGAAGATTTGGGAGTATGTTGGGGAGGTAAAGAGGTTTGAAGGGGTGGGGCGAGGGATTTATGGGGCGGCCAGACTTGAAAGTGATAGATCACAGTGAAAGTGAAAAGGGAAACGAGGGTCGGGCGGCAACGGGACTGGACTGAGATGTCTTGCTGAGAGGCGTGTTGAGAGAGCTGTAATTACATGCGGTTAACGTGGCTACAATTTTACATTGTTCTTAAAATTTATACACACGAGCATTGGTAGCAAACGGTATTCTTAAGACAAAGTGAATCACCATTGCAAAAGAGATATATCTGTATAGGTTAAGAAAGACATGGATCACGGCCTTCGACTTCATGAAATTGTTCACAGAGTGATTATGGAATTGTATTGAAGGGTATCATGAAATCGGAGAAGCCCGTCCACATGATTTTAGCCATACGCCTGACGAAGACCTCCGTTATCAATGAATACATGCATGTCTGCGCTTCAGTGCACAGAAGGAATAGAAAGACTCCATGATGAAGCCGACCGTGAACCAAGTAACCCTTTTTATGGACCTATTGCCGCGCCAAAACTCAAGAAGCCTATGATACGCTTTGCAGATGTTGTCCGATGTGCTATTCAATCGTGGTCATTTTGGGCCCAGAGGTGGGCATCGTCCTCAGCGTCTGGAGTAGATGGAGGGAACATCGCTTCCTTCGAGCCGTTCTCCGAGAGCTTCGCAATATTCTTGTTAGTAAGTTGCCCTACATCTGTGTTGTATTCGCCAGTCTGCAAACCTGTGTCCGGGTCTGGGCTCGGGAGCGCTGGTGTCTTCGCCCGCTTCTTTTGATGCCACTTGTCCCACATATCTAGGATCTCCTTGCGGTCGACTTGGAGATTGAGTTCACTTGGAATCGCTGGTTGCTTTCTCCGATCCATGAGTTCAGACTCGGTGAGGAGTTCCGGAGCCAGAGCTTGCGCTTCGCGGACGAAATAGTCGATCCAGCAAAGTTGATACTTGAAGACCACTTCACGGCACCATGGCTTGCGCCTCTTGAACGGTCCCTTGATACTGAAGGGAGGCCAGAGGTGGTTCTGGTTCCTCAACTCCTCCTTCAACACCTGGCATACGTCGATTGGGCCGAGGCGACCTCGATGGCTGAACCAACATTCGCGGAGACGAGAGTTGACGATTTCATAAGCAATCTGAAGCTCGGCGTTACACGGCGGAAGGTCGGTACCAAAGAGAGCGGGCACTGTTGGAGTGAATATCATAGTGAACGACGATTCACTGCTAGAGCACGTACTGTATGGAAGAAGCTCCCCCTCCTCTTCGGCAGTGAGTTGCTTTTGCTTGACGGTGACAACACTATGCATCATGTCGGCGGACTTGCTCTTCTTGAGAGGACTAGAGTCGCTCTCGGAGGTGGAGGAGGTATCATACCACTCGTCATCTAGTTCACGGACGGACAGCGTTAGCGTGTTGCACACCATGGTGTAAGTGTCTTGTGTGAGGCATACCCTTGTCATTGATTTCCACGTCGGTGCTGGAGCTCATGCGGTGCTCAGGTAGTACCTTCTCGTTTGACTCGGTTTGGTTCCTTGCTTCCACTCGAGCCCGGAGTCCTGGTTTGTTGGACAAAGGCAGGAACGAGAAGGGGCCCGCCATTGCTGCAGGCGGAGGCAGTCGGTTACGCGGGAGGTGAAGTCGCAGCAGTCGCAGGATCGGTGTTGCAGGCTGCGATATTGCGATTGTGGTTTTCCACCGGCAGGACCCTTTGCCGTCGTCATGTGGGGGTGACGTCACTGCCTCTTAGCTCCAGGTTCGAGACTAATCTTAGCTCAAGGACAAAAATAGTGCAACATCAACACCACTACATCTCTGCTCCGAGGAATGATCTAGTTGTCCCATCCATGAGAGGCCTTTGTATATTCATATCATATAATTTCTGTGAATAAGACTACCGCCGACTGAATCTGCTGGCTAAGAAATTTTTATATCAACAGTTGGCCCGTGCTCGCAATTCACTCTTTTGCACACCACAATCCCGGATCAGTGGCTTTACACATAAGTGAGGTAAATGCAGGCTGGTTTGTTTTATATAACGCCGCAGCGCCTGTAAATCTGCTTGGCATATGCAATTGACTGGTTTTCGTTGATGGGGCAACAGGATCAAGCACTTGCAAGACTTCCGTCGCCTAGAGCCGATATAGAGCATCGATATGAAATATCAGCACTCCAATTGATGGATCATTTTTGTACAATGAACCTATATTTGGAGCATAAAGCTCCTCGAACCAATCAGTATGGGTTTCAGGGTCACATATCCAGATCAAAAGCTTTGGAGAAAAAGAATAAACTTTGGGTATCTTTAAGTTCTACTTCCTCCTCCTCCTCCCCCTCCTCCTCATCGTCGTCGTCCTCATCTCCCTCCCCCTCCCCTCACTCCTCCGTACCCTCCTCCTCTCCCTCCGGGAACCAAACGTTACCCTGAACCAAACCCATGTTGAATACGGCCGTCCTGTGCCGTCGTCGGGTTTGTTCGTGGGTTTCCGAATGGTCCCCAGAGGGAGCAGGAGCATCCTCCAGGTCCCTCTCCTCAGCCTTGAGGCCAGCGTCAAGAGGCAGGTCCTCCCCACTGCCCTTGACACTGTCCTCTAGGTCATCCAACGGCAGACCTATAGCCTCAGAGAGGTCCCTGAGGGTCTTCTCCTCCTCCATCTTCTTCTCCCGCTTGGCCATCTCCGCCTCGGCCCGTCCCTCGGCTTCCACCGCAAACCTGGACGCCCAGACGATATTGTAGCCGTCAGTCGGAGGCGTGACGGCGTTGCTCCGGAGACGCTGGTGGTGCATCTCCTTCACATATCGCTGGTCGTCCAGTTTTGTGGTAAAGCCGAGTTCTGGGCGTTCGGCATCAATGGGGAATTTCCAGTAACTGGAATTCCGTAGTTGTCGGGGAGAAGAGATGGTGTTCCCCGAGACGAAGCGTGCATCCGCCTCGTACTCCTCCTCCATCCTCATCGCCACCTCCAGTGGCCGCTCCGTCACGTATTGCGCTAGGGAGCGATACTCCGCGGTGCGGAAGCCCTCCTGCATCTCACGGAGTACCGCTCCCGAGACCTGACACTCTTGGATGAGTGAGTCGTCAAGGCTTTTTCGCGCCCCAACTCTGTTCTTCTCCTTCTTGCTCTTTGATGAGCTTGGCGTCCCGGACAGCCGAGTTGGCATATCCGCAGTGTCGTCTCTCAATGTAGGTGTTGATTTTTTCCTACTGAAGATGCGAAAGGGAGATGGCCTTGAAGGCCTTTCGCTAGGGGGAGAGAACGCTGCTTGTTGTTCTGGGGATTGTGATGGAGGTATAAGGCTCACCGTGCTTGCACTGAAAGCTTCATTGAAAGGATGCTGTTGATATACGCCGGTAGTACTAGACCATCGTCTGATGAGGATCTGGCGAACAACTTCATAGGATCGACGAATGGCAGGGTCGTTTGTTGAGTCGAGATGTCGAAAGGGAAGCTCTTCATCTACAAGTGTTGTGCTCAAGGAGAGGCTTGTATTTGTCGGTTGAAGTTCGGCATGGCCCTCACCGACTTGTGTAGTATCGTGACCAGTGGAGAATAGTGTGTCGGAAGAGTCACTTCTCATTATGCTTCTTCGTGGGTATCTGGTCTGACCGAAGTTGCCTCTTGATGCCCAATAGCCTGTTCCTGCAAATGCATTGCCGCTGTGACGATGGTTCGAGTTGAGATGATCTGAAAGGTTAGAGATAAAGTTGATCATTTCAAGTGCGAGCAAAGGATAGGAGTAGACTGAAGAGATTAAGCCAGCGATAATGTTTATCCACATACCAGTCAGGGAAGCTAGAGATCTACGATCTGTTGGTGCGTCAGGAGCCCATGGTGTAGGTGGAGCACTTCGGTCAAATAGCGCCGGGAGTGGAGGTGGTTGTCGTGTAGGTGGAGGTCCAGGCAGCGCTTCATGCAGAAGGTCGCCAATTGTTGGTCGACGGTGTAAACGTGGATATGCTTGTAGATGGAGCTGACCTTGCTCTGTCACAGGGATGGCAGAAGTGGTAGTGGCAGTTCTTAGGCTGGGTCGTTCCGAAGAGGTTGAGGTCGCGACATTTCCTTCTCGGATCCTTGGAGCTGTGGGTGTAGAAAATGCCTCTTGCAATGGTGGACGAGTAGGTCCTCGTAACCGTCGAGGCAATGAGCCGCCTACGAGTGTTATTGAGGACGGTGGGCTAGATAGACTACTCTCTAAAGAAGTGGATGGCCTTAGGGCGGTTCGAGCCGTTGTTGGGCGAATCGTTGACGGCTGACTATGCTGTTGAAAAGCAGTCCACTGTTGGTTTGGAGTATTGACATGCATCCTCACTGGGGAGCTCAGATTGGGCCATGCCGTGGGATCGTCGTCCCGTAGAGGAGAGGTGACGTTCGTCTCAGCGGCGCCCAGCTCTTCGACGTACCCTCGCAATGGTCGTTCTCTGTCGATTTGTCTCATCCAGCTGATGTACGGATCCTGACTTTGAATCATGGACAGCCTTGCATGGACTTCATCCGAGACTCTGTTCGCAACTACGGGCAATTAGCTCGGGTTGTATCACTCAAATTTCCGTCAAGGAAAGACTTACTTTTTTGAGCTGCCGGTGGGAGCGCCTCAACGGCAGCAACACTTGGTGGGGTCATTTGTGATGCGGCAAGGAACTCTATGGGCTCCATTTCTTCAACAGGACTGTGCCCTGGGGCCATCGTGGGCTGGATTCGTTGTTGGAGTCACACAGCGCGGTCAGCGAGAACCAGCACCGGCGTTACTTCTGGAACAGGGCAAGCGTACAGTCGAAGATAGAAGCAAGAGGTTCAAGTTTAATTGAAAACCAGCTAAGGAAATGACAGGAGGTGTTGCAGTAAAGAAGCCAGAGGTTGTTGTTGGTGGCATCTGCTGTGGTGTTGTGACGAGAAAAGAACCAAAAACAACAACAATAAGTAGAGGCTGAGCGCGAGAAGCGACGAGACTAACGCGACGCGTTCAAGGCAGACGTGGGCAAACGCATAGGTGAAAGAGCCCGTAGTGGGAGGGCTGACCCGCGCGTGGCAGGCTGGCTCCCCTTTCACTAACACGGGAGTTTCGAATATCACGGTCAACATAAGCATGGAAAAGTCAACTTCGTTTGAAAAGTTCATGAAATTTGTAGGGAACAGGATAGACACTTAGAAAAAGCGCTGGAAATGATCTCTATCCTACCTATATCTTGCCTAAAATCGTCTCTAAATCCCAACTCCACTAATGCATATGCAGATTACTCTAGAAAGGTAAACAGATTCGTGTGGACAACATTAAGAGCACGGTCTGCCTCACGCTCCTCAATGACACAGGAGATGTTGATCTCGCTCGCGCCTAAGTAAATTTAGTATTCGTTTTTTTCAATGAGGACAATATTTAAATACCTTGTGAGATCATTTCAATGTTGATGTTGTTGTCTCCCAACACGGTAAAGAACTTGCCAGAAATTCCAACCATGTTCTTCAATTGCCGTCCAACCAAACTCACAATGGCCATGTCAGGAACTATGTCAATGGTTCCCAATACACCCAATTCGGTAATTGCTCCATGCAAGTCCTCGTCCTGGATACGGTACTCATCTTCTCCGCCACCGCTCAACAATGCAGATTCGGAGTGTAGCGCCATCGAGACATGGACTTCAGATGAAGAGATTAAATCGACAGAGAGATGCCATTTATCGAGGACGCTAAATATGCTCATGAGAAACCCGTGGGCACGAGTACGTTTGTTACTGTGCACGTTCAAAACGACAATGTTATGCTTGATGGTTACAGCTGTAGGGCGCTGCGGGGTATGTAACTGCGTGATCATGCTCGACGACCTAGTCCGGAACAGCTTCGGGTCCTTGAGAGGCGTTCTGAAGTCGATTTCATCAACGGCATCGGGGAAAATGACGGTTCCGTTGTTGCGTGGGTTGATGACATTCTTGATTCGAATTGGGATACGTGCTCGAATAACTTGCTCCATAGTGAACGGATGAATAACCTCGGAGCCGTAGAATGTCAATTCGGCTGCTTCTGACGGCGTTACAGTAGGGAGCAATCGAGCTGTTGGGACCTTTCGTGGGTCGGCCGTGAAGATGCCGTCGACCTCCTTCCAAACTTGCAACTCCTTGGCCTTTGTTCCGACCGCTACAAGGGCAGCACAGAGGTCAGTGTAACCCCTCCCAATGGTGTTGAGAATACCTCCAGGAACGCTCCCGAAAAATCCCGTAATGACCGGGACTTTGTCGCCGCATGCCTCTACTTCTCTGGCCAGAGAATCCGCTAGGTCTTTGTAGAATTGCTCATCCAGACCCTTCAAAGCCGTATGATTCTTTATCACGTCCGATAGATCCACGTATTGCGCCGGAATACCGCGGTCTTCCAAGACTGCAGCCATGTACATACAGCTCAACTTCTCGCCTTTGCTGACAATTTTGTCTTCCACACGGCTTGTAACCTCCTCCAGATGTTGCGCCGACTCCAATATCTTGGTGAGATTGAATAGCTCGGCGGTCACATTGTCGGAAAAAGTGGCCACAATATCTGGAGAATTTATGGTGTCCTTAGCCGCTTGTATATGGTCATCCTTGATCGCTGTCACGATGTCGTCGTAACCTCGGCCAGCTTTTTCGGCAGCCCGGGCGGTGCGGAGGAGCCTGTTGGTAGTGCCCTCGACTTTGGTGTTATTGCTTCTGGCCGAGCAGACAATAGCGGTACGGTTGCTCTTGAGTCCGGCCCTACACATGGTTAGTCCAATTGACCAGCGCAGAAATTTCAGAGTCATAGTCGTACCTAACAATCTCTGCTATATTTTCAGAGAATTTGCCCACACTCGTACCGCCAAACTTGAGAACTACCCATCCTCCGGGTAGATGCTTTTCTTCCGTGTGAGCTATCCGCTCCGACTCGTGTGTATATCCGTTGGTGAGTGTAGACATGTTGGACAAAGGTGTTGGCTTGAGTGACTGAGCTAAGGACGATGTACAGGATTATTGTTAGAAAAGAGGTAGTACTGGGACGTTACGATCGGTGAGGTATCGCCTAAGGAGCAATTGGGAAGATTGGTTGGGAGTGTAGAGGTTGAGAGGGAAAATGCGTAGCTTTATGGCTTGGTGGGGAATTTCGGCGGGGGGGAAGGCACTTGAGTCAAAATACTTCGCCCTACCGAATGCCGCAAGTCGGTGGCACATCGGCAGTGTTTGCGCTGCTGCCCTGGTCCAACTACTGGACCAACTACGTACCGGTCTAACCCGCGGCCGTCATGTTCCTTCCCATCGCCAAGACGAGGGGAGCAGAAGAAAGAGAAAAAACCCTCATCAACCCTGCAGCATCCAACATCAGCCTGTGTGGACGCCCTCATTGCGGGGATGCGGGCTCGCGACAGACCCATGGCGTTGGTGCCCGGGGGACATGTAATGACTCCAGCGCACTGGAACGACGCACCCGCGTTCTGACACATCTCGCCCTTGTTTATTGGCATTTGCATTCGAATTTGCGCTGCATTTGCATTTGCATTTGCATTTGCGTTCACATTTGCTTCCTTACTGGCACCTGCTCCGCGCACGACGGATGCACTCTCCCCCCTCCCAGTCTACTACTAGATTAGAGCACATAAAACACACTCATACATACTTAACTTCCAGAGACACATCTTGTAAGAATTATCCAAGTTTGTTTGGGTGTATCAAATTATCAAGTCAATGGGCGCTAGTTACACAGGGCAGCTAGACACTGCTGAAGAGGCCGGACCTGATCCATATGACTCTCTCATACGGAGGGCCCAATGCGCCGTGTAAATGCTGAACCATCTTTTCCAGCCGAAACGCCGTCTAGTAGTGGAGGATCATATCCCACTCGCTCGTGTTTACCGCTGACGCCATGCATATGGGGGGTTAAACCAGTCCTGACCGTCCAATATCATTCCAATCTGCGCCGTGCCCCAAAAATGAACTTGCACCAAGAAGAGCCTCTGTCACACGACCATCTCTAACGCCTGTACACATCCCGGTCTCGGTTCCTATCACGCCGATCGGGGCTCCTCGAGCGAGTCCTCCCATCGCGTCGCTCTCTACCAAAACTCCTCGAGTCTCCTGGTCGTTCTCGATCCCTGTAACCTCTGCCGCGATCGGAGCGTTCATCTCCATACCCATCTCGAGAATGACCAGAGTCTCGAGAACCGCGGCGACCATCTCGTGGGCCTCCCTCTGACTCTCGTGGCCGCCCGTCTTCGCGCGGGCGTGCTCCGCCTTCTCCGTCTCGATAACTTGGAACATACTTGTCGCCAGGTGGGCCTCTGTGTCCTCGTTCGCCACGATCACCTCCAGGCCCGTAACGTGGTGGATGTGGGAGCGGGTGCCGACCATCTCCTGGAGGAGGCGGCAAGTTGTTGCTGTGTCGAGAACCGTCATATCCTGGAGCTCTACCCCGATTGGCACCATTTCCCCAAGAAGGACCATGGCCGTGGGTTGGTGGAGGTGGCGGTGGTCGATGTTCGTAACCTCCTGGACGACGATCGTATCCTCCTCGTGGCTGGTCCACGCCTGGTGGACCCCTATCCTGCGGAGCGTACCTCTGTCGATCCCCGTTCATCCACGACCCTCCATTAGGTGGTGGGCCATTGCCGGTCCATTCGCCGTTTGGTCCTCCGCCAACGGTACCACCTGCTGGTGCTGGAGGTAAGGCTTGCTTTTGACCGCGCGCATTCCTTCTGTCGAGCTCGTGCGAGTCAGCAAATCGAGGAATGTCCTCCTCTCGCATCGGTAATGGCTCCGTCTTAAAATAAGGATGCTCGATCGCATCAATAGCATTAAGGCGTTTACGCCAGTCGAGTTTGAGTAAGTCGCTTAGAAGCGAAAGACCAGTTGGGCTGAGTTCACGAAATCTCTGGGCAATATTCCCAGAAGTTTGTGGGAATTTGATGATTGGTTCTGCTCCAGGGAGTGCGTCCCAGCCAGGCATGTTTTGCTCGTTAGGAGAACCGACCAGTTCGAATATGATTTGTGCCTGGTTAAGGTCGCTCTGTCCAGAGAGTATCGGCTTTCGCTTGAACATCTCGCCGAAGACACATCCAGCACCCCACATGTCGATCGCTGGAGTATATCGTCGGAGTTGAAGGAGGAGCTCTGGAGGGCGGTACCAACGTGTCACAACTAGAGTCGTGTAGTCTCGTCGAGCCTCGCCATTGCCCTTTCCACGCTGGGGAACAGGCTCATCATAGTGTCGGGCCAGTCCAAAATCCCCAATTTGAAGACGGCCGCGATTATTGATCAGGAGGTTGGCCGCCTTCATGTCTCGATGGAGAATGTGGTTGTCGTGCAGGTAGCGAAGCCCTTGGAATAGTTGGAGCATATAACATTTGATTTGTGGCTCGGAAAAGTGCACTTCTGGATTGTCCAAGAGGCCAGATAAGTCGTGATCCATATAAGGGGTCACCATGTAAAGGATGGCGCGCTTCTTCCCTTCAGTCTTAGGTCTTTCGATAGCCATCTCTTCTAGCTTCAAGACATTGTCATGAGACAGCATCTTCAGCAGTTTGATCTCCCTCAGTGCAGTAATTGGAAACCCATCCCTTTCATTGTGCATCAAGATCTTTTTCAAGGCGAAGACCTGGCCAGAACGAATATGTCGAGCCTTATGAACTTCGCCGAAAGTACCCTCGCCGAGCTTTTGCATCATTTCGTACTCTCCAATTTTGGAGCAACCGCGGAATCGGCGCATCAGGCCTTTCGGGGGATCGGCCCCCGGAGCGGTCGCCATGGTACTATTAATGTTGTAGTGTTCGCGGGGTTGATGTGGAATACAGGGAGAGTTGGTGATTAGGGCGTTGGACGCTGTGAAGCAGTTCGATTGGAGTAGTCGTTGCGCGGAGTGGAAATCGTGCGCAAGGAAAACGGGTGTCGTGGAGGAAGGCAAGTCGCGGTGGCGAGCGCTGCCATTAGAAGTCCTTGGGTTATTCAGGATGCTACTATGCCGACATCATAATAGGAACCAGATTCACCGTCGAGCAGTGAGAGGGTCGCGATTGTGTTCAAGCATGGCGCTAGTTATGTAAGCAACTGTCCTGCAGGGAAGCCAGATCGAACTTTCGACCTCACTCGTTTGCCGACCTCAGCGAGAGTATCGTTTGAGCCATTGTTCACCACCACCTTCAGTGAGTCCCGCGTACAATAGCTTCTGCTGCTCCTGTTGTTCTAACAATACAAAAAGGCTACACAAACGCACATTATGGGTCCTCCACGCCCCCAAATGAACGGTCCGCATCCCATCCACATCCACCCAGTGCGACCCCTCTACAAGTTCGCTGCAACTGCACTAGGCGCGTCGATGTGGTTTTTTGTATGTTCAATAGACCCTAATGCTGTCTTGTGAAGTCTCTGACGATGCACAGTTGATGTACCGAGCGAAGAAGGATGGACCGGCACTCCTTGGCTGGAAACACCCGTGGGATCATTGAAGAGAGTCGCAGCGAGGGATCGGTCAGTTTCGAGGAAAGAAAGAAGGCTACAAAGAAATCGAGTCGCTGTATATACCAGGAGATAAACTTCGGATTCATGCAAGACGGTGCATAAGAGCATCTAGGTGTGCCAAGATATCAGTATCAAGAAACCATTCAAAATGTCCCATCAATGGTCGTCTTTCGCGTTTCATCGTCTCGCCAATGTGGTATAATTTGTCGCAATATTGAAATATAGACTCCAAGTTGGCGGGCCTACGCGATCGAGTTAAATATTTTTGCTAACTGTATGCTGTTTCCTATTCATAATTGAATGCGTGTAATAGGCCGATTCGTCACCAAAACCCCGTGCTAGCGACCACCCGTGGACGCTGTATGCCCATATCATGCCCCGCGCCTGCGCCATCGAGTCCCCGTTGGAAGGAGACCTCAGCTGCCGTCACTGCTTAATCTTTCTAACAACAAAGTCTCTGCCAATTACAGCAATCCGCTTTTGACACCGAAATCATGAGCGATCAGGATCAGGAGACGTTCGATGACCAAGTAAGGCACTTCTCGCGTTATTAAGGCTGTGCCACTGTTAACTATACCCTAGGCCGTAGTTCCACCAACAAAATCCTGGAATAATTTTACCTATCAAGGGTACCGCTCACCAGATCGATACTCGGATAAATCAGCGAGTACAAGTCCTTCCGTTCTATCTGTAAATTACCCACTCTCCTTGCCCTAATACATTACATTGACTGATAACATGGAGGTGTCCGACACACCAAAGCAACGACAGCCGATGAAGGGATACAACAGTAGTGCGAAACTGCCATCGGATCCTCAACACAGCTATTATGAAGCGGAATGTCCAAAACATCGCACTCGCATTCCTCAACGTCGCAATGCAAAGATGCGCTTTTCTTTCATTTTGGATGTCGAGCGATCGCCTCTTAATGCAGCAAATAATGTTGGCCCACCCTCGAGATCGCAAGGCGGCAGAACATCACTTGATGCTCCAGAACCTCTCTCACCTGGCGGACCTACCGAAAATACCGGTTGTGATCATTCGTTCAATGAGCATTCTGTTGCTCCATCGATCGAGGATGCAAAGGGCACCACTTTGCTATCACGTCGCTCTTCAGGGCTTCGAAGTAGTTCTTACTTCGACTCATTGGAAAATCAAGATTCGAATGACCGTCGGGAGCGGGCGTCCTGGTCCACTTTCCCTACAACTACAGAAGAGGAGCGCGCATCAAGAGACCAGATTGAAATGAAATCTTCAACTAAGAAAGATATTCAGGCAAATACGGAAGTGGATGTAGCTGCTGGGAGTGAGTCGCGTTCCGCAGATGAAAATGATAGGGTCGACCTCGAGAATTTCTCATTCCCCACCAGATCCAGCCAGCATCGAGAACGGCATCTACCTTGCACGCGTGCCACTCGATCAGATAGCATGCGTCTAAAAGCTTCTGCTCAGCAGCTTATACAATATGAAGAGTCAGAAGATGTATATTCTAATCTGTTGTTTCGCCTTGAGCGGATGGTAATTCAAGAGGATGCCCTTGCTGCTCAGGAAGATCGAGTCGAGCTCTCGACTCCTCAGCTTGCCCGTCGTTTGAGGGATTTCTTGCAGCACATTAGGACTGGACGCATTGCTACAGGGGAGAGCCAGGAATACGTGAACCACGAGTTAGAGTGGGCAAATTGGATTTACGAAGCAGCGAAAAGCGGGGTCATGCATGTCAAAACGGCTGGTTGTAGATGCCGCACTGATTGGAAGTCGTAATATTGCTCATTGCTCGATGAGACGGCGACACGGATACGGCTTATTCTGCCGCAATCCGCGGCCGCTCCATATAGTGGTGCGATGACAATGAGGATCAAATATCCTCATCGGATATGGGGAGATGGAGTCTATACTGACTACTTGCTTTCATGGCCGTCACTTTTGCAAGATAACTTCGATTGACCAAGAGCAAACAATGAGCTGTGGACGAGACATGGTCTAGACTCTGCATACCAAATACTCGACCAATGAAAGCCATGCGCAGATCATCACCCACCGCATAAGCCCAATCTGTCATTGGGCGATTGAGTAGATCTACCAAGTGTTATTGCTGCCTTGGCCTGTATGTTGCAGCAGCTGCCACAGCGTAAATAAAAGAGAGAAAAATGCTACTTTACAATACCTACTACTCTGTTCTAGCTATATCGCATGAATCATGACGTCAATATGTTGCCCGCTAAACCACAAACGGCCCACCATGAAACCGTATACTGTTCAACAACATATCCTCAACCTCACGATAGAAAATCTATGTACTATCTAACCTCAGACCCCTTACAATACTACTCTATTCAGATCCATTTTCGCCTCTAAATTTTAAAGTCATAAAAAATCTTCCCAAAATGAACACCATATCAGGTACTTACACTACGTATTCGACTTCAATGGCTTGCTAATATCGCGCAGATTTCCTGATGAACGAAAACTTCATCAATCCAATCCTCGATAAAGGCTATCTACCACACGCCTTGATAAGAGTCGGCATCAGACGCCAACTCGCAGATCGTCTGCAATCCATCTCATCCACATCCCTAGAAGCCGCCTATGAATCGAAAATGAAATATGTTGAACTCCTAAGAACGAGACCAATTGCAATTGAGACTGCCACTGCAAATGAGCAGCATTATGAGGTGGGGACTGGAGTACTGAAGGGGTGTTTGGGACCCAGGATGAAGTATTCTTCTTGTTTGTATGAGAAGGGCGGGGAGACGTTGGCCCAGGCTGAAATCGCTATGCTTAAGTTGTATGTCGAGCGGGCACAGCTGAAAGATGGCCAAAGGATATTGGATTTAGGGTAAGACTCCATTGCACGCAGTCCTTTTCACGAACTCAAAAACCCTGTATCTATATCACGTGGTATGCTAAATATCTTCCTATACTAATTATATCCAGATGCGGCTGGGGATCTGGAGCACTATACTTCGCCGAAATGCTCCCCAATTCCAAAATTACTGCATTCTCCAATTCCCGCACACAAAAAGAATACATCGACAGCGTGGCCGAATCTAAAGGCTTCAAGAACCTCCAGGTCATCACCGGTGACGTTGTAGACTATGAGTTCGAGCCAGCACGCTTCGACCGAGTAGTTTCTATTGAGCTGTTCGAGCATATGAAGAACTACGAACTTCTTCTTGGAAAAGTGTCTCGGGCATTAAAGCCAGGTGGTAAGGCTTTCGTGCATATCTTTTGTCATCGCTCGACACCTTATGATTTCGAGTCTGGATGGATGACAGAACACTTCTTCACCGGGGGGACTATGCCATCGGCCGATTTGTTGTTATATTTCCAGAGAGATTTGAAGGTTCAGAGGCAGTGGTGGGTAAATGGAAAAAATTATGCAAAAACGTGTGAAGATTGGTTGAGCAAGATGATCAAATCGAAGGACGAGATATGGCCACATCTTGAAGAGACCTACGGAAAAGACAATGTGGTGACGTGGTGGAATAGGTGGCAGATTTTCTATATGGCGTGCGCGGAACTGTTCGCATACGAAGGCGGGGATACATGGGGTGTGACCCATTATCTTTTCGAAAAGCCAGAGTGAATACGAGCCAAGGCATATAGAGTTACTGCGTTTGAGCGTGGAAGGGAGGACAGGTAGAAGGCTTGAGCTTCATGTGTTCGATTATTGAATGAGCAAAATGCAACCAGCAATGCTCCTTTTCCATTTCATGCCAGTGAACCACCTATTGCGCCAGGCTAATTTCCGAAGTAATAACACATTCACGATGGACCCTTTGCCAGTTCTACACCCGTCCTTACTACGCCTATTGTTGCACCCGTCTGTATTGCTTCACTCCCGCCTCCACTCAGGCGGTACTCAATATCCGCTAAACCAGACATCCAAGTCACCATTGTCTGGGCGGGGACCTCATTCTTCACTAGTTCCTCACTCAACGCTGTCAGAATGTCTGCCAAGGCAAGACCCTTCATGGATTTGATGTTGTTGATGGTCCGGATACACTGTGTTATATCTGAAGTCGCCAACAGCATCTCTAGAATGGCGTGTATATCCGCTGGGTGAGGTGCGGCAATACAATCATAGATAGTTGTTTGGGTAATCTGGTCTCGAACTATGGATTTCGGGTCGGGCGCGGGTTGCCCTGGAGGATTGAGTGGGGTTGACGAAGCGTGGCAAGCTTGGAGAACATTCAAAGCTCGTCTCATGTCACCTTTGCTCAATGTGACCAATGAGTCCGTGGCATCTGGCGTAATGTTCACATCCTCCTCCTCAATGACTTTATCGACCAAGCTCCTAATATCAATGTCCTTAAGAGGAGAGAACCGGAATCGCGTACATCGAGATAATAGAGCCGGGGATAGTTTATGGGTATAATTCGCGATAATGCAAAACCTAGTGTTTGCGGTGTACTTCTCCATGATTCTTCGGAGGGCCATCTGAGCAGTTGCAGTCATAGCATCAGCTTCGTCAAGTATAATGAGCTTGAATGTTGCTAATGATGAAGCATCTCCCGGTTTTGGTACTGCTGAGAAGATCTGTTTCGTACTACTGAATGTCTTGATCTGTTCTCTCACCACGTCGATACCTCTATCGTCCGAAGCATTGAGCTCTAGCACCATCTGCCTCATGTTTTTAGGTCCGTATATACGCCTTGCAAGAGCCAAGACAGTAGACGTCTTTCCTGTTCCAGGTGGTCCATAGAGAAGAAGATGCGGGAGCCGATTCGAATCTACGAACTTGTTGATCGTTGCTATTATGTCTTTGTGACCTTCGACATCGTCGAGTGAATTTGGACGATACTTTTCGACCCTGCTACTTGTTAGTATTCCCAGGAGATAGATAGTTCCTAACTTACCATGGAAGTGAATCTTCCGCCTCAACAGGAAGATTGGCCGCACTCCGCTTTCCTTTCGTAGTTTCCCCGCTGAACTTAATCGCGGAGTCTGCAACGGGTGCATCAACGTCCATTTCATCGTCAATGTCCGACATTTTGGCGAATCGACCCCAATTTCAAACAAAAAGCGTACTTTGCAATGGGCCTGAATGTATAATTAAGGGTGGCTGAAGTTTAAATATCGGAGACAACAAACTGGATGACGCGCCGCGCTGTAGAAGACGCGTTAATTGAAATTCATTGGGGAAAGCGCGTGGTTACCTAAGCATATATCTTGGCATCCCACCTCTCAGCCCTACAGCCCACATCACTCGTCAAGAGAGCTGCGCCATCCACTCCGCCAATTCCACATACACCCCGCTTCAACGAGGAATTTGGCAAGCATTCGCCCAACATGCCTGTAAGTGAATTGTCTGTAGCTATTCCAAAGCTCTGGAAGCTTTCCAAGATCGAAGTACATGCTTATACCCCGCCAGGCCTATCACTCCGTCTTCCTCGACGAACCAAACCAGCACCTAATTGGTACTTCCTCCCGCATTCGCAAGCCTTGAAACCTACTCTTACCTCTACAATCCAGGAAACTTCGCACTTCTCCCCCTCCGAACCCGAACGAGAGGCCCAGCCCTCCAACTCCCGGCTCTCCCCGCAGACCTCACAGACCTTACCATTGATGCCTCACACGAGTCTTATGATCCCCTGGACGAAGTTCTCTCACTTTTCCGCGCAAACACATTCTTCCGAAATTTCGAGATCAAAGGACCAGCTGATCGGGTACTGATCTATGGCATCCTGTTTGTGAGCGAGGTGTTGGGGAAGATAAAGCCCAATATGGCAAGGCGGGAAGCTGAGAAGGTATATATTGACCTTGATACGCGGGAGATGTTCGTAAAAGAGAATATGGATACTGACTGAGTCATATAGGCAGTCATGAATATTGCGTTAGACACAAACTTCGCGATTCCAGGCGACGCAGGCTTCCCGTTAAACCAGGCATTCGAAGCACCACCAGACAGGAACTCGGCGGAGACGCTAAGGCAATACATTATGCAAATGCGACAGGAACTTGCGACGAGATTGTTGAATAGGGTGTATTCGGACGGGACAAATGTACCAAGCAAGTGGTGGCTAAGCTTCACTAAGAGGAAGTTTATGGGCAAGGCTTTGTAGAGTGACATGTTGCTTAAAATCGTTCTGTGCTGGAGTGGGAAGGACGTTGGAATAATGGCATATCGCCACAACCACACGAGATTTAAAGATGCCCATGCGGCAAAATATGACTAGAGCTGATCTGCATCAGCATAAAAGGTATCTGTCTATTTTGTAGTTACACGTTGATCCATGGCGTGAATGTTTTACACTACGCTTGCACAGAGGTCTCCGTTCCCGTCTTCCTCTTCTTGGCTCTATGATGGCCCCTAGCTTCCACTTTCCCTTCAATAGGAATTACTCTTGTTCCTGTGAACAAGTACCCTTCCGCGCCTCCGCGACTCGTCATCATCGGATGCGTCCTACCCGGCAACACCTGCCATTCTCGCGCCCTTGCAGTTTGCAATGAGGGTGCTAACAATAGCGTCGGGTTGACCGGAAAGTCTTCATCCTCGTCCCCATTCTCACTCGCCGCGCCATTGACATCTTTTCCGTTTTGCTGTCCTTCAACCATACGATTGACAAATGCCGTCCTCCTTTCTTTGGAGTAGAAATCGCAGAGTTCGACGAGGGGTTCGACGTTAGGAGAGTAAACAACTACTCGACCACCACCTCGAACCAGCGGAACGAGTTCTTTGAGAATAGTTTTGGATTCCATGACACTTGCGACTACAAGACCGTCGAAGCCGCCTCTTCTCGTCTCGTCCACGACTCTACTTGTCTTCTCCCATCGTCTTCGCTTCTTGTAATAATTCCCTCGTTTCGAACTCTTCATGCCCGCTAGGACATCGTCTGCGATCACCTCGGGTTCTGCATATGAAGGGTCGTCGGAAGGGTGGAGAAGTTGAAGCCATGAGATGGATTTTAGGTGCTTATAGAGCGGGTGGTCTGGCGATGCGTTGCCGGCATCAAAGCGAAAGTATTTTAGGTATGAGAGGTTGGGTTGGTTGTTGGAGTGGACTACTGTGAGGGTATTTGTTGGAGCAGACATTTGGGGAATATGCGCGCGGATAGGTTTGCGAGGGCGTGGCAGGGAAGTTTTCTTGGTTGTGGGCGGGTTTGCAGACGCGGTTGCCTCTGCATCATTGGTTTCTTTTGCTGCAGGCTCTGTGTCGTTTTCCTGTGATTGTTCGCCCTTCTGTGCCGTCTCAATCACTTCCTGAGTCGTTGATTTCTGGTCCTCTCCTTCTGCGGCTTCTATACCTTGATCGGTCATTGGCGCCACTTTCGGCTCCTCGTCCTTGTCCTCGGAGGGTTTGGGGGTGATTTCGTCAGCTGGCGTCTGTTCTTCCATATCATTTTCTTCATCTTCCGCGAATGGATATAATATCCCCATCTTCTCTGCTAAGGCTGCGACGACGAGTCCTCCCGTGTCATCTACAACCAACCACCTCCCTCCTCCTATTTGGCTGATACCGTCCTCTGCAGTCAAAGTCCGAGTAGCTGCACCGCAATGGATGTTTGCCCAGCTACCAATCAATCCTAGCGACTCCTCTCTCAACTCCATAATCTTATATGCCTCCTTTTCGGTCACATATTCTGTGAGCATACCAACATCCAGCGGAAATACTGTGAATCGCTTGAGATATTTCTTTGATTTCCGAAGTGTGTATTTGGCCAGGGAGAACGAGGTTTTCTCATCAATCGCCATATGGGAAGACATGATTTTCTCAATAATCTCCTTCCCGGAACCCGTGCCAGCCTTTTTGAGTTCCTCAATCTCTTCCATAGTCAAAGTCTGCCGTGACGGGTCATCTATCGTCAGGCGATTGCTCCGCATTATGACTTCACCATCCTCGCCCACAATATCGAACTCGACTCCACCCTCACTGTCCTTTGCTGTATCGTCGCGCGATTCGGCCACAGTCGCAGGATCATTTCCTAACGCCTCGGCGTGAAGCTCTGACGCAGGAACGACACGAAGTTCTGTTTTGGACTTCCCATCTTCCTTGTCCAGGACCTCGAAGGTCAGGTAATATGGTCGCCCGAGTAATAGATTCGCAGGGAAGCTACCAAACCTTCCAATGTTGATTGTTCTAGGGCGCAATTAGACTCCATCCCGTCCAGGTTGAGCGCAGAACCGAGCCTATGAAAGCTCATAATGGCTTTGAGACGTACGTGTTGGGAGTGATTAAAATAATTTTGAGGATGCCCGAGGGCAGTCGGAGCGCAATGTTGGTATTTGGGCGTATATAGGAATGCATTGTCGCCACCCTGCCCAGGTACCCAATTGTTTGTAGGAGAGTCTACGCCATGCGCCGCGCGAAACGTCCGTACGAGTGGAGCTAGATGCCACTGAGCAAAAATACGGCGGATCGTGGACGGCGGATAGGGTGAGGGAGAGATGTGCGGCCGTATGAGGGAGGTGGTTGCGCGTGTTGAGAGACGGGTTGGGCGAATCGGTGGGCGAAGATGAATTTCAGCAGCTGGCGCATATGGGAAACCAAAAACCAAAAAAGATGCTAGACGGTAATTAGACCCCACTGCAATGCGGAGAGGCGTGTGGCGCAGTGTGGCGCAGTTTCCTTGCTCCGGGCACCAGCTTCGTCATCGCCTTCCCACTCCGACGCTCACTGTACAATTCCTCCAGGCCGCGTACCTCTCCCGCTCCTAAGACTACGCCCAATATCGCCTCCCTCTCGAATGACTACTGCCTGCTAGCATCTCCCCCAACCCATCCGACTCTCATATCGCTTTGTCCACACAATCCAAGTCCGTTCAGCAATCCTCTCCGCTTCCCCACGACAGTTCCGACTTGGCAGATTTGGACAAGGTGGCTGGAGCTCACACATCATCTCCAACCTAACCTCTGTCACTAAACTCTCATAATCTACGCGGACAATCGATTGCAGCATGGTCCTCAGGAAGCCCACACCCAGCGAGGGTCTGGTCCCTGCACCTCTATCGCAAGCTGCCAACAATCCACCTTATCCAACAACCCCTACCTCAGAGTTTCCCCCAAGCCTCCCTCAGACCTCTGGCAATGAACAAGTCTACTCCCCCGACCTCAACAAATCACCAGCATTTCAGCTAAAGAATCTGGACGATGCAAAGGCGCAGGAACAAAAGGACGATGACGAGTCCGACTACAGCAACTCGGACTGGGATCAGTCAGACGATGAGGACTCTAGCCCAGAGGACTTGCCAGGCCCGTTGAAGATTGGTGGAGGGAAGCAAATTCCCCCTGCTGCAAACAAGACTGCATTGCCAGACGCGTTAAGAGCAGGTCCTCCCCCGGGTGCTGAGATACGGAAACCCGCCGATACAATCAGCCCGGAGCCGACAGGAGCAACCTCTACTTCATTAGGCGCCGTGAGCAACAGCTCGGGAGGCTCAATTCCATTGCAGACGAATAACCCCTACCTTCGTATGCAAACCACGGGCCAGAGCAACTTTGGAGCCGAGACCAGCCAGCAGGTATGGGGAGATGCCCCGTCTGCCCCGGCCCCATCAGCAGCAGCGGAGGCTCAGAAATACAGTGATCTAGTCGAACTGCCGACATTCCAGACGCCAGATACCCCAACGAATCCTATGGCGGGCCTAGAGTTGAATAACAATACATCTTCACAACAGACTGGGCCTCCACAGCAAGCCACCTCTCCAGACCAACCTCCGCTTATTGCAGTGCAGGCAGCGACCCCGTCCACCGCAGCCCCAAGGCACGACTCGAATACTTCGGAGGGATGGAACCCAGGCATGGATATTTCGTCTTTGGATGCATTCGCCAGGAGCTATGGTTTACCCACGGAACCAGAGAACAATCAGTCCGAAACGCCGCAACGGACATGGCAGGAGCAGCAAGCCTGGGAACAGTCTGAACGGGACCGTAAGCAGAGAGAACTTGCCAATGCCCATGAGGCTGCTCTCCGTGCGGAGCAAGAGCGGAAGCATGAGGAGGAGTTCCACCGCGCCGAACAGGTCACACAGTTAACCCCTGCCGCATCATCACCAGAAGAGGAACCAGGCCCAGCCCTACCCCCAAGAAGGGCGCAAGGCCAGGATGAGTATCCGCCTCCGATGCCGCCTCGGCCACTTGAGACTGGGATCCTCAGCCCATCGCAAACAAACATCGACTCTCCTACCACGACAATGAACAGACAGAGGAAAGAGCACTATCAGATCAAACACATCAGGTGGCTCGACGCTTCCACTCGGCAGATTCGTACATCTCCCATCCTTACGCAAAACATTAACGGGCCGTGCCCCCTCCTGGCCTTGGTCAACGCCCTTGTTCTTTCGACACCGGCTGGGATGAGAACAGAGTTTGTAGAAACACTTCGAACACGTGAGCAAGTCAGCCTAGGCTTGCTATTGGATGCCGTGTTCGAGGAACTCATGTCTGGGCGGCGGGGCGAAGCGGCTCAAGAATTACCGGATGTGAATGAATTATACAAGTTTCTTTTAGGCCTACAAACGGGCTTGAATGTCAACCCAATGTTTGTACCAGACGCAGAGGCAACAGATGGGCTCTCAACGCTTGTTCCATCACTTGATGTTCAGCCTGGAGGTTTTGAAAACACGCGCGATATGAAGCTGTATAGGACTTTCAACATTCCCCTTTCACATGGCTGGCTGCCAGACCCTGGGTCGGATGCTTATATTGCTTTCGATCGAGTAGCAAAGACGTACGAGAGTTCCCAGTACATCCAATTCCAAGAAGAGGAACTTGACGCGAAGTTGCAAAGTGGTGAGGGGTTGAATCCTGAAGAACAACGTCTCTTCACAGACATCCATGCTATCAAAGAATTTTTAAATCGGTGGCCGACTCAGCTGACGGATTACGGACTTCGAACGATGCAACAGAGCTTGAAGCCCGGACAGATTGGGATCTTGTTCCGGAATGATCACTTCTCCACCCTTTGCAAAAACCCTCATACAAACGAGCTCATGACATTAGTCACAGATCAGGGGTACTCCACCCATGACGAGATTGTATGGGAGTCTCTTGTTGACGTCAACGGGCAAGGAAGTACATTATACTCCGGTGATTTCCGTGCAGTTGGTAACACTGCCCCACCTCAAAGGCAGCAGCAACCTGTTCAGAGCCTTCTCGATATCGACGACAACCAAGGTTGGACTACAGTGCCATCTCGTCGTGTTAATCAACAAAGCCCGGCCAGTGGTCTCAGTCCAGGCCAAGAGGGCGGCGCTCCGTCACCAAGGTCAGACTTTAGCTCAACGGAGCAGGAAGATCATGACCTAGCTCTCGCGCTGCAGCTTCAAGAGGAGGAAGATGATCGTCATCGTCGTTCGCTCGAAGAACGTCGACGTCGGGAAAACCAGCTTTCTGAGGATGCAATCGCCACACAATCACAAGCACGACCTCCTGCCAATCGACGAACACCTCGAATGGGGGAGAATCGGCCGCTCATTCCACCTCGTAGAAACAATGTCCAAACCCATAGGCCAAGCAATGACCCTGCTCCCCCACCGACATACGAAGAGGCCGCAACAAATCCGCCTTACCATCCACCACAAGGCCACCCAGCAAATGCCAACGCTCCACTCAGACAGCAAGCCAGCGCTTACCAAGCCAATACGAATAATCTTCCTACAGGCCCAGCTGGACGAAGAAACTCTGCACGACCAGCAGGTATGGGGGCACCACTTCCCGCACGACCAGGTAACAGACGACACAGCCAAGGGGTCGGTGGACCTGAAGACCGAGAAAAATGCATTGTCATGTAGTATACTAATGCATTATTAACGAATGTTTCATTTGATGGATCCTTTTTCTTCTGGCGTTTTATGTGCATGGACATGGCGGCGTGGTGGTTATACCCTTTTTTTACCATTAGCGAATCGAATGATTTGTTTTGAATCCTTCCGTTCCTTTTTCGACTTCTTGGAGTCGAGCGACTTTGGCTTCGGCTTTGTCCTGTCAGTTTCGACTCTGGCATAGGCCATTTTCATGGGGAATGGACCACATGGATTGTAGAATAGACCTGTAATTATAGCGGCATCGAAACTTCTGCATCATACCAACGTATTTCCAGTTATGTGACGAATTCTAAAGAGGTGCGAGATGTCGTGAATAATATATGAATGCGAGATTGTAGCTTGACGGGGTCCCCGCTCCATTCAGGCAGTAGCAGGTTCCACCATCCTTCCAAGAGCTGCAAAGAAAGCCCTTTGCCATGAGGCGCTGAATCTTCAGCCAATTTGTAGTGAATTTACTGTATTTCATTTTCTAACGAGAACGGGAGAGTAGATATACATGAGAGCAGAATCGCACGGTAAGGCTCGTGGAATATAACTCTTTGCCCGTTTTCGGTATGAGTTTCGTACGAAGGACGAAGGACGAAGGTCTTTCTGCTTGAATTTCTACCCTTGTAGTGTAGGTGAGGACTTGGATTTGCTCAACGAGGATGATTGGGCACGATGTAACTTCCTTGTTCAGCATGGGTAGGATGGTTTCAGACTAGGGTGAAATATGTCTTAGATGCGCGTTTTGATAAAGTGAAGCGTGGCTCGCAATCGGACAGATAGAACTTCAGAACGAAGTGAGGCCGGCACGAAAAGTCCGATTTCACTGCAATCTCTAGCGTGGACGAGAGGTTCAAGAATGCAAGGCATCCAATAGCAAGCCTCATCAGCCTCGAGGTAGCTAGAAAGGGAAGAAGGCAAAAGTGAGGCAAGGTCGTAGTACGAGGTTTAGCCTGTAAGCAGGCCGCATGGCTTGTTGAACGGAAGGGAAGCCCTGTGGGTGAGATGAGATGAAATGAATTTGTTAGCAGATCATCGAGATGTGTCTATCTTCTGGAGTATGTTGCTGTACGGATTATGGTGACAGCTGCTGTACTGCAAGAATCGTATCTCACATTTTACAGTGTACTCTCGCAAGCAGGAAGTCATAGAGCGTGCTTTATGCATGACCCTTCGTAGACGTACAAAATGACACATCTGCATGTTACACCCTATTATGATGCCTCAGGCCTTGTAGAAATCGCCAATGATACGAGACTAAAAAGTGAGGCAAAGGGTTTGCGACTATCGTGCTGCGCTTTACTGTACTGAACTGCCTAACATGATCGAAGGGTTGTTAGACAGACGATATGTCATTATTCAATCAGAATACTTATTCAAGTGCAGTATGATCTCTACAAGGGTAGCTTGGATGAAAAGTTGGATGACCGGTTAAACACCTTCTCATGATGGCTTAGGATCTATGCAGTATACTAGTAATCTATATCATTCGCTTCGGGAATCACTATATTTCACTGCAATCTTTAGCGCGGACGAGGAGTCAACCAATCCAGACGGCAGAGAAAGGACCAGAGTCAGATACCGCATATATCCACCATAGACCTCAGTCTCCCAACAAGGATTCGCTAGTTGGGGTATGACCACCTCCAATCATGTCGTTTTTTGCTGCAAGCCCTAGCCCGATCAAGTTAAAAACCGGTGAAAACTCGCTTTTTTAATCTGCCTTACAGGGCGTCAGTTAACATTCACTGCAATCTCTAGCGCGGACGAGGAGCCTAAAACCGGTCAATAACAAAGTATTAACTTACGTAGGCAGTAGAGAAAGGACTGGAGTCAGATACTACATGGAGTCGCTGTAGACTTTGGTCTCTCACGTGAAGGACTTGTTGCTGCCTAGAGCAGGAAAAGCTCCAATCATCCTATTCTTCGCTGCAAACCCTGGACTGGTTGAAGAGTTGATAACCGGTGAACTCGCTGGTCTGCCTCGCAGAACGCCTGCGCTTCACTGCAATATCTAGCGCGGACGAGCGGTCTCAAACCGGTCAATAACGAAGTATTAACCAATCAAAACAACCGAGAAAGGACCGGAGTTAGATACTACATCGAATGGTTATAGACTTTAGTCTCTCACGTGAAGTACTTATTGCTGCCTAGAGCAGGAATAGCTCTAATCATGTCGTTCTTCGCTGCAAGCCCGAGCCCGATCGACATTCACTGCAATCTCTAGCGCGAACGAGGCGTTAAGAAAACTAGCCAAGCACCACCTATACTTATCAAGCACAATATTGCCTCAACCCCTACTCTTGTAGTGTGCACGAGATTACGATGGAGAGGGTACCACATAATGTCAAGCAAGTAACGGTTCGTCCACGCTTAATTTAATATGTAGATATAGCGTAACACGTATTTGGTAAAGGAGCGCTTACTCCGCTGATAATTAGACCTACTTTTCACCTACTACCTTGTGTACTGCAAACAGACCCTTTAGGAATGGACAATCTCTTCACTGCAATATCTAGCGCAAATGAACAGGTCAAAACCGGTCAAAAACTCAATGCCTAGGGCTGAAATAGTAACGCCACCGTTGGGCTTTGTCCAATCCCATTTTCGCCACCTTTCACTGCAATATCTAGGGTGGACGAGCAGGTCAAGACCGGTCAAGACCTTCACCATGGTGCCTAGGGCTATAAACAGCAACTCTATGTATGATTCTGATTAGCCGGATATAATCCAGCACTTTCTGATGGTCGCAAGATTTGCCCAATCATTGACTTCTTCACCGTAATATCTAGCGCGCACGCGGCGCTGGAAAATTGGTCAAAAGTGGTCTCACCGCCATTACTTCACTGCAATCTCTAGCGCGGACGAGGAGTCTAAAACCCCAGTAGAACGTTTAATAGACAATTTGAGACACTCGATCAGACCCGAGTATAGTACATGGTGCATAGGCCATGGAATTTGAAAAGGCACTCACCGGTTCAAGACTCCTCGTCCGCACTAGAGATTGCAGTGAATTTGGACACGTCACACGCTTCCACGCATTGCATCCTCCCTGCACCTCCCTACCGCGAGCAATAAGCCGAAACCGGTGAACAAGGCGTTTTTGACCAATCTAGATACCAGTAATGAATCCAAGTGATGCAGACAAACCAACAATATGCAGCCACATTTTCTAGTGGTATGGTTCTGCGAATTTCAGACCTGGCAAAATCAACGGATTCTTCACTGCAATCTCTAGCGCGGACGAGAAGTCCATCTCACGTGAACCTGAGCCTAAGCTTAAGCGCACACACAAGGCTATCGATGACCATGAACACCAGAGCAATGGACCTCTATTCAAATTTCTCTTACCTCAAGACTCCTTCATCATTAGTATATACGACTTCACAACAAATATTTCATCGGCTCGTTTATTATACATTTACATTCATTTCATTATTTATTATTGTTTAACCTCGAGACATAGTCTCGAAACGTATATCCTACAAGGAACAGAGAAAGATACAAGTCACCACATGTCTCATAAGCCTGAGGATGCCTCACGGAGAAGCATGGAATAGCTTCCGAGGACGTGATTAGAGAGAGAATAGGTATCAGAACCATGAGGTCCAAGTTTTACCTCAGACCCGATCGATATGCTGCCTATCCCCATCCTGAAGACCCGCAATACTGCTCTTCCTCCTCTTCTCCTTGCGCTGCTCCATACTCTTGTCGAGGCTCTGGGCGAATTTACTCTTGGCTCTGATCTCGGGACCCTTCCAGTAGACAATGTAGATGGGTAGGGTGACGAGAATGGCTAAGCAGGCTAGGATTGTGGAAGCATATTCTAGCGGACGACCAGGGATGTTTTCATACATCGGGGTTGAGTAGAGGGCGGCGATACCGGCGAGGAAGTCTCGCGCGAGATCGTTGCCGCCTGTTGCTGAGGCGGCGTATGGGCCGTAGGCGGCGGTTTGGTAGTCGATTGAGGATTGGTAGATGGCGTACTGTGGGGTTTGTTAGAATCATCACATTGAGAATACTGATGGGGAGAGAAGCATACGTTTGCCATGCCGACCATGCAGGAGAAGATCATAGGAGCAATCCATGGGATACCATAGTCAGGCCCGAGCGAAGTCCAAGCGAAACCAAATAGACCTATAGTCTCAAGAGGGGCTAGGAATAAGAGCCACCACAGGCGAGCTTCTGGACTGACACTGCCAGGCTTCGACCGGCGACGTTGCCGGAAGTGATGAATTGAAGGTAGGTATGAGAAGTATGATAATATATACCCAAGAAGAAGGCTTCATGTCGATTAGATCGATTTAGTTCTCCAAGGACGCGGAGTACTTACGGAATAAATGCCAGGCTAACACCGATGGTGCCAAAGTCCCATTGCTCGTAAACAAGCTGGAAAGACTGCAGGAAAGTGAAGATGAGGGCGTCACTGAACCCAGAAAGAAGCGAGAGCCAAAGCACAATGGGCTCCGTGACAAACATGTAGAAAGGTCTGAATTTCCATTAGTTTGATTCTAGAGATCTGGGGTGGGACCGCATACCGGAAGAAAATCGTCCAGAATTCCTTGAGACTAATCTTATGGCTACGAATCTCGTTTGGACCATAGATGTTGGGATCTTCCCCAGTCTTACGTCTCCTCTTTGCCTCGCGATCCAAGAGGATCGTGGAACGAGTCTCTGGGTTGCAGATGAGATGGACGACCTGGACGAAACCTCCAAAGATGAGCTGAACCCAGAAAATCCACGGTAGCGGGAGGAACTTCTCGACGAAGCCGCCGACGATCGCACCGACTACAGATCCGCCAACGGATGATAACACCAAAAAGGCGACAGCGTACTCTTGCTCATCGGGTTCCCACATATCTGCTAGAACACCGAGAGTCACGGAACCACCGGCGGTAGAGAGACCACCGAGGAATCGGAAGACAACATATGTTGCATAGTTCTTAGAGACAGCACAAGGAATCTGCCAGATGTTGACGAGGAAAAGACTGAGCTGTTGAATAGGCCATCGACCATATTCCTCACTCCATGGCGCCCAGAGTTCGCAGCCGAATCCATAGGCGACCAAAAAGGCCATTTGCGGGATACGAGCCACCTGCTTAGTGACGCCCAATTCCTCACTGATGGCACTGACACCGTTGGCATACATGGAAGCATTGAGGTTCATGCTAATCTGGATAAGGAAGACGACGCCCAGGATCTGCCATTTTCGCCAAGTTGCGAAGCTGTAACCAAGCTTGTCCCAAGCATCTGTGTCTTGGAGCTCGACCTTGTCGTCCTTGATGATGCGATTGGTCTTTTCCTGGTCGACATTGCTTCCGTCGACGTTGTCTGGGATATCCCCAGTCTCTGGGACTGTGGTTGCACCGGTCGCCATGGCGGGTTGAAAGGTGAGAACAAGTGGGAATGAGTAGGAGGAGAGTACCTTGGAGAGAGTTGAATAACTAGTGAGAGAAAAGTACCCGTACTCTAAGTACTTATCGCCTTTTACACAAACATGGTGAAATCAAAAACCCGGTGAATCATGCTACCCACTATGCGGGTTGCAACCCCTGTGCCATGTCGTCAACAAGACGGGTGGCTTTGTCTTCGGTGAGCTTTTCCCCGCCAATGTGTGCTTGAATGCGGCCACTGAGATGCAAAGACAGGAAGGACCAACAGCCAAGGCAGAGCTTCTCTTCAGCCGAGGCGTTTCCGAGCACGCGAAACATGCCATTTGCAAGCTGCATCGACCGATGATGTGGATGTTTTCCCCATGGAGGACGAGAGTCGCCAAGGCAAAGGATGTGATGTTGCGTCATGATCTTCGCTCACAAGCGAATCGTGGTGTGAAGGCTGCGGCGTGGCGGAATCTTGTTTCACAGTATCTCTCGGAACTCGGGACGCGAGCAACATGGGATTTTCGATGCGTGATGTCATGCTGGATTGAGGTTGATGGGGATGGCCAGGGGTGCAAAGGGTCTCGTGAAGTTGTATGTCTCAAACCTAGCAGGAGAACGAGTTGGAGTTGGAGTAGGAATGCACCAGCACCAACACCGTGACCACCGTTGAGACTCTGGGGAGAGACCCACTTGGCAGAACCCTTTCGTCGTTTCTGCCGCGCTAACCACGCTTAGTCTACACAATTTGGCTGGTGTATTCCCTATCCCCCTCTACTCACGCAAAGGGACTCTGCATCTCTATGCCGGATTTGCATGGGAAGTGGAATGCAAAACCCCTAACAAATTGTCCGTTGGAATTCATGCAAAATATAAAAGGCAACAAGCATCATGTTTCAATACAGTCATATCCAGGAAAAACCTAGATGGCTATTCCATTCCAGTCGCTACCTTTTTTCAACTCGACAAATCGTATAGTCGTGAGTAGGGAATCGTGACTTAGTTAATAACGCAGCATAAAACCATGATACCCGAAACTGAGATCTGGCAATGACTTTTAAACAAAACCGAAAGTTACCTCCCTTGGGGTATCACCAAGTCTTTCGACTTGTAGTAAAAAGGAAACCGATCACGTCAATCTCATAGGTGCTTAGCGCTCGGGAGCTGCACCGCGCCCACCCTGCTCACCCGTCAAGATACCCGCAATCACATTCACGCAATTGTAGAACTTCTGGCTCACTTCGGCGTCTGCCAGATAGTTGTGCGTCTTCTCCATGATCTTGTCCGACTGTGACCACTCTTCCAGCGACACGTCGTCTAGGTTAGGAACATTGAACCGGAAATATTTCATCCATCCCCGTTCCATGAGGCCGCACATGTCAGTCTCAAACTTGTCTTTGGCTATCGTTGCCTCGGCGTTCCTATCTTCCACGCTGTTGGCCAACTCGGCAATCTCTGAATTCCTGTCGAAGCCATTCCCAGTCCCGATCGACACGACAATCATCTGGTCATTGGTGTAGCTATACAGTCTCCGGCACTCATAGAAGAGATCACGGATGGGATTGTTCTTTGCGGTGCCGTAATCGACAAGACCCGGCTCGATGACCGCCCGCTGGACGCGTTCGCCCTGTGGCTCCATGTATCGGGGAGCTTTCAATGTCGCGAGCATTGCCTGCCAGATTGTGAGGTTAGGGTCAAGCTCTGGCCCCGCCATTCGGCGAGTCGGGTAGGAGCGTATGATTGCTGCTTGATTGGTGCCGATCTCGATCTTGGTCGATATCACAAAGCTAATGTCGCACCACGTAAGTTTTCAACGCATCCCACAACCTGGGTGTCCTGTCAGCGACTTACACATTGCTCGAGGCCCTAGAGTCGAAGAATAGCTCATCGGGTGTCTCAATCTCCTTACTGATCAAGTCTCTAATGCTATCCTCGAGGGCATGGTCATCTCGTGGAGGTGGTGGTACGTGGGGGTCAAGTGAGATGAAGAACGCCCGTTTGTCCAAATACATATCTTTTACTATCTTGAGATATGCATCTCTGGCCCGGTGAACCCTCATACGAAGACGCGCCAGCATGATTGCTAGCAGTCCACCGGTCGACACTCCGCCAACTAAATCGAAGATTTGATGTGGGTCTATACGACGGCCAGCTTTGCTACAGATGGCATTCACAAGAGACTCCACCATCAGCACAGCAGAGAGTCCCCGAATCCCATCCCCATCTAGGGATAGGAGAATCTTGATCTCCCGGTTCGCTGCCACAATGGGCAACGCTGAAACAGGCGTATCCGGAAGATCGGGTTCGTGTGGGAGGGGCGGTGGCTGTTGGTGGTCCCCGTTGCCGTTCCTTGCAGAAGGGCCGACTTCATCGTGTCGCTCGCCCAGGATTGGCCTTAGGGTTTGGTTGTAGGAGGGCTTCGGCGGAGGGCTATATGGTGACGAGTATGGCTGGGAGCGTGGAATGTGACCGGAATGGTCGTGAGCGTAGGTTCGAGGAGATATTGGGGACAGAGAGGCAGGGCTCTGGAGCTGGCTGTTTGGATATTGGTGCGTAGCAATCGGCGGGAGTCCCCCGGTAGCTCTGGAGGGCGGCGGGCGCACCAAGGAAGAGGAAGACGGAGATGGTACATGGCCGTCGCCACTCATGTTGCCCGGACTAGGAGGAGATTCGCGAGGCCAATGCCTGTATCCTGAAGCTGGGTCTTGAATCAATCGAGTCTCTGCCTCGCCCGCGATGCGCTTGATCTCGGGATCCTGGGCCCTCCTCGACACCCAACCGACATCCCAAGGCTCCCACCGACCATTGAGTAGGAACTGGACGGCAGTCGGATGGGCAGGATCGTAGAAGTAGTGCGTTCCTTCAACCGGCGAGTATCGTACTAGATTGAAGTCAACCTCAACCCATGACATCGCGGATGAAGGATGCAAGTGGTGGGGGAGGAGTGGTGGGATGAGTCGGCGGTCGAATAGAGCAGAGTCTTAAAGAGCTATGGGCGGACATGACATGGACATGGATATGGGCACGAGCAAACCAGCCAGCAAGCAAGCAACCGTGTGGACACAAGGATGGGCATGTGGGTTCAGGTTCAGGTTCAGGTTCAGGTTCAGGTTCAGGTTCAGATCCGAGAGCGCAGCGCAGCGCAGCCCGCATCGTAAATCTCCCCGCCTCGTTGTTAATTAGCATGAAGTGGGCTGCATGATGCCCCCAATAAATGCCGCCTTTCCTCGGCCGATTTTCTGCAAGGTGGTTTCTCCCCAGCGCCACTCTCCTTCGTCGCTCTATTCACTCTTTACTTCCTGGGGAAGATACGTGGACCAGAGCTTGTCATGTCCATCTCTGTGCAACGTCTCAGCAAAGAGGCACAGCAGGGCGGTGGGGAGATATTTTCTGGGGGCATGGCTTCAACGACCAACACTCCGTCTCGGAGCAAACCAGGTTGTGGAAATGGGAATTCGGCTCGATAGGAATAGTTCCCGACGGCATCGTGCGTCATACATTTAAGCTTGTCATTGGCCAGAGACGGTGGGTAGTCAGGCTATCTATCCAGCACTAGGAGAGAGTTGTATTCATTGCAGAGTTGCGTAAGTACTCTTTAGCACTAGCCGCAACGCCATAATACGGCCGAGCCCGTCCATCTGCCTGCTGCCCTTTGCCATACTTGATGACACACACTCTCAAGCATCTTGCGAGGTTGGAACCATTGGATGCGGCCCGAGCCGTCCCGCCTGTTTCGGAAAGGATCATACCAACTTTTTACAGTGATCTCCGAACATGCAAGGCGGTGGCACATGATGGGCAAACAAGCGACAAGCCTCCGACACTGGCAATAAAAAGCCTTGCCATATCCAGTTTCCCGCATACATTTGCTTCGCCGCCGTCTTATCAAATAAACGATTCCGCCATCTCTTTCACCCTTACTCTTCCTATCATTTCTGATCAGGTGTCAAAGGTGCTTGGTACTATTAACTAGTCTCTTGTTCTTCCGCCTCCCCAACGTCCCTCTGTGATACGGTGGCTACAGTGCCACATCCCCCAAGCAATGCATACGCCCGGCTGTGGTGGCCACCTGCTTCTATTTGTGCAGCCCACTACGAGTCCACTCATATCGCGCAGTGTCGTATGATCTCCATTCAACAAAAGCGCCCTGACTGGTCTGATCCTATCAGCAAGGCTAATATTACTCTAGGACATAATGGTAGTGCCCGAACGTCTCTTGGAGAATCCGGATCCACGATGAGTGTATTGTAAGGGCCAGCCGGGGCTGTCTTCAGCTTGGCTTGGCCGAGCATAGATCAGGCTTCGCTTGCAGCGCCAGTGCTACATCGCCAACGTATGCTTCGGCCCTATCGACGAGAGAGGATAAGTGTACCTCCGAGGTCTTTTCTGGTGAACCGGAATACGTCGGTCTTAATGATTTAGTCAGGTAATAATTGTCCTATTAGTGATGAGGGCAAGTCAAACCATGCCACAAGCTTGCAGTGGCCACTCCATCCATGGCATGACATGTTCATTGAGGTAAGGCTTCATCTCCGTCAGAAGATGTTCGGCGAATCCCTGCAGGTACCAAAAGCCTTCCGCACGCTTCAGTAAGATGCAGCAGTGTGCTAAAAGTACCATGGCCTGTGGCTTTTGCTGCGAAAGGAGATCAAGATAGCCTTGGGGAACGTTCTCCACCCAGAAGAGCACGGCGTACTTGGGCCCGGTCCGACTTTCGGGAGCGTATGTGTGAGCGAACGCCTGTCGAAGCCAGTTAATCGCACTGTCATAGTGCACGGCATCTCCCTGCTCTTCCGGAGGCAAGCTGGAGAGTAAGTTCAGAAGATTAATCAGTCGGTAATCCTCTGGATTCGCAGTCGGGTCAACTGGTGCCAATCTCCGACGGTGTGCCTGTGCCGCTAGAGGGCCTTTCTCAATCCAGTTTTGCCAGTGAGGGGGGATGGCACCTATCCCTCGGTGCAGAAAGATCCACTCTGGGGCCCCAGAAGCGAACAGAGAGCCCGGGTCTCTTGGGGCTGCGAATGAGTAGACCGTGGTCAACGCGGAAAAGGCGATGACCGCAGCCACATTGTGCTCCGTGACATCAAGAATGGCATTGCGGTATTCGGGAAGAGCAAGGTCTTGGTGGTAAGCGGCCAGTTGAATGTACTTGAATCGCAGAGCTGCATCCGCCGTCATTCTGGCAAAGTGTAAAGCCGATACAGCAAGAAGCCCTCGCATGAGAAAGGAGTGTTGCTGTCCAATGATCGGGACATCTACCTGCCATGGATGAGAGGCACCGGGATAGTCATCTCCAAAGCCATGGCAAGTTGAGATGGTCCACTGGTGCAGAAGAGCTAGGTCGCGCATGGGCAGATCATGCGAGGTGCCGTGGGGGAACTGCGGGATAGGGGGCTCTTCAACGATACTCTCGGGCGTATGTACAAGAGGAGGTGTCGTTGACGCGGATGCAGACGCATGGTCTCGCAAAAGGTCTGATGAGGATGGTGAGGGGTAGACACATTCCGCAGAGTAACGGACACAGTTTGAGCACTGCGGTTTCTCTTCGTCACACTTGGATGGCGTCAGCTCGGATAACAAGTCTGGACTACGAGTGCCACTCTCAAAGAAGGTTGACCTACTTTTATTTTTCGCCTTTTGCAAGTGGAACATCCGCTCTTCACCTTTCTGTGAGGCCTCTTCTTGTACACTGACCAGACCTTAGTGAAAAGACACGCGAGAAGGCAAGACGGGGGAATAGATGATACCTTTACCACCAGATTCCGACGACATGACATTCACTAGTGGTTGATAGCGCGGAGGTCCGGGGTGTGGATGCTGTTGGTCTATGGCTGACTTTAGTTCAGAGATTTCCGGACCATGATGGGAAAAAGGGTCGCAGGACAAAGGAAGAAGCCGTCCACTAACCCGAAACCCCGCCCCGGCAGAGTGAACAAGCACGAGAAAAGAGTCTGGATCTGTTGGAATAGAGGAATGTATACTGAGTACTGGAGGTGAAAGTCGAGGACCAGACCCAGCCTTATATTAGGTAATTGATGTAGGGCTGAAGCATTTGTTATTTAGTCCCAGTCCCTGGGCCCACGAGAGGCTGAGATGAGCAGCGCCTCGCGCCTGCCAGTCAGAGGCTAGGTGGAGAATCGACACAGGATGTGGCGCGCAGAAGCGATCGCCTGGGGTACCTAAACTTGCTCACGATCAACGATTTTTCTGCACTTCGTCGATTATTAATGACTACTGTTCTTGGGTGTTCTCCGGCCGGGCATCGCGTGGTCTTAAATCCGTTGATCAGCGACCAACCACGACGCGCCGCGGGAAGGTCCATACGGCGGAATTCCTCCACTGTCACTTGTCTGACGGTGAAGAACTACCTGGACTACCTCAAGCCATTTGGAATCGATCCCACGATGGCGCTCCTGGGGTGGGAGGCTACACGCGGCGCAGTCGTCACTTCTTCTGCAAGGCCAGGCATGATAATCCCGCAAGGGCCAGGGGAAGCACTCTACCACGATTCAACCATTGGCCGCTTTGGTACGTTAGTGAGATGGGTTCAACAAGAGCATGGCCATCTCCCGCTTTCGAGTAGTAATCAGGTCCGTTCGAGATAGAACGGAAAGAAGCGCCTCGCCAACTTAAGGTTGCTTTAAGGTTGCGTCGGGACATTGTGGAACAATTTTCAATAATGCCCGCTGCATATCAGGCCTCCAAGGCGGTCGCCCTCACCGCATTCAAAAAAATCTGACCAACCGGGAGTCTATTAACACTACGGCCACAGGAATGGGGGCATCGTGCATTGGCAAGATGGAGTATGGGGACGTATCTGTATAGTATACTCCCCCTATTAGGAATATGCTTGTGGGACATCATGGCCTATAGGGCGCTCTAAAATCCGAGATTAGAGCTCGAAATGTAGTCTATGTTGCACTAGTTTGATCGGCGAATCCATCGCGCCCTTCATCGGGCGTTGGATAGCCTCTGGCCTTACAAGAATGATACATTAGGGGACAGGCCGCCTCAGCTTTGCGGGTGCTGTTTGGTGACCTGTCCATGAAGCCATGTTCCACGTACTGGTTTCATTCCTGCAGCCATCTGACTCGAGGGAGAGATTGTTTCAGAAAGAATATGGAATGCGTGTTCTCGTACCGGCGGGTTTTACAATAATGAGGCTAGCCTTGCGACTACCTAGTTCTGTTTACAACCCGCAGCCTGCCATAAGAACGAGAATAATGGCGACGGTGCTGATTCCAAGGTGGTGGATTGTTTCAGTACATCAAGCCATTATTGTGATCTGATCGGCCGTGCTCTGCTTGTACTCCCGTGTGTACCCTCAGCTCTTGACCGTGCACAAGCGACTAAGTTTGGATATTTCTATTTGCGTGAGGGCGAGGCTGGTAGGCTGGTAGGGCTGTGTAAGTAATTGATATGGAAGCATGGTAGGAAAATGAGAGGAGTTTCCTTTTTCGTCCGTTAGCAGTATGTTTCCGTCCGGCATTGCTTACATGATGACGAGACTACCAGCATCACCAGGGACCTCGACTCTTGTTTGAATCACGCTGGGGTCGGGGCAGGCAGGGGGACATCTTGGGAATCTCCCCTTCACGTGACGTGTCGCTTATGGAAACCGGCTAAGACGAAACTAGCGAACCAGCGACGAGCGTTCTGCCTTTGTTGGTTGTTTGCGCATTGACCCCCAGGATAACCTTCCACGGTTGCAGGTGTGAGCAAACAGGCGTGACATGCTCAGGTGGTGGTGGTGGCTGTCCATACCATTCCGTTCCCCGAGTGACGCCAAATAGAACCAGAAGAGAGAAGGAGTAAAGAGGTGACAATTAGCATAGGGCACTGCACCGCACCTATGCCCATTGTCCACCGATACTCACGCCTTTATTTGTACCGCATTGTGCAGTGCGTGGTATCGTTGTGTCTTGTGCAGCCTTGCTTTGCTGAAGCTGGCTGGAGGGGCCCTTAGCGAGGCCTCGCCGCCCGAGCACCCTAGAAGCCTGCTCTGCCGCCTCAGAAGACGCAGCACCTTTCACACCCCAACAAACCGTGTCGCCCATCCGACCTTTTCCATCAGATTTCTCCCCMCCMCCCATCGGAATATTCGAACCAAGCCGATATTCTCGATGCTGCATCTTTGCGAAATCGTTTAATACCCATTTTACGAATATTACGACGAATCTTGGGTCGCAAACGTCGCCGCGAAGCCCCGAGCGGCGGAGTCGCACTGCTCCTGCGACAGTGGCCAGGGCGGCCAGACCTTGGACTGTAGCTTACGCTCCCCGTTCCCACAACTACACGCAAACACCGCCCGCAGCCTCTGCACCCGCCCAGCCCTCCGATTCTCTCACCGCCGACAAACAGCAGCTGCATCACGCCCGCGCATCATGACCCAGCGTGTCACCGGCCAGCGCTTTCGCCAGCGCAAGCTCTCCACAAAGCAGAACCTACCTGTCCTGCGAGAGCACGAGGTCGAGAAGCTCGCCGACGACGATGCGACGCGACACATCCCCAAGGTCGAGACTGGCGTCGAAAAAGGAGAGGAAATTGTGAGTCCTATTTTCCCTTGGCGCTAAACCCCTTTCGTCCTTGTCCTGATCTCCCTTCCTTGACGAGCGTTATTGCGGCGCAGCGCAGCGACCTCGACCTTGGCGCTCGTCTAAACACGTGACCGCCGACGCATTGAAGAGTGACATGCACAATTTCTAAATATTGCACACTTACTCTTTTTTGAGACTCACACGGACTTCGTGCTGACGACACCCGCAGGAGCACCATTTGCAGGCTGTGATATCTGCAGCACAAGCAGCCGCACAGGGCGGCTCAAAAGTCGCTCAACTCTACATTCCGACACCCGATGCTGTTGCCAGTAAACTGCAATATGAGGACCTCTACCCGAGGCACTTCACTCAGCCAGCTACTTATATACGGTTCTCATCCACAGTAGAAGACACAATAGGATGCCTGTATTGCATGACCAGTGATGATGTGGCCTTTCTCAAGTCGTACAATCAGAAGCGAGGCAAAGGCGTCCATTGCACAGAAGATGAGTTCGAAGAGGTGATGAACTTCTTCGAGGAGACATCTCAGACGAAGCAACCTTATGCGACCGTTGACAATGCGCCTGTTCTTTCTTACGAGGACCTGGAAGCCGAATTCGACGAAACCATTAGCGAGTCGGCTAGAAGGTTTGCCAGGGACATCTACCATCACTGGAAAAACCAGAGGTTATTCAAAGGGAATCGTCCTCTGATGCCAACACTCAAGTTTGAAACAAATCTTGAGACTGATGACTCGGACCCTTACGTATGTTTCCGGCGTCGTGAAGTGCGCCAAGTCCGAAAGACTCGTGGTAGAGATGCCCAAGTGACCGAGAAGCTCAAGAAGCTGAGGAAGGAGTTGGAGGAGGCCCGTTTCCTGATGTCTCAGGTCAAACGACGAGAGCTCATGATAAGAGAGCAGCTTGGCATGGACAAGCAGATCTTCGAGCAGCGTAGTGCGGTTAAGGAAATCAAGAGGAAACTTAGCATCAAAGGTGATGACGAGGAGCTCCTCATCAACCAGAAAGTAAGTTGTCGCATCGAACACATTTGTGACCTTGCTAACAGAGCTGTAGCCCGCGCCAAAGCCAAAGCCAAAGCCCGATGTTCCCGCAAACTATCGCGGCATTCCTGGAGCGCCCAAGCCACAAATTACGCGTCCAGATGGCCGTCTTGTCGATTCAGACCTTGTGTACCTTGATGATCAGCTCGCCAAGAAGACTGAGGCCATCGACGGTTTCATCGAAGAGAACCTCATGAAGCACCAGAAATGGAATGTAGGATGGGTTGATCAGACGTGGCGGCCCATTACTCCACCACTCGAACGGGCGGCCAAGTCGAATTTCCGCCCTGTATTCACTAGCTCGCAACTACCTACTCCCCCGGCTTCCGTGTCGTCTGAAGGCGCAGGTGATGCCATGGAAATAGACCAGGCTAAGCAGGTCGAGCCTCGGAGAAGTGCTAGAATTCGATATGCAACGCCCCCAGATGATGTTCCTTTCCAAGAGCAATCCCGTTTCCGCCGTCGGGTTGGTCGTGGTGGCCGCATGATGGTCGATCGCCGTGGGGTAAAACGTCAGAAACTCGACTCAATCGATGAGAGAGTAGCAGACAGATACAAGTATTCAGGTGATAGCAGCGAAGATGAGCAGATCTCTTATGTCGACCACACAGATAACCTCCATATTCGATACCGAATCATGATCGAGAAGTCTGGTGAGAAACAGCAAGCTCAGGCTCAGGCACAAGCCCAGGCGGCAGCACAGGGTCGGAGAGCAATAGAAAACCACAATCGGTCTGCATCCGGCCATCTACTGCCTCCGTCCAACGCGGGATGATGGGACCTGGGGAACAAAACCTGAAACACTTCTTTACGTTCTGACGATGGGATGAGTTGTTGCACACCGGCTTCTTTTTTATACCCTTTGATTTTATATGAGCGTGGGGGAATTATTCGCTTCCGTGAATTCGGCACGCCATAGAGAAGGTCGAGGCCAGATTTATGTACAATAGTTCCTATTAGGTTCTCCGTTAAGGGCACCATGGGGAGAGGACCACGCCGGGATAATGAACAGATATGAAGCTGTTGGAGAGGCCTTTGAATCTGTAGATTAGCCCACTGTCTGGAAACGAGCAAAACACCAATAAAAAGTTGAAAACTTACCATATCACATTTTAAGTCTACTGCTCTGTGAAAGTTGCGCCCGGGGATTATATTCGCGACATATTCGCCGGTTGGAAGTGAGCAATATCATCAACAAGGATGGCATACTAAGACCTCTCAGGCATCTTCATGCAATCTTCTGTCTCTTCGCAGCACCGCTACCGTGAGTTTCAGTGGACCTCTTTTCTCCACCATTTTCATTACTCAACTTCTGGATAAGAGCCATTAATCGGGTCTCGGCGGTCCGTAGAAGTTCCTTCTCTCCTATTCGAACTAATCGTGCCACAGCATAACGGCGTTCTTTGGTCGTAGCCTCGCCACGAAGGTGCCAGGTTTGTTCTATTTTGTCGTCCTCCAGGGATGTAGCATACTGAGCCATTCTCAATTGAACCATGTCGCGAAGCAGCTCAGCGCATCGAAAGGAGATACTCCTAGGATTAGGAAGTTTATCCTTCCGTCTGTAGCGGTCGAAGTCAGGTTCGGCTAACTGTAGTGTTTCAAGAAGTAAGACGAGCTCTGGCGATATTCCTTCGAAATCGTCTGGTGAGGTGGATGACGTGATATCGTAGCCTGTCTCAACAATCCCCTGTTCGTCGAGGTAATCCATCCTCTCAGCAAGGGACGGGATATTACGTGGTAGCACATTCTCGACGACCTCGAAAGGTATCTCAACAACGTCGTACTTCGCATAGTTCTCAGTGATATATCCGTAACGCCGGAGAAGATCTGACCGGGGTAATGGCCCGTAGTCATTGAAAATTTCCTCGCCAGCTGCAATGGGAGCAATTGCCTTCATGGAAAGGCTATCTTCTTCGTAGAAAAGTCGTGCCTGTATCTTGGTCAGCATTGATAAGATTTTTCCACGTTGGTAGGCCGCACATTATTACGGTCAGCATCCGCATTTAACATGTCAGCCATTAGTACCATGCCCTTAGGCAGAGCCTCGTCTTCGTCTTCCGATGCATAGCCCTCCTCATCTAATTCTTTGTTCGGACTCGCTGGTTCGACATCGAAAGCATATGCCATGATTAGGGAGCCCATTTTATGCATGAGAAGAAGATTGTGTGGCTCCCCCATCTCCGCCGCCCTTTCCTTAGCCCGGGTATCACCGGAAAAGAATATGTCAGCAATCTCTTGAATGACGGGCACCAGCTCTTTCTTGAACGTCTCATCTGCTTCGGCTTTGCCGATTTTATTTCGAACAGCGCTAGCCTGGAGTTGGTCCAACTCATCTGCTTCCCAGAACATGAGGGTATTGAATTCGGAGGGTAGGACTTTGAAATATGGCGCCCAGTTGGAGGCATCCTTATTCTCATACTCATAAAGCATTACAAGAATAAGTGAGAGCCAGGGGCCAAGGCTGTCGAACGTGGTTTTCGGGATCTCTTTTGAAAGGATCGAGTTCTCGACGGATAGGATGCTGGATCGTGGGACTCGGAAAAGGAGCTCGTCTTCCTGTATATCCTGGATGGCAACTTTTACCATATCAGCTCATGTTCAGGAAATCTATGCGGGAAGATTCTGCGGATTCGTGCAATATTGGCACGGTGAACAGTTCGACTCACCTACACCCCTACCAGCATGCTCCTGTCTCAAATCCCGGAGGCTGATTTTGTTGCTGATTTCAGCTCCCGAATTAGAGAGCCAGGTCAAGAACCTCTGACTGTCTTCTTCGAACGAAGACATCTGTGCAAAAGCAGCCAGAAAGATTTGGTGAGTTTGTGGGCAAAGAGGTTGGAGAAATAATAAATGGTTGTTGGCGAGTGGACCCACGAGACCTTAGCGGTCAATGTCATCCGAACCGAAAGCCACTGTGATTGGTCAGTGCATGCGATTCGTGCGTGAGTAATTATTAATGGTTACACTTACGATCTCAAGTTCACGGTTATCCTCGATCAAATGCAAGCCAGATTGAGTACTGAGAAGGAAGAAGAGTATTATGTAACTATCTGGGCCTTGCCGAGTTTGTTGCAGTAGCATTCACCTGGGACGAATTCCCACACCTAGGGAACCAAAAAAGATTATCGATAAGAATCTTGGCACTGAAACCTACGTAGTCACCCCTCAATCACACCCCTCTATCAACTTTAACATTTAATCAGGTCTATTTGATTTCTGCACGATGATAGCCCTTGGACTCGAAGGAAGCGCGAACAAAATAGGTATAGGCCTGATATCGCACCCATCCCCAAATAAGCCTCCTATTGTACTTTCAAATTTGAGACACACATATCTGTCCCCGCCAGGACAAGGTTTCTTACCAAAAGACACAGCTATACATCACCGAGTATGGGTGGTGCGGTTGATAAAGCAGGCGGTACGACAGGCGGGCGTAAAAATTGAAGATATAGATTGTATATGCTATACCAAAGGACCTGGAATGGGAGCCCCACTACAGAGCGTAGCACTGGCAGCAAGAACACTGAGCCTCTTATGGAACAAACCTCTGATTGGAGTGAACCACTGTGTGGGACGTATGTACTCCCTCTTATCGGCTTGAAGAAGTCCATCTGGAGCCCAATCTTCATAAAGATGCAAGAGCAGAACCAAGCTAACACCATCAAAGACATCGAAATGGGCCGCGCAATAACGCACGCCAACAACCCCGTCGTACTCTACGTCTCAGGTGGAAACACCCAAGTAATAGCCTACTCTGCAAACCGATACCGAATCTTTGGAGAGACTCTCGATATTGCAATCGGCAACTGCATCGACCGATTCGCACGCACGCTCATGATCCCGAACGACCCATTCCCGGGGTACAATGTCGAACAGCTCGCAAAAGGGGGGAAGAACCTCGTGGACCTACCCTATGCGGTCAAGGGCATGGACGCAAGCTTCTCGGGGATTCTAGCATCGGCAGATTTACTAGCATCGCAGATCGGGGACGATGTGGATGAGCGAAAGAGGTTAAGGAGTGAAGAGGGGGAATTGATAACGCGCGCGGACATGTGTTTTTCACTGCAAGAGACTATCTTTGCGATGCTTGTTGAGATTACAGAGCGCGCCATGGCGCATGTGGGATCTACCCAAGTTTTGGTCGTTGGTGGCGTGGGGTCTAATGAGAGGTTGCAGCAAATGATGGGTTTGATGGCAAGAGATCGAGGTGGGAGTGTATTTGCCACAGACGAGAGATTCTGCATTGATAACGGTATTATGATTGCGCACGCTGGGTTACTGGAGTATCAGACGGGCGTGACGACAAAATTGGAGGACAGCACTTGCACACAACGGTTCCGGACTGATGAGGTCTATGTTGGATGGAGAGATGATTGAAAGAGGACTCCACAGGGATTTTCGTGGACATTGAGCATTTCAAAGAATCTCTCCGGAATTGAGAGTTACACTGGAATTCCAAGGTTGGTACCTACCACGTGCCTCAATGTCGGGGCAATATCAGATAAACTAACACCAGATACCACTACCGCAAAAGAAAACCATACATAATTCAAGATACCCACCAAACCACCATTTCAAATCAAATCCACAACATGTAAACTCCCCAAGAGACAACTTCCGCAGTGATCCGGTAGTCATATCCCGCACCTATCTCACAATCTCAAATTCACAAACCAACAACTTCAAACCTCAAAAAAATCACAAATCACAAACCAGCCACCCCAACCCCAAGCAACAAACCAACACCCCTAAAGAAGACAAAAAAAAATCCCCCAAAAATCCCTCCCTCCTCCCTCTCCAAAAATCTTGCTTTGTCAACAAACCCCAAACCCCAAACCCCACTATGTAAATATGTCAAACCCAAATCAGGAACCGGAAGCCCGCGGGAACGGATAACGGATAACACGCACAATATTCGCCCGGCCCGCCACCGGGGACCCATACCGTACATAACAAATCTCACATCACAGGAACCCTTTCCGGGGGGGTTCTGCACTTGTACCTGCATATGGACCCGCTTCTTTTTTTTTGCTCTTTGTGTAGATCTATAGGTTGGTTGGTTGCTGTGTGTATATATTTAGGTACGTTCGTTCGCGGAACCATCGGAACTCGTTTGGTTCCTCGACTCTTCGGAACTAATAAATACTATGAGTGGGTGGACTATTATGTGATATTTGTATTTGTCTTTTTTTTAATCAATTCATTTTTTTATTCGTGCTATTTTGATTACTTTACTTTCTACATACAGCCCGGTCCGATTCTCAGGCAGCCTTTTGGATTCAGAGCGACAAAGCCTGGAATTTTCTGAGGCTTTGCGCCACCAAATTGGATATGCCTATACGAACAAGGATGGAAAAATTGGGGGTCCTGTAATGATGCCGGATATTTTCTATAGTCGATTGTTATCCTGACCGCTGACCCGTTTGACTCGCCACATAAAACGCCACGCTTCGACCCAATGCGATTGATGGGATTGCAAATGCAGCCCGAGGAAGAGGAGAAAAGGATTAAAACACATGTATAAGGATGGTTGCATCGTCCATCAAATATTCATGGAGAATCGAAGATTGGTAAAAGGGGGTATGTGGAGAAAAGAAGAAGCCGTGAAAAAGATTTCCCAAACGACGGATGCAAGCGTCGCTGATATGCAATGGGTCGACCAGTAGGGTGAAATGGAGAAGGCCCGCTCATTAAACTTTTTATGTCTTTGCAAAAACTCGGAACTCAAGAAGGACGAAACATTTGTCGCTGCTGATGCGATTGATCATACTTGATGCCGATCATCCAGCTCGATATCCTTGTGATGGCTGAGCTGGCGATAGAAAGGCACTCTTGAGTATGCGAATCGGTTCTTGGGGTTGGAGTTTTGGCGTGGCTTGATGAAGGTGACATATATGCATCCCAGTAGAGCGAATCCAACCGCAAAGCCCACAACGGTAACAAGCACCCAATGTTGGCCTAGCCAGAAGATCAACTTTACGTCGGTGCGGTGCCAGCTGTTACCCAAGTGGTGTGTGAAGAAGCTCCATGGATGGTTGTTGTACTCGTCTGGAAACAAGATACGCACGCGATCGTCGCCCTCTGGAGCAGGAGTCTGGCTGTTGAAGTGGCGCCAGATTATGCTGAGATACAAGGGCCCAGTGGAGGCCATGACGGTAATGTATGGAAGGATCCATTTGCGGTTGTACTCGGGGAGTGAGTCAATTGCCTTAAGGAAGAATTTGTGGCGGGGTACTGAGCCCATGACATCGTTGGAGATACCAGTAGGAGTGGTGCGGCGAACCCAAGCTGGGTATGCCAGAAGCGGGTCTAGGCTTCGGTTGCATCCCTTTGAATATACTGTTAGCAATTGATTTCGAGGTAAACATTGTCTCGACGTACATCATCCAAGTCAATGTAGATTCCACCAAAGTGGTGTAGTACAAAGTATCTTATCGTGTCGGCGCGCTGGATGGGGTAGGGGTAGCCGTCGAATGTCTCAAGGAACCATGGATATCTAGGTCAACAATTAGTCTTATACCGAAGGCGCAAATAGAACGAGCACTTACTCTGCGGCGATGAATTCACGTGCTTTCTTGTCCGTCCACAGCTACAGCGCATTATTAGCATTGTTCATGTTTGTGTCAGAGATGAAGCCGCGTGTCGTACAATGTACTCGTAGTCCGGGTGAAGGTCCAAGCAACTCTGCTGAGGACCTATCCAGTGCTCGGGCAGGCTCTCGTTTATGTATGTCTGGTGAATGATCTTGGGGATCAATTGGGGTTGTTCGCTGATTGCACCGGACTTGGGGGCAGGGAGTTCGGCGCGCGAGATTGCGTCCTCGGAACCGTCGACGAAGAGGAGACTAAGCAGAGTCCAGACCTGAATCAGAGCGAAGCCGAGGACGGCGACGGTGACCAGCAGGAATATGACGACGTTCTTCCGCATGACGATTTGAGGAGAGGAGGTTCTCCTTTTCACGCGGAGAAGGAGAGGTTCAGGTTCGGGGGTCAAGCGAACAGGGGTTCGAGAAGCGCAGTCGCGGTAGGAATACTAGAGATTAAGAAACCCCAGACGACGGGAAAAGCTGGGGAAGTAAAAAAGCCACTCGTGATGTGTGGTGAAGGTTGGCAAGAAGGAGAGAAAAAGAAGGACAGAGGGCGTAGGTAGCGGATATGAAAGAAAGGATGGACGGGCAACGGTGCGGGTTAGGCAGTGCACCAGGCTTGCGGCAGGTCTTGGGGGCGTCACGGCGTCTTTGCGTCTTGGAGGGAGAGGCTAAGGAAATTTGGAAACGCGCCAACGCCGACTTGAGGTCCGCGCCATCGTTCGTTACCGCGGCCCTTTTTGGCTCTGTGGCTCTCTGGCTTTCTGGATCTCTGGCTCTCTCTCCAGGAGTCCAGGAGTCCAGGGCTCGTATGCCCTTCTCCGATTCTCTGACCGTTCTGCTTGGCCCATCCATGCCTTGCCCTGCCCTGCCCTGCCCTGCCCCTGCCCCGCTTACTGTGTCGTCCATGGTCGAATAGTGATGAGCCACTTTGAGCCACACCCCCAATCGCTGAAAGTAGCCCTTGACCATCTGTGGCAGCAGTTGCGACATTATTTGCTACGTCCACGCTGGTGACGCCTCTCGATGCGTACACGGTATACGAATCCTGCGCCAAACACCAACACCAATCTCTATACATACGTAGCCCATATCTATGACAAGGGTAGTGCTACTGATGAGTACACGACATCCCACGGCGCTGCCACTCTATCTTTGGCGCGGCATACATGGCCGTATCGTTAGATACATCTCACGCTGCACAGTTACAATAGACAGGCTGTGCTGCCCCTCCGTTCGGCCGCATCCCAGCAAGTAATGACGACAGTCGTGCAGCGAAGACGCAGCCAACGCCCGCGCTACACTCACACCACACCCACTTGATCTCTTCTTGACCACCATTTTGGCCCTTTTTGGTTCTATTCTGCTGTCTCGCGACCGACCCAACAGCCTGCTTCTGCCAGCCAAGCCGCTCATCCACTGCCAACCCATGGTGAACCATCTCATGTGAACGACAGCTCCGCGGCGCATGACGAAAATTACTCTTTCCCACCCGTCATGGCCGTAAACCGTACACCGTAAACCGTACACACGATCATCTGCCATGAACTCGCATGCCGTCTCTCGAATTTGCCAAATCGAGCAGTTGGTCTTAGCGTCATGGTGTTGACCGATTACCGGTAACAAACCACACTTCTTCCCTCTCACCACGTCGAATACAGAGTCACGCTGTATCTCGAAAGGAGAAATACCGCCTTAGCCTCATTTGTGCATGGACCCTAGCCGTGATATAAACGTGACTGCTCAAATTTCCACCTGCAGTGCAGACACTCGTTACACCGATAAATGGCTGGCCCTATCCAAACCTCGTACTCGTACTCTTCTTTATTCGTCTAGACTACGAAAAGCGGCTCCGACTTACCTTTGTGAAGCAGCGATAGCTAGATTCCTTTTCCGGTTTTTCTTTCTCAGTTTTCATTTTTCGTTCAATTTTCAGCTCCCCTCTCTGTCAGAGCTGTCAGAGGCTATCGCGGGCCGGGCCTCGTGAGTGGTGCTTGTCATTTACCAGCCTCGCCTCGTCCCTCAAATCACTGACCAACTACTTCACCAGGAACAAGCCGACCACATCACTTTGCCGCATTCATGAAGATACTTACGGCCGCAGTTATGCTTTTCCACGCGTAATGACGGCAGACCAGTCTCACTCCAAACGCATGTCGCCCTATTTGACATCTGTGAAACTATCCTCAGCTCTTAACGTCGGCGAACCATACAAGCCACACTCGTCTCTGCCTTCTCATTTTGAGCGCCGCGTGCCTTTTCCATGCGTACAAGTCAGCCACTGATAGTCGTGGATTCCTCATTCTCCAGAACATTCCCACCGGACATGGTCGATGATCATCTCGCTCAAGCCCCGGAGCTAATCCATCGTGCATCAAGCGGATCAGATCTCGTCCGCTGTGGCTGCTCGTTGCCGGCCTAATGGGTTCCAATCTCTGCAATCCCTTCACATTCTGATGCAGTTTCCCATATGGTGTCCCATAAAGTTGCTGGCTAGTGCGCCGCTCACGTTGCTCGATTTTGCCGCAACTCCTTTCAATTTGTTCAGCACGATAGACAAAAAAAGGGAGCTGTCCAATTGCAATAGTGTTGCACTACTTGTCACGCTCTTCCCACTGGGCCGCTCTGTCTGGACAGCCTTCCGTAGGACACAGTCCCCTGGCAAGCACTGTAAGTTGTCAAGACGAGGTGTGTCTCTGCAGTGTGACCGTTACAAGGTCTACCCTTGGGATGATCTGAGATCCCGCAACCCGGGCTTTGGGTTTTCAGTGGTATGGCGTATACTCTCGCCGATGCAAACTCAAGATTCGTCCTTGGTGCAGATCAATAGACCTTATCCAAAGCACGCCTCTCTTTCGACGCCGGGCGCTTAGCAATTGCTAGGCATATGACGCCCTCATATGTGCATGCCTCACTTAAAATCACGCTCTGCCTCTCTGCTGCACTTTCTCGCCTCAACTACGCCAGACTGCTTTCTCCAAACTCGCGAATACCATTCTTATGATGCCCCATCTGCTGCCTCTTTCAAAAGGTGGTGATACTGGGTTGTTAGTTGGCGCGATCAAGCCCTCTTTGTTTCATTGGCCTATTCGCATCATTCGAAAATGCCAGCCGAGCTATTCAATGGCGGATATGCCAACTCTACGAACTCACCGGTAATCACATATGGCGAAACACAATTATCCCGAAGCATCTATACAATTGTATCCCTAGTATGTTTATCTATAGTGACAGGAATGTTAGGTATGCTGCTTTCTTCAAACGCAGCCTTACGCATAGACGTCGACTCACGCATCTGCAGGATATCGCGCAAGACAGCTTGAGCATCGAAGCCTACGACATCTAAACTTCACACGCGTCCTCGTCCTGATCCTCCACTTACTTGCCATAGCATACGTCGCTTCGGCTGCAGTGGTAGAGAGCGGACTAGGCCTTTCCTCACCATCTGTTTGCCATGCTGCAATTATACTCTGTCTAGCTTTCTATGTTGGCAGCAAGGTCACAATGTACGTTTGTAGCATTCTAGTCTGGGCAGTCACAGCGCGAAGGTTCAATTGAGCTCTTATAAATACGACCTTAAACACTTGTGTGTGCTAACGACTTATGTGTAGGTATGTGTTCCTAGTCGAACGTGCCCATTCGCTCAGGGCTCCATATATGCGTCGAAGAAACGACTGGATCTGGCTCGCAGCAATGTTCGCCATTGCATGCGGATTTGGAAGTATAGCCATCTGCGGATTCCTCTGGCCAATCTCTGATTTATCATCCACCGACGGTCGATGTCGAATCGGGGTCCCGCTCAAAGTCACCATACCGCTGCTATCCTTTGACGTCTTCATCAATACGGCACTGACAGCTATATTTATTTACCTCCTTCGACCGCTTATCAGCCTAGGGGGATTTACCGACAATGCCTTTTCAATGAATCGGCTCACCAAAGGACTTCGTCGTATATTCAGCAGGGTGGATCAACATCAAAACGTAGATGAGTATGCTGTGAATTCCAATTTCTCAAAATCCATTGAGACGCTACTTTGGAAATCTTTCATTGGATCACTCTTGGTTATGTTGCCAACAGTTGCAAACCTTGCTGTCCTCTACTCCTTACAGGGGCGTGAGCTCGGGTGGCTTTGCTTGACCATTTGCACTTTCGATGGTATGTCACAACATTGTTCCTCGCGTTTTTTGTATCGAGGCTTGAATATTCCGTGGCTCCCAGCCCTCTCTAACTTAGCCGTAGTTACTTGGGCCGTATGCGTGATACACTGGCTCACCGTCGGCTCGGCGGAAGCCGATGAGAGAGCCCTAGCTTTGTTGGTGCAAACAGAAGCCCCGAGCGACGCAACTTATAGACGCGAATCACCTGCGGAATGAAATCGTCAATTAGGATTTACTAGTGACCAATTATTCTTGGGCATTCAAGACCAATGCATTGGCCAATGCAGGTATAGACTGGTCACCACTCAGACATATCTTGATGAGTGAGGATCTACAGGATGACCTATACTGAACAAGATGATCACCAGCCATTGCCATCCTCTGACAGCCTCCTAATACAAATCCGACAAGCTATGTCAAGGTAATCACAGGTCAGAGTCCTCCTCTTCTATGATGGTCTGCGACAGTAACCCACGCTGTCTACTTGACATACTTCCTTGAGTCAAAACAGTGGGAGAGGAAGTATAGTCCGGGGATTCTGCCTTCTTTCTACGTCTCCTTGCCGCGCGGTAAGATGCGGTGGTTCGTCCCTGATTCGCACCATCTGCACTCGCAGCGGAGTCAATGTTGAGGGAAGAAGACAGCAAGTTGAAAGAAACATAGAGGAAGATGCCTGTGAAGCAGCCAATGAGGCCGGCGATACCAAGATAGATGTATATAGTCTAGCGTCGAATGTCAGAATTAACACGCGTTTAAATTCAAAGATTGGAGAGAGTTCGTACCTCTACCCTTTCGAGTAATTGAAGTCTAAAGGGAAACGATACGAGGGCGAGAATGCCATGGACGAGATAGGTGATGGGGAGGAAGAGGAAACTGGCAATGGCCCAGAAGGGAGCTAGGATGAAGGTGATGGCCTGAAAGAGCTTGACAAAGGGCCAACAGGCGTAGAAGAGGAGCGCGCGGAGTACGACCAGGGTGTTGATCAGAGTGGTGACCAGAGTGCTCTGGGCGTCGTCGGCCATGATGAGGCGCGGGGGTGGGGGGTTCAGGCTTGTGCACGCAGGGTAGTGCTGGGTTGAGGGATGGCTGGCTGGCTGGCTGGCTGTTGATAGCTATGCACAAGGCATGGTGGCTGGGGGGATGAATGAATGATGTTGTGTATCTTGTTTTTGCTTGTTTTTGATTTGTTTTTTTTGTGCTAGCTACAGGTGCCGATCAATGAGTTGATGGATGGACACACGGCTGGTGTTGCACGAGGGGGGAAGGGAGGCAAATGGTACACAGGTGGGTGGTGCCACGAGAAAGAAGGTAGATGCGAAGAGGTGTGGCACAATGGACTCGGCATGTATACTGTATACAGAAGCAGAGAAAGGTGGGAAGTCAGACGTCGATGTTGGACCGTGCACAAGGAACAGGTAGCTAGCTCGTCGGGGGAGGGGGAGGGGGAGCAGTGGGAGCTCTCAGAGCAGAGAGGTTAGGTTTAAAAAAGGAGCATGGGTATTATTATACATCTATTATGTATGACGCAGATTACAGATGAAGGATACCATTGTTCTTCCCAGTAGAGGGCGGCAGTAAGTGAGCCCTTCTTATCGTATCAAGACTTGAATGAGGAATACTTCAGTCGTCGTACTGATAATTATATAATTAGTGACAGAGAAAGTAGAGAGAGGTGGGTGAAATTAGGGCGTCCAGGTACTTCCCGCAGGTACCTGTCTACGCTGCCCTGCTACGGTTGCGTGCATCACAGCTCTACTCATCCTTCCCCCCGTTTCCCCGTCCCCGTCCCCGTCCCCGTCCCCTCCACCTCCCCTCTCTCTCGTCGCTGCATGGCCCATCACATCTCCTTCCCGCACCAGCAGCACTGACACCCGTACGGACGCCCAGCACGCGCCTTCTTGAAGCTTCAGCTTTTCAGCCTCAAGCGTCAGCCCTACTTGCCCACCAAGCGTCGTCTGTTGTCTCTTCCTTCCGACTCGGAGCCAATCCATGGGGAACCAGCCGTCCCGCTCGACGACGCCCACCAGCAGCCATGGCCATGCGTCGTCACATGCCCCCCTCCACGGTCACGCTCACCCTCACCCTCACCCTCACAGTCAAAGTCAAAGTCACCCACACCCCCATCACGGGCACCATTCGACGAACAGCATCTCTTCCTCCTCCCGCGACCTGAGCCTGCACCCGAACCCAGCTCTCCCCGCCGCCAATCCGCGCCGGAGAGAGTCCATCCAGGCTCTCAGCGTCAAGGCCAGTGCAGCTCCCCCCTCCGCCAGTCTCGAGAGCGCCGCCGCGCATCCCACGCTCGTCCGCCCTACCTCGAGGGGCCGCTCTCAGACCATAGCTGCTACCTCCTCCGCTTCTTCCGCCACCACAACCTCCCAGGTCGTTGCACACCACCTCCGCGCCGCCCACGATACCCTCAAATCTGCCTCCGACGACAAGATGGGCAACGAGCAGAGCCGCCACAAGTCCCACCATTCCCAGCACCGCGACCAGCTCACCCCGCCCAAGACAAAGCCCATTGCTCAACACTCCCCCCAGCAGCAGCCCTCTCCGCTTCCCCAGCCCTCGCCCTCACCGCAGACCAAGCCCGTCGACGTCCCGGCCGTGCCCAAGGAAGATACCCAGTCCACCAGACAGGAACATGCCTCCTCAATCGATCCCGCCGATGCCTCACAAGACTACTTCATTGGCGCCTCCGAGTATAGTAGACCACCCCGTCTTCCGCTTCCCATTGAGGAGGAGTTACACACTCCAGGCTCACCAATCATCTCCCCCGCCGATCTTGCGAGTCCTATTGACCCAGTCGAAGTAGAAGGCCAGCTACCCCGCAGGGCATCAGTATCTAGCAGCGACGAGAACTTGGGCGAGGAATTCCAGGGTTCCCAGAGCGGTCCCACCGTGCCCACAGTCATCGAGTGGGAAGGCCCCGGCGAGCGTGTATACGTCACAGGCACATTTGCGAATTGGAATCGAAAATACAGATTGCACAGAAAGTGAGTGCGGAGCTTTCTTGTTTCTTGCCCGTAATGCCCTCTATGGCAGGCAGGTCTCGGAGCGCTGGCCCTGGTCACTGCAGATCCATCCTGCCTGTCTTAGCTGCCTGCACCCTCCCGTGTGGCTGTCTGTTTCATACGTTGCGTTGCACCCTTGAGTCACCGTCCTTGGATGGAGACCGATCTTCTCAGCCTTGCATGCCTCGATCCCCATTTCTCTCATTTTTAATTCGCTTTTGCCTAATCTAAGTGTTACACCGCGCAAGCACTAATATGTTATTTCATATAGTGGTCCAAGTCAAAAGAAGGATGTCCTCTCGGCCACCGTCAACATCGCGCCCGGTACCCACCATCTCAAGTTCATTGTCGACAACGACATGACCACCTCAGACAAGCTTCCGACGGCCGTTGATTATACTAACATTCTAGTGAATTACCTCGAGGTGTCCTTCGACGATGTACCCGGATCGACACCGAGTGGGAGCGCAGAAGCTACAGAAGGGGCAAAGAAGCCTGAGCCTGCACCTATCCAAGAGCTTCGCGCACCGCCAGGCATATATCCACCACAAACCTTGCCGCCAACTCCAGAACTCATACCCGTCACGAAAGCTCCTGCGCCAGAGCCGCCGAAGCCAAAGGTCCCAACCTCCTCCAATCCAGAAAGGCAATACCATTCCACGATTCCACGCTACCTTGAGGACCTCGATGCTCCAGAAGAGTCATCCCGATTCGCGCGTGCCAATGCAGCTGTCAATAATCTGCCCACACCACCTTCGCTTCCAATGTTCTTGAGCAAGAGTATTCTGAATGGAACCACACCTATGAAAGATGATAGCAGCGTGTTGATATTACCAAATCATACCGTGCTCAACCATCTGGCGACTAGCAGTATCAAGGACAATATCTTGGCGACCAGCGCGACCACTAGGTATAAGCAAAAGGTATATTTTTACTGTGATGCAAGTGATCCAATCAGGACAGAGTTGACGTACATTTAGTTCCTCACGACAATCATGTACAAACCCAAGAACGAGGAACCAGACGGAGAGCATAGATGAAGGAAGAGCGGAGAGAAATGAATGTTATGATGCGATGAAAAACCATGGGATCAATGACGGAAAATGGGCAAGGCAAAAGGATAAAGGATAAAAGGAAGGATTAAAAGCGCCTCAAACGCGGATCATCATTGATCTGACATTCTGCGAGGCGAGACACCTATGATTTTCTGCGAGCGATGAAGCGACCCAAGACTGGGAGCATGAGCGAAGAAACGACTGTCCGAGATGACGAAAAGGGAAGGATTGACCGAATGACCTAATAGACAGGGCTCACATGGTAGACTTAGGAGCTCACACTTGTCTTTACTTAGGTCAATTAGATCACTTCGTCCCTTTCCCCTCGGATTAGCAACCAGGATCCTTACGATCCTGAGCCCGTTATGGCGGGCCGATAATAAAAACAAATGCTGGGGTGTGGCACACTGGATCCCGGCCTCAGCTGGGAACAATGTGTGTGTGTGCTGCATGTACTGTAACTAAAAAATTCCAATCAAAATTTCAAAAATTAATAATACTTCTCGAATTTGTATTGATATTGCATGTTTGCATGTTTGCTTGCTACTGCTGCTGCTGATGATCTGGGGGGTTATATTGTGTCTGTACTTGACTTTTTGGTTTAGGGATTGGGATTGTTGGGGGGGCTGGGTTTGATGCAAAGTAGGGTAGATGGGTAGGATTTGCGATTTGCGATTTGCGATTTGCGATATGGGCTTGTACTTTGTAATAGTATAGAATAGAATAGAGTAGAATAGAGTAGAGTAGAAGAGAGTAGAGTAGAGTAGAAGAGTCACAGGTGATGAGGTCCAGACCATGTATATATCTCTTTGGTTCCAGGCCTGGTTATCTATTGCCTGCATGTACGCATGTACGCATCTACGTACTAAATGTCTTTTATCCCCAGTAAAGAAATAAGGTTCTTAAACTAATACTGACACTGACACTGACACTTTTTTAAATGTAAGGGATTCGGCATAGCGGGATTACGGGGCTGGGCATTAAAGTGTATGTAGGATTGGAGGATTGGGATGGGGTTGCATGTAGGTGTACATTGGTTTTTACGTTGTTGGATTTAATGCATGTGCGTTATGGGTGGGTAGGGCGAGGGGAGAAATGATGCTAGTTGAGTTGTTTTATACACTTGCACTTTGTGGGTTTTTGATTTTATGGGTCGATTGATTGATGTTGTATTTTGTATCTATTTATGGTTGTGGTTTTATGTTTTATGTTTACATGGATGATGGCTTTAGAAAGGAGAACGCAGCGGTGAAATATTTGATGAGGTTCGGGGTCCACTATTTGACCTACCGCTATAATTTTGGTTGGTCCCTCATCTTTGTTTCTTTCCCTTTGAGGTCTTTTTGTTTTTGCCTGTTCAAATTGACGTTTCGTGTCGGGTTGTTTGTAGGTTTCCGTGCTATGATGCCATGATATTCTTGTCTAGAGATTCGTTATTCTGGCGGAACTTTGTCGCTGTTGAATGGATGAATGTTTGGTTGTGAAATATGGGGTGTAGGGAAGTGGGATCGAATATTATCTGGGTTGAAGGAGAGTACCAGATTCATGTCGAGGTCATGTTCGTGTGTCGAGAACAGTCATAGAGGTGTGCATTGGTTGATCAGAGAGTTGATGACGATGGCGATGCATTACTGGTGGTCGGTTTTCCGTCTCTTTGAGACATGCGGATACGACATGTACCTGCACCCAGGCTCTCCACGAGTGTCGGTGTCCCGAGGTGGATAGAGTGGCGGGCTGGTCAAGATCTCGCTTTGGATGGGACTCTCGCTGACGATGGAAGAAGATGATATATGCATTGGCATTTGGCTTTGCTTTCCAATTTGGTTGGCTGAGGCGTAATGGGAGGCATTACTATTATCTTGGGGAGCTTCGCTAATATTGTCGTCTACAAATGCCATTTCCTCGTCGTGCGCATCAAATGACGGTTGCTCCATCGAGTCTTGGACGGACTCAGCTGATCTAGTCAGCTCATATTGTTCCTGGCCTTTCTCTCCTGACGTGCTGCCAGTGGGTGGCTGATGCGCATCTAATTCATCATACATCCTTTCGTCATGCTCTTCCTGTATGGAAGGCAGGGGCGTATTTGCGCGTCGATACTGCGCAGTCGAGAGACTTTCGGCGATGTCATGGTGTGGGGAAGTTCGCGGAGGAGGATCGAAGAAGCGTGATTTGAAGTCCATGTCGGCGAAACTCTCTGTTGGATTGGGGCCCGAACTGTTGGGCATAATTGTGGGGATTGGTTCGACAAGTCGGAAGACTTTGCGTCGAGGCTGCCAATCCCGAATTGCTCTTTCGTACAGGGCATCAAGCTCAGCGGCATAGCATTTGTTGGAGAACCAACTATGATGCAATGCTTCAGTGGCTGTCATGCGATCCTCTTCTCGCAGAATAAGCAGCTTCTTAATGAAGTCCTTTGGACGAGAGCCAACGTCTCTCCACACTGGGTGTTCACCATCGTCAAGCGCACTCAGATCGCATCGCGCAGCAAGTGAGAGAATAAGTTTGCCTGGATCTCTATCATAAGCTGGATGTAATCGATCAATGAACAGAACATCGCCTGCAACAAGAGCCGCCGTGATTGAGCCGACCGACCACATATCGACACTCTTCGAATATCCTTGGTCCAATGGAATGTATTTATTTGCCTTGTGTATTTCGCTTCAAATTATGAATTAGATCTGGTGAATCAGAATAGCAGGTGAGGACCTACGGCGCTGTATATTCTAATGTTCCCACATATGAAAACATACGGTGCTTCAGTGGTCCGCTCCTGTGTGCCGTGCTTAGATCTCTAGAAAGATATCTAGCACTCCCAAAATCAGTAATGACAACGCGAGCGCCATCATCGAGCGAGGTCAGCAATATGTTATCCGGCTTAAGGTCGCGATGCACAATATCTTGGTCATGAAGGTACTCCACCCCTTGCAGGATTTGTCTAACGATGACAGCTGCTTCCACGTCGTAAAGGCGACCGCCCTTGAACTCGATGTATGAGAATAAATCTCCTCCGGTGATCAGTTCTTCGAACAGATAGCTGCCATGTCGTTAGAAGGGTAGTCGTCAGAGCAAATGACTCTCCTACATGGTGTTAGAGCTCCAGAGGACTTTTTCGATCGTGATGATATTGGGCTAGCACTGTTTAGTGATCTAAAGCAAGAATGTGTGCCTCTAGAACGAACATGGCTTAGATTTCTAAGTATGTCAAACTCCCGGAAGCACTTAGTGGCTTTTGCTGGCCATCGACCCTTCGCTTGGGACGTCTCCTGACCAATGGTCTGCTGGTTTCTTGCATTGAGAACGTCCCCAATTTGCAGTGGACGAGCTGTTGAATACAAGTAACGGATGTCAATGACTTTGCATGCGACCTGGCGTTGCGTTTTTTGATGGACTGCTACGATCACTGTTCCAAATCCGCCAGTGCCAAGCACTCGTTCAGTCAGGAGGTACTGCGAGGCAAAAAGCTATGAGTATTAGTAGAGGAAGAACACAAGGAGACTAAATGGTCGTCACCGACCATCTTCTCCCGTTTCTGAATTGTTGTCAAATCAGCATCTTTTACAGAACTTCGTGAGTGGTATATCAATATCACTGAGCTGGATAAATGGAGCTCATCTCCTTCATCAAGCAGGAATGATTCATTGTTCCGGCTCATGTGAATGCCTCGGCCTTGTGAGTCTGTACGTCCAGGCTGTTTTTTCCGAAGATAGGTCCCATTGGAGGATAAGTCAGAAGCGTAAACAAGAGGCGGAATATCAGCAGTTGGGTATTTTTCGAATAACACGCAATGGATTCTGAGGTGCTTGTTTGAGATAGTGACATCTTGCCAGTGATGCCGGCTAGAATTATTATGATCAGTATACCGACTGGACGTCCAAAGCCCAAGATCTTCACCAGAGAGAAGGGTTTCGACCAAGGAAAAACTGTTCATTTCCCCGAATTTCAATGTTGAATTGAGTTTCTGTTCCCAGTTAAGCTAACGTCAACCTCCGTGTGGTATTCTCTCACTCACCATTCGGGTCACTACCAGCCTCCTGAACCTCTAGGTATGCCACCACCTCAGAATCCATATTTCCTTACTGCGACTCTCTTACTAAATCTACGTTCTCAAATTATAACTGTGAAGTGTAGAACAGGGATCTAAACAGGCACACAGGGTGACAGGGTGATGTAGTCGACGCCAAGCACCCTATCCCTCTAGAGGATTAGCCGATTTCGCTTAGCGATCTCCGCACACGACTTCTTTGTGCCTGGCTGCTCCCACCTTCTTTTCTTCAACCCACGACACTCATCTCGAAAGCGAAGTAAGTTTGGAATCCCACCCCCGCCCCCTCTTCACGGAGCCCATTGAGCAATTGGGCTTGTTGCATCTCGCCCCTCTTTTGCCGCGAAGTGTTGCTCATTGCCCTTAAAATCACAATGGCAGTCGCTGACATCACACCTCCTCAGATTAACTTGCCGACAAGATGAGAGCCAAATGGAGGAAGAAGCGCGTTCGACGTCTCAAAAAAAAGAGGAGAAAGACTAGGGCTCGTTCGTAAGTGTACCCAGGAACTGAAGGTCTCAGCTGCATCGTAGCTTACAACCCCGCAGCAAGTAAACTACTCGCCCCTCAATCTCAGCTCCCGCCACCTCAATTATGAAAACCACGATGAACGACCAAATGTAAATGCGAAAACCTTCTCTCGACTTTCGTTCACTTCGAAGTCTACTTGTCTACGTCATACCGATCACCCCGCATCGGTCTTCGCACTCAGCGGGCTCGCAATCTGCTCGAAGGTCAAACATGGGAAATTTCCATTGCACGGAAATTGGGTTGAATGAGGAAGCTGGTCAATTATGCGTTGAGGTTCTCTCGAGAGTTACTTAACAAAGCTATTTTAGATGGTCGTCCTAACACCGACTTGCTCTCCAGCTTGTCTTTGGATGACAGATCTGCCGGGTGGATGGTGCTAGTTGAATCCAGTGCAAATTCACGACAGAGCTGTGCTTATTTGATCTTATGCGTGATAATGTGAGGTTAACTACGTCTAATGCTGCCTCCTTCCCCGGCCCACTTATGTTCCTCATTGATTTTGCCAGAATTGACAATACGTGCGCCCCTTACCCTACAGGAGGAGCTCATTCTGCGTTCTAGCAGTACTCTCAGCTTACGTTGTAGGCGCTAAGGACTATTATTGTCGGAGAAAATGATACCATATGCAAGGCACCGTAGACGCGGCCTCACTGGTTCATCAATAGTCCAAGGCATACAGCTTAAACATTTGGGCAATAGGCGGGTGATAATTCATTGAAAGAGTGTATGAAGTTAGGTATTATTTACATGCACCCAGTATTGCAGCTCGTAGCAATGGAAAAAAAGAAATACCAAGAAGACGCCCCAGCATACAAATGTTCCGAGTAAAGACACCAGMATGGAGCTCTTGAACCTTTCTCGTTGGCAACGAGCTCCATGCGCCTAGAAACAAACTTGGGAGAGAGTGGATAGCCGCTATGAAGATACAATCTGGGGACTGCGGGCTGCTTCGCTCAAATGCTAAGTTAAGAATGCTTTCAATATTGTGTTGTTTCAAACCATGTCATCAAAACTGCACTCTTTGCTTCCAATCTGATGCCGATCCTGCCGCACCTCCTTCTGGACATGGACGGTGCAGTCTCCTCCATGGTACTCAGCGGTACCCCCCACTGAGATATTTGCTGCCCAGGCATGAGCAAACACGCCAGACGAACCCATTCCCCCATTGTTATCATTGTTGGAAGATAGAGTTTTATGTTCTGTTCGAGTCCGTGGTAGTAGAGTTGATCTCCGAATTCCAAACAAGCGAGCAAACAGCGACTGTTTGGGTTCTGGCCCTGTAGAAGAATCCTGAGGAAGTATTGGTTCCTTAGTGGAAATTGGTCCGAGAGAGTAAGATTGAGGAGTTGCTGGCATTGACGCGGCGGCACTCGTGGAATTGGTCCTTGTAATGGAGGATACTGTTTCGGTGACAGACGAGTTCTTTGAAAGGAAGCTTCGAGCTTTGCTTGCATAGCTGGCGCACCATCCTTGAGCATGTCTGAAACTCGATGGTGTTGAGGTTCCGCTTCCTGAGACGTTATATAAGCTTGGGAAGATCCTTCCGAGGCCACATGCACATAGCATTCGACGGTAGGTATTGTTGGCATCCGCGCCAGTTCCGAAGACCAAGAAGGCGACATAGCCAGTGCCGACCTGGCCCCATTTATCCCACCGAACATTGCCAAGTGAAGGTACCTTGACCACCGTATTCCAGTTTGGGCCATGTACGTTATTCCAACGGTATGGTGTAGCTATCATGGATGACTGAAACCATAGTATCCAGAAATTGTAGGGTAGAAAGACCACGATGAGGGCAATGGACATGACGAAGAGCCGCACAAAACGAGACTTTGTCGTATCCCGAGCAGCAATGAGGCTGTGAAACTCTCGACGATATCGGTGAAGACGGTATATTAGCAGGCCTATAATTCAGGTCAGACAAGACTTCAGAAGATTAGGATGATTGCTTACCTGCGAAGTACGCAGCAATGCATACAATTATAGGTCCCCACATCCAGACTAGAACAGCACTAGGCCAACTGGCATCGAAGGAGGCAACACAACCAGAAATACCGAAGATGTAGTATCTCAATGGCTGTACCACGTAGTACACCAGTATGATTATGAGCGGCACACCCCAACAGAGGAACATCTCCAAGGCTTTCTCCCTGATCCTCTTGCTTCTCGTGGGTGCTACTGTAATGTTTCGAGTGTCCATGACATTTGCTAGCTTCCTCACAATCATGGCGACACATGCTTGGAGAGCAACACCACTCCCAACGAAGATCCGAACTTGAATATCGCAGAAGACGTTACCATCCCACCAATCAGAAATGTTGTCGCGTGGCCATATGAGCGGATTGATCGAATTGAAAAAATTCTGGAGTATGAGCCACATGATGAGCGACCACGCAGCAATGTTACGTTGCTCGAAGTGCCATATCAGTGGCGGGATGCACAGGATCCATGCTGGGAAAGCAAGTGCGGGCAGAAGAAGGGCAGAGGCGTAGAGAGGGATCTGGTCCGTGGACATGGATGCGTGATAGAGGCAAAGAAAAGCTCGATGTTGTGCAGTGCTTCCTTCGAGCAAATACAGAAGCCTGAGCTAGAGGGAAGTGACGAGGTGGATGCAAGTTGAGCTTCTCTGGAGCACTTGAAAGGCCCAGACCAGATTGCTGGAGTTGGTTTGGCGGATGTGTGAGAAGGCTAAGAGGTCTTTGGTCTCCGGATCTCTTCCGTGAAGCGTCTGCTCTACCGGGAAGTGTATGGGCAGGAAGAAATGTAGAAAGAAAGATGAAGGAGAGAATATAAGGATAAGAGAGAGCGAAGGGAAGAAATAAAAAAAATTAGTCTATGTATTGGAAGGCGACCGTATATTAAGCTCTATTGTGAATAGAGAATCAAGTTTCAATAACACTCAATTATTTACCCCTGTTCCAGGCGCCGGTGAGAGAAAAGCTCTCGACGGTGCCATGGCTGCGATTATTTAGCTTTACTGTGTCAATAGACGAAAACCATGACTCCTAGTGCTTAAGTGCTCGCTATAGATGTTGTTTGACAGGCGGTAGTAGCCAGTGGGGTGTGGTGGCACTGAAACATGATGGCTTCCGCATTTGGGTCTGAATAGAAAATTGAACGCAGGCACAGTTTTTGAATAGAAAAATCAATTGAAACACAGTGGACAGACAGACTGAATGAGGTTAAGACTCATAAATGCTATCTGTGCACACCCTTTTGCACGGAAAGGGGCCCCAGGACAGCAACTTCTTCGGCCCCACGATCTTGGATACTCGCGATAGTTCGCATCCGGACCATGATATGAGTCAACTGCATGCCACATAAGTAATGCCTCGAAGGACCATATAGCGCCTCTACGTAAATCCGATGATTGGTGACTTTTCACGGAATCCATGCACCATGATAATACCTAGGAATACTGGTACGTAAGGGCCGGTGCTATTCATCATCCCCTATATACCAAGCGCGACTTCAGTGTAGATCATGGAAAACGAAATGTTCAGCAAAGTTTGATTCGTAACGTGCTGAGGACATTTGTGGTAAGCTGGAAGAGATGAAGAAGTTCGGGATCATACAATTATCTCAAAAGGGTTAGTTGGTGACGTAAGAGTAAGAATGCGCTTACCAAGTCAAGCCCTCATCGCATTCCATATCTCAGCATGACTGCTTCGATGCCTGACATGTGAGCGGTTCAGCTCAATCAATATGTATCGCGGCGCTCTGTGTTACTTTGTCGAACACGGATTCATGCGCCCCTCCGTACTGTCAGTCTAGCTTCGCTGTCGAAGCGGTAGCCTCCTGGACAACGCGCCAAACTTGCCGCCTTCCGTCATTACCTCTTCCACGGCCAAGATGGCCGACAACGCGCCCGCCGATGGCCATGCGACCGGCTCCCAAATACATCCTCTTCTTCGACAAAGGATGCTGAATCGCGCCGCGACATTTTCGGAAGGCGCCCCTCCTCTGCCACCTCTAAACCGGCGGCGAAGTTCCGTCTTCTCTGAACAATCCGGCACGCGACAGTCCTTTCGATCATCTACCGACAACCTCCTCAGAAATGTTGGGAATGACAAGGAATCAGTGTCGCCTTCGGAAGAACCATCGTTCTGGCATTCTGCGCCATTGGCCTTTGCGATCCTACCAGCTGTTGGCGGGTTGCTCTTCCAGAACGGTAGCGCAGTCGTAACAGACACTCTACTCTTGGGCCTGGGATCAATGTTTCTCAACTGGTGTGTACGGGGGCCTTGGTATGTTATGTCCACATATTGTAGAAATGTTCAAAGCTGATTACCCCGCCCATAGGGATTGGTACCATGCCGCTCAGCAGGTTCTGTATGTGGAAACGCACGAAGACCAGTACGACGACATCATCGTAGAGGAAGACGAGGGGAGCGAAGCACAAAATGATGACGAGCGTCCAACTTCCCCCGAACCTACTAGCTCTGAGGGGGAACCGAAAGAGAATAAGGATAACACCCAAGCTGAGAGCAAAGGCCAGAAGGCTGCGGCGCGTGAATTAGCGAGAGAAGAGATCCTCGCCTTGATTGCTTGCTTTGTTGGGCCGTTATTGGGGGCTTATCTACTTCATGCTATACGATCGCAGCTCACTCGACCAGCCGAGGGTTTGGTATCAAATTACAACCTTACAATCTTCGTTATGGCCGCGGAGGTTCGACCATTCTCGCACATCATCAAGATGAAACAAGCACGCATGATTCATCTTCAACGCGTAGTCAGGAGAGATGCAGCAGATCGCTGGACAAGGGTAGATGCACAAGAGATATTGAAACGATTATCAGCAGTCGAGGCCAGATCAGAGGAACCTGTTACAAACAATGACATCGAGACTGCGAAGACAAGTGCTTTTGTTCGCCAGGCTTTACAACCTCAGCTAGATGCTCTAAATCGGGCTGTACGACGATATGAGAAGCGCCAGGCTGCGCAGTCCATCCAGATCGAGGCCCGCTTTGGGGAGTTTGAAGCACGACTCCGAGATGCTCTTTCCTTGGCTGCTGCGGCTGCGAGGACGAGCCAACAACCAGGAGTGGTATCCATGTTGTTTACTTGGCTCGTTGGCATCCTTACTAGTAGTTTCCAAATGGGAGTGGCCATTTTAATGTATCCTTTCAAGACAGCGGTATACATTACTGAGATGTGTAGGAGCTGGTTCACTAGGAGGGAGCCGCAGCCCCGAAAAAGGCTGAAAGGCCAGAGTAACGGGCATCAGACAGTGTCGACTTCCAAGTTACAATCTAGAAATAGTAGATGATATATGCCATTTCATCCATACTGTTAATCCTTTGAAATATAGTTGGGAAGCTCAGCTTGTGTTAGTGGTTGTAGGTTCCGTTCTGCAGATAGTCGAATCCTCGCCTATATATGCAGGGCCCATTCCTTCCTGCAGGTATACAAATGAACACCACCCGATTCTCCGGTTTGTACTTTTAGGGTAAGCCGAGCAACCGTCCATGTCGGGTTACCAACAACCTCGGGGAAGATAATCCATCCAGTATTTGACAGCTCTGCGGGCGTCTTATGCCGTGTAGCGTTAACCCCACTACCCCACCATTTTACGACGTTGATCTCTAACCGCTATATAAATGGGGCCTCTGGGCATGCCTCGCTCCATATATTCCTGCCACTCTTATTTTAGTCTTTACTGAGTTCCTGATTGTCATCAGTTGTTTTTGTCCCCGCCATGCCCTTACAATCTGACGTCGTAGTCAACGCTGCAAAGTTCGATCGCTCGACGATAGATAAGAAGACTAACGACTTCAATGATAAATTGATCCAAATTTGGAAGGATGGTCCACGGTGGTACGAGGTACTATCGCAATGATATTGTCTCATTTCCCCAACGAACTAAGTCACCGCTACTAGGTCGGCGCTGCAGAATACCGGAAGCTGAGATGGGAGGGGAAGACCCCTCTACCAAAACCAGTGGTACTCCCTGAGGGAATCAATGGAACAATACCATCGCGTGATGCTGGTAGAGACATCCCTTATAGAGTTTTCAAGCCTGCGAGCGGAGTTACCAAAGGAATCCATATGCATATTCATGGCGGAGGCTGGGTTCTGCAATCCGAAGCCTAGTATGTCCGTGAACGCCTCTTAGCGACTGATACTAACTTGCACAGTCAAGATACTTATCTCAAATACATGGCCGACAAATGTGATCTAACAGTGTTCTCAGTAGGGTACAGGCTTGCCCCTGAGGATCCCTGGCCAGCAGGAGCTAATGACTGCTATGACGCCGCCAAATGGCTTATCAAGAATGGCAAGGAACAATTTGGAGGAGAGCTAATGTTCACTGGTGGTGAAGTACGAGATCCATGTCCTATACGTTCTAAACAAACTCCTGACTTTGACGCTATAGTCAGCTGGTGGCCATTTGGCCGCACTCGTTGCACTCTATTTACTGGACGAAGTGCCCTCATTCGCTTTCAAAGGACTCTTGCTCCACTTCGGCTGTTACGATCTCTCCGGGTTTTTGCCTATGGTTGAACATCATGAAAAGGCACTCGTCATAGATCTTGATGTCATGCAAAAGTATATTGAGGCATTGCTTCCCAATACAACCATTGAGCAGCGCCGTCATCCATCGATTTCTCCCTTCTTCGCAGACATTCGGGGGAAGAAGTTACCACCAGCTTTGTTTACTTGTGGCAGTGAAGATCCGTTGCTAGATGATACTGTATTCATGGGCGCCAAGTGGCAGGCTTGGGGTAACGAGGCTATAATTAAGATTTACAATGGCGCGCCCCATGGGTTCGTTCAATTTGTTCCCGGGGTCATTGATCAAGTCCAAGAGAGCTTGGATGATACTGTCACCTTTGTAAAGGAGAAGATCGCTGCATAGATATACATGAGTGAACCGGGAGCAATTGCTATCAAATGAAGATTATTTGCTAGAAGGGTTTCATGCCCTGTCAAGGATGATTTGAAAAGGTACTTGTTTTAGTGTCACAAGTGTGTATATATATGCACACTAATCCTCACCAAATATACCGGAGAGTTATTCCAAAAATGTACTAGCGTCGATTTTACCGGTGCATTGATCGTCGGTCCTCCAAAACCTTAGATAACCATCAATCTTCAACGGACCTTCCTTCGCCGTTGCACTCCGGAGTACTTTGAGAAAAATGTCCTGACAAAATCCAATTTCCAGAAGCTGACAATATGGAGGCAAACGGTAGCCCTGAAAGGCGCCGAATCGCCATGTATCGGCGGGGTTCTAATCTCAGCGAGTATGATCCCATACCTTTCTTTTGAGATACCGACAGAGCACTACGAAGAAAGTCTATTGTCACGTCATGTGGTCGCTTTCTACTACTGTGTCTTCGAAAAATTTGCTTCTCCACTGCACATATATACGGAAAGACGAAATTTAGCCACTAACAAGTTTTCCAGAGCGAGCTTCATGACCGACGTAGAGATGGCACAGGACGAGGTGATCGAGCTCCGCCCCATGAACCCTCCAACAATACCTGGACACCAGCTGACGACAAGAATCCAGGTTTTCGCCGGTCCCATGTCCGAGAGCGTGCCGACGAGCATATCCTCCTTCGCCCATCGCCGACCACGGGCCGACTCGACTGCTAGCTTCACATATTATGATGAGGACAGGGACTCTGAGGATGGTATAGAAGAGGAAGCAATTGTGGAAGAATATGGCGATATTGAATACGACGACGATTTCGAGGATCATATACTTGACAGTGTTGAGCAGGGTGAGGCACCGAGAAGAGCAAGACGGAAGTCGTCAGGATTTTCTAGGAGATCCGTGGAATCACGAAGGTCCGTGGACGCACCCCTCTTACGTAGGCAGTCCACGACATCGAGTGCAGGTTCTATGGATGGTTGGAGAGGAAGACGAGTCAGCCAAAAAATATACATACTTAGCGAGGACTTGACTATCGTGGTCGCCGGTTTTAGGACGTCCTCTCTGGGGTTTGCAGCGTACATAGTGCTCTGTACAATCACTGCCGGAATAGCATGGCTCCTTTTGCGCTGGCTGCCACGTTGGAGAGTGGCATTGACAGGAAAACCCACCCCCCTCAAGGAGTGCGACTGGGTGGTTATCGAAAATCAATGGGGGGAGTTTGCTGTTCAAGAAGTGGATCAGCAGAGCTATGGACGCTCCCTCTCAACAGTTTTTGGCGACCTTGAAAAGGTCCACAGGGAACATTATGATGAAGATTCGGACCCTGTTATCAAGCACCTACGATCCCTGGACTACAGGTACATCCGCTTTTGCTACCACCCTGTGCGGGATAAATTTATTGTAGCAAATACCTGGAAAGACCCCGCCTGGACTGATGTATCAGCACTTCGAGAAGGCCTTGATAGCGAAGAACGGGACTACCGTGAACTCGTATTCGGGCGAAATATGATAGATATCGCAGAGAAGTCTGTGGGTCAGCTACTCGTAGACGAGGCTTTTCATCCCTTCTACGTTTTCCAGATCGCCAGTCTCATACTCTGGTCGCTGGATGAATACTATTACTACGCAGCTTGTATCTTCTTGATATCTGTGGTCAGTATCACAACCACACTCATAGAAACTAGGGCGACTATGAAGCGTCTACGAGAGGTTTCACGGTTCGAATGCGAAGTGCGTGTGCTTCGAAATGGATTTTGGAGACACGTCGATTCTGGAGAATTGGTTCCTGGAGACGTTTATGAAGTCACAGACCCATCACTGTCCCAGCTCCCTTGTGACAGTCTCCTACTCTCTGGAGATTGCATCGTCAATGAGAGTATGCTCACAGGCGAGTCAGTTCCCGTGTCAAAGATTCCAGTCACAAACGAGTCCCTTGAATTACTGGACCTGAGCGCTTCAACAATTCATCCAGAAGTTGCAAGACATTTACTCTTTTGCGGTACGAAATTGATTCGCGCACGAAGACCCCATGATGATGGGGATGATGAAGCTGCAGCATTAGCCATGGTGGTTCGAACCGGCTTTAACACTACTAAAGGCGCCTTGGTTCGATCAATGCTTTTCCCTAAGCCATCGGGTTTCAAGTTCTATCGAGATTCATTCCGATACATATCAGTCATGGCATTTATTGCCATGATAGGATTTATTGTATCATTCATCAACTTCATGCACCTCGGACTGGCCTGGCATCTGATCGTTGTCCGCGCACTAGACTTGATAACGATTGTCGTTCCTCCAGCTTTGCCAGCAACGCTCACAATTGGAACAAACTTTGCGCTCTCGAGGCTCAAGCAGAAGCAAATCTTTTGCATCAGCCCACAGCGCGTTAATGTTGGTGGAAAGCTGGACGTTGTTTGTTTTGATAAGACTGGCACCTTGACAGAAGAAGGGTTGGATGTTCTGGGTATTCGAGTGGTGCAACGACCCGATAACAGATTTAGTGACATACTCACCGACCCAATTGATATTCTCCCTTCGGCACCTTTTGAACGGGATCCAACCGTCGATTACTCGGTACACAGGGCCGCATTGTACACAATGGCTACTTGTCATTCGCTTCGTTCAATCGACAACGAACTCGTAGGCGATCCACTTGATGTGAAAATGTTCAACTTCACTGGCTGGAGCTTCGAGGAGGGAGAGCAAAGACAAGGCGCTGGAGACGAAGACGCAGATCAAAAGTTGTCACCTTCCGTTGCCAGGCCGCCTCCTGGTAGAGAATTTGACATTGATGATCCTGAAACCAATCAAAATAGGAAACCCGTTGAACTTGGGGTCCTAAAATCGTTTGAATTCGTCTCTCAACTTCGGAGGGCTTCTGTCATCGTGCGCCAATTCGGATCGAAAAGCGGCCACATATATGTCAAAGGGGCGCCTGAATGCATGAAAGCCATCTGCCGCCCAGACAGCTTCCCAACGGATTACGAAGACTTACTTGCGTACTATACCCATCGAGGATTCCGCGTCATTGCATGTGCAACAAAAACGATCGACAGATTGAATTGGCTCAAGGTTCAGAAGATGAAACGTGAAGAAGCAGAGAGTAAGCTCCAGTTTGTCGGCTTCATTATCTTCGAGAACAAATTGAAGGAAAGCACCACACCAGTAATTGAGGAATTGGAAAGGGCGAACATTCGAAAGGTCATGTGCACTGGCGACAACATTCTAACTGCAATTAGCGTGGCTCGCGAGTGCAGCTTGATCAACAAGACTGCTCACTGCTTTGTGCCACACTTCATCGAAGGCGATTCACGTACTGCCTTGGCGAGACTCAGCTGGGAGAGTGTTGACAACCCAGTTTTCAAACTCGATGAAAACACCTTAAAACCTCTTCCTCCACCAGCGGATACAGATGTATCCCTACCATATGACATTTCGAATCTACGAAACTATTCTTTGGCAGTGAGTGGCGACGTTTTCCGCTGGGTCATCGACTTTGCCTCTGAGAAGGTTTTGCGGGAGATGCTTGTTTGCGGGCAAGTCTTTGCCCGAATGTCGCCAGATGAGAAGCATGAGCTGGTGGAGAAACTCCAGAGCATAGACTACTGCTGCGGCTTCTGTGGTGATGGTGCTAATGATTGCGGCGCACTGAAGGCTGCTGATGTTGGCATTTCCCTCTCCGAAGCTGAAGCATCCGTTGCTGCTCCCTTTACTAGCCGCGTTTTCGACATATCGTGCGTACCACAAGTCATCAAAGAAGGTCGAGCAGCGCTTGTCACGAGCTTCAGTTGCTTCAAGTATATGAGTTTGTACTCGGCCATCCAGTTTACCTCAGTCAGTTTTCTATACGCCTCAGCATCGAATCTTGGCGACTTCCAGTTTCTTTTCATTGATCTACTGCTCATCTTGCCTATCGCGATCTTCATGGGCTGGTCCGGGGCTTACCCGCAGCTCTCTCGCAAACGACCAACTGCCAGTCTTGTATCGCGCAAAGTTCTGACGCCGTTGTTGGGTCAAATTGTTATATGCATATTTGTCCAGTCCATCGGATTTGAATATGTCCAACAGCAATCCTGGTACCAACCTCCCATCGTCGACAAGAATCATTCGAATTCGTTGAACTCCCAAAACACCACACTGTTCCTTTTGTCTTGTTTCCAATACATTCTTTCCGCCGTGGTTCTGAGTGTTGGGCGTCCTTTCCGACAACCCATGTCACAAAACCTTCCTTTTGTGATAACGATGTTTATTACCTTGGCTATAACTGTTTACATGTTATTTGACCCGGCTCAGTGGATCATGAAACTCATGGAATTAACCTACATGGACCCTGGATTCAAGTTCTTCATAATGGCTTTGGGCCTAGGAAACTTTGCAATCGCGTACATGAGCGAGAAGTTTGCGTTGCCGATGCTAGCGAAATGGATTGGCATCATCAAGATCAAGATCAATCCTAAGTGGAAAAAGACAAGAAAACAGTATAAAGAGATACTCGAGGGTATGAAGAGTTAATGGCATCATAGCTGTACTAGATGATAAGGCATGATGTACTTCGCGGTACGAGTGTCCGGACGCGGATAGATTCGCATGCTTGTATATAATCTGTGCATTGCTGCTGCACCCAAGCCTTGCATATTTGGCATTGTATGAAAAGTTCTATGTATTATCTGCTTTTCGTTTACTTGCATCCTGTCTATATGTAGAGGCGTATTCAATTCCTGCTGTCCAACTGTAAATGTGCCTTTCCCGCACCTCCTGCCCAACGAGTCTCAAGTGCCAAATGATGTCGTGGAAAGATTTGCCAGGGGCCTACATATTGAAGTTATTGTTTTGTTTGAATTCAGTGCTAGTGGCGAGTCACTCCAAGTAAGACGTCTTGATGTAAGAATAGAGCGAAAAAAATACAATTCGCTCAAAATTAATTCATCATTCATACTGACTTATAGGTCAACGTAACTTTCGTCTGCCCCATAGCTATGAGACCATCATCAATGTCCTTCGGTTTTCGTAAATCAGATAGTAATAAATCCCAGGATATACACAGAGTCAATCCATGCAAAATAATCCCGCCCAAGAACCTGATTCGTGATAAAAACCCCGAGCGCCTTACTGCCATGTTTAGGAGATAAAATATGAAAAGCCTGAATAAGAACACATCTAGAAAGGTACAATGCCTCGCATTCCTGAGGCCACGGTTTGCATCGATAGTTTTTGAAGGTATAGCACTGATATGCCGAACGGTATGAAACCTGTGCTTATAGAATCTTCTTTAGCGCGTCCTTTTGCTGCGCTGTCAATGATGTTGGAAATTTGATGCGGACGGCGACAACAAAATCTCCACGTTCTGTAGGTTTCTTGCTCTTTGGCATCCCGAGGCCAGGGAAACGCTCTGTAAACGTTGGACCTGTCGGTCCACTGCTGCTAACGGACAGCTGCCTCCCATCGATTGTTTGAACAGTACGTTTCCAGCCTGTAAGGGCTTCTTTCAATTCGAGTTCGATAGTGTGCTTAATGTCGTCCCCTTCGCGGGTAAAGAGCGGATGCGGTTTCTTAGTCATTTGTTAGTATCGTATCTAGAAGTTTGGGGTAGGAAGTAGTAAGTGAACTCACCTCTTGTACAATAAAATGTAGATCTTGCGTTCCTCCTTCGACTTGGTCGCCGACATCCGAGAATTTGATCTTGCTACCGGCCTTGAGACCTTTTTTGATCGGAACTTCCAGGATCCGATCCTGAATGCTTTGTTTACCCGCTGCATCATAGGTCTTTCGCTTGATCTTCATCTTTTTAGTGGCACTATTGAAGATTTCTTCGAGAGAGACCGGTAGCGGCTTCTCCACGACTGCGACCTCGGGTGTTGGAGCCCTCCTCCCACCATCGAACCTTGACCCGCCGGGGCCCCTTCTCGAATGGAATGAACCACCCATCCCGCCAGGCATGCCTCCCATTCCGAACCCTTCAAACCCCCCAAAGTCGTCGTCAACCCCGCCGCCGCCCATCTTGGCTCCTCCTCCTCGCAGGAACTCAGAGAATATGCTTTCCGGGTTGGAGAAATTGAAACCACCACCGCCGCCTCCCCCAGTGGAGAAGTGGTAGGTTCGAGTGCCACCAGGCATGCCACCTGAGCCGGTAAATGGGAAGCCACCCCCTTCGAATGGGCTCCCACCAGGTCCACCGCCGGTTTCGGGAGGAGGTGCGCCGCCACGCAATAGGAACTCGAGGCCGAATTGGTCATAAGTCTTGCGTTTTTCGGGATCTGAGAGAATCTCATAGGCTTGTGATGCTTCTGTAATGGGTATTTGTTAGTGGGCATATCTTGAACAAGTACATAGGATGTTGCCTTACCTTTGAACTTCTCGGCTGCATTTGGGTTGTCTTTGTTCTTGTCCGGATGCCATTTCAAGGCTGCTTTGCGGTATGCCTTCTTGATCTCATCTTGAGTAGCGGAAGAGGATATTCCTGTGAAAGTATGTGAGTGAACGGCTCTTGGTAATGTGGAAGACTGGGCAGGCTGTGTGGATGAGGAGGGGTAGGCAGGATACAGGGTAATGCTCACCTAATTGATCGTAGAGCTTGGTCTCTTTGACCATTGTGAACTGCTGAGACGAAAATTAATACAAGTCGATGTATCAAATCGGGTTGTTTAGAAGAAGGCTGCGTGGTGCAGTAGGGTGGACGATCTTTAAGCTTGAAGTTGAGGAAGAGTCTCCCCACCGTTTGTTGGCTCGAGCGTCGGATCTTGACCGCCATCGCCAAAGACGTCAGAGCTAGCCTCACGTGGAAACTTCGAGAAGGTTCGATCGAGTGAGAGCACAACACCAATCGAGCAAAATCATGTGGAATGGAAATGAAGGTGTTTGTTTATTTGTGTTTTGATGGTTTCAGCATTCATTCAAACTCGACTATGGACAGCAATCGCATATGCCACACTCATCACCCCGGTCATCCACCCCTGCTAAGAGAATTTGATGGCGCCAAACACCACCGTGCCCAATCCTGAACGCCGTCCGACACGCTGTTTGTCAGATGCTACAATACAGAGCATGATCCAGAGAATATCCCATTGCTCCATGCCATTTTGCATACCAAGAGACCGCTGCTATGATTAACTTCACCGCATTTTCCAGTTTTTCTTCACGCAAGGTGAGAATTGACCTGTCACCTGTTTTAGTACGGCTTCTCAATCATCGGAGTCGCTCTCCTCTACTTTCGCACGCTTCTTGGCTTCCTTGTCTGCCTTCTTCTTCTCCTTTTTCTCTTTCTTTTCCTTCTTCTTTCGCTTCCGCTCCGCCTCCTCGTCCTCATCCTCGTCTTGAGCCTTGCGCTTCTTGGATTTGACAGCAGCATCAGCAACCGCCTCTTCGTCAGCAGTAATACCAGTGGATGGGATTGGAGGAGCAGCAAGAACTTCAGAAGCTGCTGTTGTTTCCCCTAGAGTAATCGCCGGGGTCTCGCCATTGCCGCTGTAATCCTTGTATTCCGTGTTCCACTTGGCCGGTGTCTTCTCATTTGGCCTTCCAAATTTCTATGATTCAGGTAAGCAGGAATTTAGAGCATTGAGAGGTATGGAACATACATCAAGTTGGCCAGTTTCCTTCATCTTTTTCTTCTCGGTGGCCACGGGACCCATACCCCACCTCCGGGGATACAAATCTCGCTCCATGATGCAACGCTTGATTCTGGCAACCACACCGTGATCACATGAAGACATTTCGACTGCAGACATCTGGGCATATGCTAGAGCTATAGCCTCACCCTTAGTAGTCATGAGAACAACCTCCTCATGGACTTCGATGCCCTTCTCTAGGAGGGAGTTAGTACTAACCATTGTGAATCTGAGTTTTCTGACTTACCAAAACGAAGAAGGCCAGGAATCATGAGCTTGGCTCCATAGCAGATAGCATTGACGGAGCTGTCCTTAACGACAATACGCTTATAGCTGGTTAGGAGTGTTTCCAAGGGCGAGATCACTTGTCGGAGGTAGGACTCGTCTCGGTTATTGTCCTGAAGCCATTGAGCATCGAGAACATCATGGAGTGTGACCATTCCCTTGGACTCATCCATCGCTCCACTACGAACACGTCGAAGCTCCTGCATATGGGCACCAACTCCGAGCAAAAGACCCAAATGAACGCAAAGGGTTCGAATATAAGTTCCTGCTTCACAGCTGACCCAGAAAACACCCAGTTGCCGCTCGTTGTCGAACTCGTACAGCTTGCTTTCATGGATGGTTCGAATTCGCAACTGTCGCTTGACGGCGGAAATGAGGGGAGGTCGCTGGAACAGGGCGCCGGTAAGTGTCTCGAGGGCACGCGCAAACTGTGCCTCCCCACCAGGTAACTTGTCATGGAGCCGTATTACACAAACGTACTCCTTTCCAGCGCCCTGTTGGGACTTAACGAGGCGCGTCGCGCGGTCAATGCAGACGATGAGACATCCAGTGACTTTGGGATCGAGAGTACCACTGTGACCAGTCTTCTCCACTCTGCGGATGAATTAGTGGAACCTTCGTATAAAGACCAGTAGCTAACCTACCTCAGAATCCTTTTGATCCAAGCTACAACCTCATGGCTAGATGGATTTGAGGGCTTGTCAAGGTTGATCACACCGGAGCTGATGTATGACTTAAGATCGCGAGCATTGGGTGCACATCCATGGGGGATTGGCGTGAAGTGTGCTGTGCGGACGAGCACTACATTCAAAGTTAGGAGAGCTTCCGCATAAAGCTATCAGAGGTGCATACAGTCGTTGTAGTTTTTCAGGAGCAACGGCCAGTCGCTCGTGTCGATAGCCGGAGCAGAAGCTTGAGGCTTGATCGTATAGTCGGCATCAGCTTTCACGAGGGCCATGGTGCGCGACTTTATCTTGAGGCAATTGGCTGAGAAAGCTCGAGATGGGGGTTGTTGGAGAATTTCATCCACAGTCAAAATTTACTAGCTTCCGGGCCGAACTTATTCCGGTACAAGTACCAAAAAGGATTAGTCTAATAATCACATGACCAACCTGTGCGCTCTCGGGAGAACATCGCTTTCCCTTCTATGAGCTTATCTAGCGATTATGCACAAACATATGCTTCGTTCCCAGATGCCTCCTCACCCCATTCAACGTTTGTCAGCATTTGTTGAATTCTGCAACTGTTTCCTGGCTTGGACCAACCCTCTCATCTAAAAGCAAGCATTCTCGCTCGTCATTGGTCGATAGGGAGACTTATACTCCGTAGGTCTAGTCGAAAGTTATCAGCATCCCACCGGCCCCCAACTTTATCGAAGCTTGGTTATATCCCCCCTAGCTCTAGAGCGCGAACGTGGCCTGCCCTAACTTTACTCCGGACCGTCATGGATAGCCAATCCTTCGTGATTGCTCATTGTCCTGATGGCACCTGATGAAGAAGAGAACACGAATGTTTCATGTTCCTTCGGCAGACAGAATACCCATGTTCTGTCCTGGATGCCACGGTGATGGTGACAAAGATCAAAGAAGATCTTCATCTCGAAAAACCATCATGATTTGCGGCGACCATCGTTTGTCGAGCGCGTTCGATAACCTACGATCAAGCGGTGCATGATCCAAGGAAACAGGTATAATTATGCATGGATTTCATATCCATACATTTCATCGTGGATCGTGCCATATAGAATTTCCGCGGCCGTACTCCTTGGTGTTTTCGGGTGCTCATTTGGCATGATTTTCGCAAGCGAATCCCACCCAAATTACTTTATCGACGACTGGATGGCGACCAACGTATTGACAAGCGTCGACAGCGTGGACGTGATAAACGCAGCCGCAGCCCGGGTATTTCTCTACTACACGAATACACATCTCGGCTGCCAGTGTGGCCTGTGGTTGTCGATTTTGCGCTAGAGGAAGGTTTCGCTAGCTGAGGGGCAGAAGTTGGAGCGAAAGAAAAAAGATAGAACCAGAAACTTCAGCGTGAAGTGGTAAATTCTGAGGACACTGTGTGGTGATAGTATGTCACTATGCGTACAAGAAACGTTCCGGCGACAAGAGCATATATGAAGAGTCTGTACGGTTGGATCTTGCTAGGCAACTGAGGGCGGAGTCCGCAGTCCGAATAGATATAACCCCTGGTGCCTGGACTTTTATTCATTCGCGATTGCGTATCCTCCCCCCACATCATGGAAGACTCCACAGCTGAAAGAGAGCCATCTGACAGTCTTGGAGAACCATGGGCCTGCGGCGAGACCATGTTAGGGAAAAGGAGGGCCGGCATTAGGCAAACGTGGCCACGAGCATTGCGTAAATGACTGCCGGCATACGGACGAGAGCCTCGAAGAACGAATGGGATACTCAGCCGTTTCTCGATTAAAAAACCCTGTTTCACTTGGTGATGCGGCGGTGCTTGTCATTGAGCCTTCAAGAGGTTTGGTTTGCTGGAACAAGCCAAAAGAGATCATCGACTTGCAGGAGCTGGGTGTCAACATAGACGACTAGGGTTCGTCAGCACGGCCATTTAATTTCGAAAGAGCGAAAGATATTGTAGGAGAACGACTATGCCAGCAATATGCAAGAGGAAAAACCGCTGAGACTCGTAAGAGCTCGCACATTGCTCGCCTTGCGATCAGTGAGATTCCCGACGCCGGTTTAATCCATACATAGCGAGGAAAAGGCGGTACATGGGTCGGCGAGGTCTGTATAACGTTCGATTCCCATCATTGCGGAGCGACTAGAGTGAATGGGCAAAGCAGGGTTCAGGATGTGGTCTCATGACATCAGCCCTAACGCTCTCGGCGCCGCTCAGCCGCCCTCCAGCACCCAAACTTCCCTCCATCGTACTTAAAACTCAATCTTACCAATTTGTCAGAAGCCAATCAACCGGGTTTCCGCCGGAGTCGGTATTATCAAGACCCAGTCTGAGTATATGATTTGCCAGACAGCTCGTTTCAAAGAAGGACCACAGCAATGGGTTTGACCCAGGCAATTGGATACCCTCTGAGGCGTAGCTAGTCAACAAACATATCTTGACTCGGTTTGGGGCAGATGCGAACTAGAACTCCGTGGAATGCTCGACTGTATCCTTATGGGGTAATTCGACATGCTTATACATCAGATCCAAAATGGTATTATCACATCCGATACACCCTCATGATCGTTGCCAGCATTAAGGCGATCATTTCAAGGCGCAGTGAGGGTAATGGCGGAAGGTGGCCGAGTCATTGTGGCTGTCACTGTAGTGCTGGAGTCATAGCTCGCGGCACTTTCTATTTTTGAAGCTCCGAGGAAGCCGTACGTCTCCCTTATTGCTCATAGATTACACGTTTAGATCTATATCGTACCCGAAACAATGTCTCTAAATGACGTCTTCAAAGGTACCGTAGGCTTCTTAATAAGGAAGTCGCCGCCATGAATCTATAAATTCATAAATGGTTAGGGTATCCATGGACTGCTAATGCCTAGAGAATGCTTGTCACCACGTGGCCAATTCGTCCCATAAGGTTTAAGTACCCTCTAGGCTTGACGGGTACGGCTCGCACCTTGTCACCTTGTGCTGCTGACACTGATTTCTCGCTTCTACCCATATTTTTACTTGGTCAAGTCTAGTTAGAATTCCGCTTCGTTTGTCGGGACAACAAATATCAATCTGATACTTTACACCTACTTATTCCGCGGGAACCGGAGTCAAAGTGCCCCCGAGTGGCAATTCTGGCCTCTCGATGACGACCAAATCCGGTACTACCAATAGTCTTCCGGATACTCCGCGGTATATTCGCGTCGAACCCTAGTATACGAAGCTACCGTTCCCATACGCAGAAGGGATAGGCAGCAACCTGTCGCAGAATTTCCCAAAGTGATGCAGGGCCTCGTATAATGTGTATACGACCGTCTTAGAATTCGCATTTGTTAGACTTCTATCGAAAGGCCTAGAAGTTGAACTTCAAGTACACATGTCCCGGAGTAAATTTGAATGATCGATGTAGTTTTCCGTTGCTGTGGTCTTAGGGTCCGATTTGCTCATGACGAATGTGCATTCGTCACTTCTTGATATTGATTATGTGGCACATCAGGGGAACGAGCATACCGAAGTAGGCCCAGAGTGCCTTTGTAAACAGACCCTCAGTCGATAGTTACGTAGCAACACTACTCCATACTGTCAATCTAAGAACCCATTACTTCATACCGCACATGAAATAGCTACCTTGGCCCGCCGTTGAGCGCGACAAGGACGACAAAGAAGTCATCTCTCCTCTACAGTGATAATCCTTACCCCCAAAAACGCCTCACTTCCGTATTTAGCGCGATAAAATCAATCATTCGGACAGCGTAGAGTGTGTGAATGCACTTGTTCCTCATTTATCCAAACTCAATACGTGTTACCATTCGATCCAAGGATGGAATACCATCTTGGGGATTCCTAAGCGGTAACTGTATCTACTCAGACTCACTCTGGCTTGTACCCTCCGACTCCCCTTCAAAGAAAGAATTTTTAGCGTTTTCTCGGAGTTAACATCACTCGGCGAGAAGGGAGCCTTCACATAAAACCCATATCTTTGCCCTTCGATTGAAGGACGCTTCACTCTCCATCATCTTTACCCTAAAGGCATTAACAAAGATTCGATTTTTCACTTCCCTCTTCGAAGTTGCACGGTGGGGGATTACCATCACTCTACTCCATGAAGCCCCCTCTCATCACCTCATCGCAGCAAGTTCACCAAAGATCCCTCTCCAATCACTTCACTGAAATTGCCCAATGACGCAAGGTCCACGTAGCACGGCAGCTCTTTCACCAGACCCTATCTATAAGATTCGGTCCTCTCTCTCACCTTGGTCTGGCTTTTCTTCCTTTCCTCTTCAACCCGCGTCTGTGGTAGATTGAAAAAGCATTAGCTACGCACAGCTCTCCATCGATCCCACCCACTCACTTCCAAGCATAACCAGTCATTAATACAACAATGCCTCCGAAAAAAGCCTCGGCTGCCGCTGATGGCGCATCGAAGCCAGCAAAGGGAGGCGACGCCGGAGGTGACAAGGCATGTCCAGACCAGCCCCCTCGTATCTGCACATGCACAGCAAGAAAAGCTAACAGTGATATATCACAGGGATTCCGATGGACCGCCGAAAATGACCGCCGTGTATGTTACACCTTGACTACCTATCATATCTGATTTCCCTTGTGATGGATCACTTATTGACAAGTCACATCTAGCTCATGATCCTGACCTTTGGTCGAACGCTCTCAACGGATGACTATCATCAGATCGTCACGGCCATGCCCGGTAAGTTCTTTTCGCATTTCATTCTATCATATCATGATCTCGCACAGATACTAACAACAACCCACAGGCTCGAACTATAACGGGGTCCGTATCCGCGTCTCCAAGCTCCGCATCGAGCAACGCAAGCTCTTCCAGAAACTTGGCTGGCCACTTCCATCCGAGAACCAAGGTCCGTCGAGCGCTCGCAAGGCCACTGCTTCTGCACCATCCACTCCGGCCAAGGGCAAGAAGCGCAAAGCTCCAGACGGGTCTACCAACGGTTCCAAGCACGCATACAACAACTCGTCCGACGAAGGCTCCCCGACTCCCACGCCAGGACGCAAGAAAGTCAAGAAGAGCGAGGATGACCTCCTCGCATTCCCAAGCACCACCTTCTCCTCCCCGTCTTCCAAGATTAAGAACGAACCGGATCTCGATTCGGGCGACGCCGAGTTGGACATCTAGATCTAGAGAGCAATGATTTGCTTATCTGGACGCTCAATCTTTTGGGTCACGGTGTTTGGCGAAATTGATGGATGGATGGATTTGGAATGGTGGATGATTCTACTGCTAGCGAACCTCTTATTTGCACTGAGATGGAATGGGCGGTTTTTGTCGAAAGGTGGGAAATGGATATCTGAAGTCTCTGTCCCCCTTCTCGTCTTCTTTCTATGGCTGGCGCTACGTGTGGTACACTGCGTGAAGGTTTCTGTAGGGTCGACCTTGGCCTTCTTCGAACTTTCGGCCAGTAAACCCATGAAAGCGGTGGTGTCTGGGACTGAAGCGCACCCTCTATCATGATTAAAAGTTGGACGATCAAGTAAACGGGGGAGTTCAACAGGAATGACTTTATTTGCACATACATAAACTTCCTCACGTGCGTGCGTGATGTTGAACATACACCCTCCCCGGGTTCCCCTCGTAGCTCCCGAGATAAGGAGTCCACACTCACTTGCAAGACAAAGACACCAGAAGAAGCTATTCAAGGATCACGAGCAACCCATGTCAAAAGGGTGTCTCCATGTATTAAAACTGCACTCTTATCTCACCCGAGCCTCTCCATCCTCCCCCCAAGCTTGTCACCCATGCTACAATACATCAACGACTGTGTCCGTCCATTTCTCCCCTTCCATTGCAAAGTTGGTTGTACTTGAATCAATCTCGATAACTTTAGAAGAAAAACCTGAATAAGAAAATAGAAAGAAGAGGCAATGGAAAGAAAGAAAAGAAGAAAGCAGACGACGAGCCACTTGAGAGAGGAGAAGGAGGATTTGCAAAAGCCAAAATATTTGAGGTTGAAAAAGATGAGAGTAAATGCCATTCCAAATAAGAAAGGCCCAATTAAATTGCCCAATTTGTCTACATCAGATATTGCCTGTAGAGTAAAGGTGGCAAGGAGTTGAGAAACGCAGCAACGTGCAAAAATTGAGTCCGTCTTCATGGAAAAATCGTGCTGAATGACTTTGAAGATATGACACGACTCCAGAAGGGAGGACGAAAAGACGAGACTAAGCATGCTGTATGTGTGTTGCGCTGAGCTAAGCAGATATAGACAATGCTGGGTGGTCATGACGGGGTATCGGGATCGTTATAGTGCGGGGATCTCCCACTGTAACATGGTCTGAGTTTGGCTGATGTACGACAGTGGGTTATGATCGTTGACGTCGATATGCGAGGCACAGAGGCCCCTTCATGCGAATATCTCGTCAGGCCTGGATGGTAGTCGTATGCATATTCGTCGTCGTCGTGTAAGGGTGCTTAAAAGAAGCGTAAAGTGAAGCGTAAGGGATACGCACTATGCTGAAGCAAAGGGCCAAGCCATACCATTCGGCCCATGCAGTGCTAAGACCTGCTGAGTAGACAGGATGCACTCCAAGCAGAGACTCAGTGTGCTTGACCCGCATAGTGACATGCATTGAACCAAGAAAATGAAAGTAGAGAAAAGAGAAAAAATGCCCATGTAACAGTAAAGCCCAAAGTAATACAGTCCACCTCGACAAGCTGAAAAATAAGAACAGGAAGAAAGCCCAATATATTCATCAATGCTTTTTCAGTACCCAAATCAAGATGCGAGATCAGGAGCGCGAACCCCGTAGGTGTAGTCTCTACCGTCGTAGCGTCATTCTTCGTATACGTCGTGAGAGTGATCGATCCTGAGGTGCGGCCATTCTACACCAGGCCGTAATACGTAATCATCTGTATTTCATATCGTCTTCCATCACGTTCTGCGTGGCATTGCCACCTGCGTGTCCCTCCTCCTTAGCAAGCCAATATTTCGTTTAATCATGCTGTTCATTGCCCAACAAGAATTTCAACATTCGACTGCGATGACAACTCGTCGCTGCCCCGATTCTGGTGGCCGTTTTGACGAGCTCGGCTGAAACCAGTGCCGCGTTCTGGGATGGGGCCTCGAGGCTGCCTTGAAGGCAAACCTCGTTCACGAGACTGATCGTCGAAATTTGCACCAAAAGATCGGTGCCCTCCAATGGGGCCTGGGTTCTCCCAAGAGGTCATCTGGCGCAAAGCACGTGGGCTACCGCCTTGGCCAAAGTTGGAGCCGATTTGCATACGCCCTAATTCTCTCTCCAGCAAGGCCTCATCGCGCTGTGTCATCGAACCCGCAGTAGGAGTTCCATTTGGGTTTGTGGAAGTTGAGGTCGTACTAAAAGACAAGCCATCCAAATTTCCACCCAGGCGGCCAATAGGATGGCTCGCAGTCGAAGGCGCTGGAGAAGGAGTATACGATCGAAGGTCCGCATATGATTTCGCTGCACGTAGATTTGGCGCAGCACTTAGTCCGCCAGGTGAATCGGGAAACCCGAGGAGTCCGGAGGTCTGTCTCCCAAACGCATTGTAGAACCCCTCTGAGGCGCGAACGTCGCTAAAGTCCGTGGTTGCGGCACGGTTAAGCCCACGGCGCGGCTGCTCGGTCGGCAGTTGCGGCATAGGCGGGCTCAAGTTTGGATTGTCGTGGACTTTGAAGATGTGGACTTGACGTTGCTCACCCGTACCCTTTGATACATGAGCAAGTCCGAGTTGATGCGCCAGTGTGTGAATAGTGCGTCGTTGACTAGGCGCCAAGGTGGACGGGAAGGTCATGCTCTCCCGATCCGCAGTTTCTTTGAAGAGCAAGAGCTGAGAGTAGAATTGCAGGACTTGAGGATCGTTGAGGTCGACGTCTGGAGGCTCGTTAGCCTGAAAGCCAGAGATGGCGTATTGTAGGTGCTCACCTGGCTTGGACGGTCGGAGGGCGGACACAGGCGATGGCGAGGTAGCAGGAATATGCGAGGTGAGGGAGCTGAACGAAGGCTGCGTTTGTAGATTTCCGGCCATGGGTCGATGTTGTTCCTCCAATTGCCCGCGACGCTCACGCTTCTCACGCTCAATGCGTTCTCGCTCAGCGAGGGGCAGCATCTTCTTGTACTCAACACGTAGCTTCCTCCCATGCAATTCAAAATGATTCATCGTCTCAATGACTTGGGCAGTCTCTTCGGCGGTAGTGAAGTTGGCGAAAGCCAGGCCTCGAAATACGCCATTATCGAAGTGATAGTTGAAGGCGTATGGGAGGGGGAGGCGAAGGTCGGTCATGAGCTGTACCAACTGCTCCTTCTTGACCGCGAACGGAATATTCTTGATGACAATGGCCGTAGGGATGAGCTCCTCATCCGACTCTTGGCTGAAGTTGTCTTGTCGAAGAGAGTGCCCCAGGATTGAGTTGGGCTGTCCAGAGCCCAAACCAGGAAGGGCAAAGCTGGGAATACCGGGCTGGGGTTGATCCAACCAACCCTTTAAAAATTTTGTCAGAGCATGATCTATTGATGTTTTCGATGCAACTGGTGCATTACTTACCGCTGGGAGTTGACTCCGACCTCCGCGACCGGACTGCTTCATTCGGCCGGTGCCCCCAAGAGATGAGAGGGGGTTGTTCTGCGCAAAGGCAGATGTGTTCCAAGCCGGTGTGCCCCCCATGTCGTAACCGTAGCCAGAATGGATGGTGGCATTGAGACGGTCGTTGTAGTTGCGCGGCTGCTCGTAGCCTCGTGCATGATCTTCTGCGGTGTAGAGGCCGCCTGGGGGCAGCTGTCCATATGCGTCAAACTGTCGCGAGGGTTGGCGGTGAAGCGTCTGCTGCTGATGTCGATGAGAGCCCGGGGACCGGGATGAAGGAGGGTCGTACGCCGAGTACATGATGGGCAGAGGGTGCTGGGAGAGAGCTCGACACAGCGGCGATGAGAATTTGGGGCAGGGTCGTGAAGGGTACAGGATCGTTTAGTACATCTAGTGCCAAGGCCAGGCGCGGCGGATCAGAACAGAATAGCTCAGGGACCGGAAACGAGCGAGACGAGGCAGAAGGACAAAGAGACGCGGAGTCCTGAGAGGATCAAAGGGGAATGTCCTGAGCTGTGGCGGCCAAGGAGTGCTGATGGAGCAGCGCAGGTCGAGGTTGGCTGGAGTATGTTTTGGCTAAGGACAGGGTTGTGGGCGGCGGCGGGCCAGCTCCTATTCTCCTTTTGACCCCGTCGTTGGTGGTAATGAGCCGCAGGAGAGGGTGCAGGTGGGTCGGGGATGCGACGGCCTGAGCTACGGCGAGGTGGGCAAATATTATCAGGAGCGTGCAGCACGCGTGGCCGGCACAGGGGGGGTAGAGTGGGTTGGTGGGCGTGTGTGTGTGTGGAGGAGGATAAGGAGGAGAAGGGGGGGTGGGAAGGGAAAGGTGTGGAGGGTGAGGGATGATGGATGGATGGATGGATGAGGGATGAGGGATGAGGGATGCTTCGAATTGAGGTGAAGAAAAAAAACACACACGCACACACAAAAAGGCGAGGGTTTGGATTGGAGACGGTGAGAAAGGAAAGGACCGGTGGGCGTTGCGTTGCTCGCTCGCTCGCTCTTGGGTTAGCTAGGCGGGGGGGAACGGCAACCGGGGCAGTAACGAGGGAGTGGTTGGAGGTGGGAGGTGGGAGATGGGAGATGGGAGATGGGAGTGGGCGGTAGTGGCAGTGGCAGTGGCAGTGGCAGTCAGTAGTAAGTACGGAGTAGAGAGGGTAGGCAGGTAGGCATGTAGGGTTTTAGGGCTAAGGGGGCGGTGGGCAGGCGAACAGAGAGGCGGGCAAGTGGCACTGTGGCAGCTGTAGCGGGTGCCTTTGCGGTGGTAGCGGCGGCGGCAGAGAGCAACAGCAGCAAGAACAGAAGGGGGCAGGAAGGCAGGCAGTGGCGGGCAGTGGCAGGCCAGGCAACGCAGTCAACCCAGGGCAAGGGCCAGGGAACGCGGGCAAGTGCCTGGGGCGATCATCACAACAACCAACCTTTTTCTTTCTCTTCCCAAAAATGTACCCCACAACTAAAGGAGCCATCAAATCCATGACTTATGGAGAGGACAGAGAGCCAACACAAGCCCAAGACAGATATACACACACGTCGTAAGACTGGTCGCCAAAACAGCCAGGTGTCTCTCTGCCCAAGACAAAGACTGAGAAGGATAGGACAGAAGCAGAGAGGACAGAAGCCTCCGTCTGAGTCACCCCCAAGACGAGAGGCGCGGAGAGTGTACAGGGCAACGCCGCTGGGCGAGAGACAGTGAGCGAGAGCAAAAGACAGTCTACGGACCAGCAATAATGGGGCCCCGGGAGGGAGGGATGAGGGTGGTTTGCAAAATGCAGCCTGGGCCATCCCATTGGCCATGATGCACTCTGCTGCAGCTCCTCACCAACTCTCTGTGTCTGTCCCGTCCCGAAGCAATACAATAAAAAAGCCCCCTCCCTCACTCTCGAGGTAGTCTCGTCGTCACGCCAGTGCCTGCGTGCAAGCCAACCAGCACCACGCAATACCTATTATTCCGTACCTTGGTACTGGCGTTTTATATCATTTATCCTGCACGTCCTCCTCCACAACCACAGCATGCCATGCCGCCCCGCGTGCCTGCTCGCCCAACCAGCAACGGCCCCCCCGCGTGGTCGCTCTGGCTACCAGCTACGAGGCCTCGGAAGTACCAAGGTATTTATGCCTATGCCTGATGATTAACATACCCGCTCCATGGGCCACCCCTTCTCCTCTGCCATCCTCTACCACAGTTGCCCTCACAAATCGCTGAAGCCTCCGACGACTCCGGCGGCTGATGGGCAGGGAGGAGAAAGGGCCGGCATTACACCTTTGGATTGGGCGGCCCGTCGCGCGCCGCCATGTGCTAGAAGGCTAGGAGTGCTAGAGTCTTTTTGCTAGAGCGCTCCTCCTTGCCCTCCTTGCCCTCCTCGTAATGGCTGTAGCCCTTTCGGTCCATTAGCACTGGCTCTGTTGTAAAACAACGCCAATGATATCACTGCTCCTCCCCTTGTCTCGTGCCCATTGCTTTTGCTCTGCAACCACCGACTTTATCATGCCAGCCAGGTCAAATGCCATGCTAATGCATCTGCCTCTCCTATTTGCCAGCCCCAATATTGCGCGGGGCTGCGAAGGGGGGGTGGCTCAACAATAATGATGCTGCACCATCAAGCAGTTTGCGGTCAGCAGCTCATGACGGATCTCTGCAACGCATCAGCTGCCACCGCCTTGCCCGCGAGACCGCCTTTGCCACTCTCCGCTTTCCGCATCCTGCTTCTCGCACTTCCGATCTGTGCCTCGTGCGGCTCATATTGGTATCCGGCTTGAAGAATAAAGGAGCAAAAGCTGGAGGTTGGTAGTGGTGATCGGTAAGCTTAAGGCAACCGTGGTGTATGCACCACGAACATCAGTGGCCGTCACGCAAATACCTAGCTCCACAGTCTAGTAATGTAATCTGATATCTATCACATTTTGTCATATGCCCGCGTTCTTTATGGTCACATTGGTGGTTAGCATGCTGCACATGCGCACGAAAGCGGCCACGGCCCATGATTTGAGGGAGCACGGCAGCGAGCACACCCGTGGGAGTTCGCCAGCTCTGCCTCTTCATTCGACCATGCTCCATGCCACACACTGTCATCTCAGCCGCTTCCCAGTGGTCACCTCCGCAGTCCATCAGCTCCTCTTCTTTCCGACTGGCCGGAGACGCAGAGAAACGTCCCAGGATCGCTGCAACACGCATACAACATTGATCATGTGACCCCTAGCCGAGCGACGTCAAGCGCTAGGTCCTGTTCTGTCGTTATAATTAGCAATCCAATACTTGTCAGTCACTGACCAAGAGATTGATTAAGAGTGATTTTATTCTCATAATGACTTTTATGGAATGGACCCTATGTATTTTTTGTTCATGCCCATTATGTAGAGACTCGACCGTGCTATTGCCGTATTGTAAGATCTCTTCTTTCGTGGTTGTGAGGTTTACCATAGCGCCGGGGGCGGGCGGCTTCTTACCGCAAAAGGTATCCAACCGAGAGTCTGGCAGAAGCTCTCGAGCCTAGGGCGCTAGCATGGTCGTTCGCGATCTTTCTTCGTACATGGTTATCATCCTCCGTTACCTGTGATTAGTTAAGAGTGATTAGACGTTGATCAACTTTGTGAAGTGGTAGGGGCGCCTCAATCAAGATCAAGAAGACGGGAAAACTCCTCCTCACCAACACGGCGATACTCAGCTCCCGCCTCGAATTGTCCACTCTCCTGCCATGCTCGCATCGTTTCCGTGTCATATGGCCCATTTATCTCTCCCTCTGGGGCAGCAAGCCAATGGAATTCCCATTGTGGTGGATTAGGATTCTTCCAGTCCTCACCTGTCTCGCGCTTGTAGTGACGCATAAGCATTTCTCGAGCAAGCTCGTAGGCATCAGCTAACCCGCGGTCCTCCAATCGGCTGGTGGATTCGGTGATTGCCTCGATTTCCTCTTTGGCTTTGGCAACTGCGGCTTCGAGAGCGGGATCGATTTCAATGTCCATTGACTCCTTCTTCTTGTTCTTGCTCGGAGCCTTCGGTTTCTTCTTCTGGGTCACCTTGCCATGACGGATCAGAGCCTCCATAGGCGTCTCTCCTACGTCGAGGCGCCCGATTAGAGAAGACAACACCTCGCTCAATACGATGGAGTCTTCTGCACGTTCACGCTCTTTTCGCTCAGCCTCACGCATGTCGTGGGCTTCCTTGGCGCGCCTGATGTCTTTCTTCGACACACCGTCAAGCCAGTCATCGAGCGCAGCGTCGGGGTCACGCGCTTTTCGAACATAATTGCCAGCTTCGTCAAATCGTCCGTCCTCTTGCTCCTGTTCCATATTGAATGCGTCTAATTTTGGTGCGTGCCTCTTCTTGCCCCCAGCACCAAGCTCCTCGTCCAAGTCGGAGTCCATTCGGTCTCGCTCTTCGTCGTCCCCGCTCTCACTGCTTGATTCTACATCCTCGTCTTGTTCAAGGGTGTTACCTAGCAAGTTCGCAGATACGTGACCACCAGACCTGCTTGTGGATACCTGTCCCTCGATTTCATGGTCTTCCAAGAAGCGGACAGGCTTCTTTTTCTTATCGCCGCGGCGCGTATCCTCCTGCTCTTCTTCCTGGTCGGACTCGGCAAACATGTCGTCTTCGTCCTCGTCTTTTGGTGGCGCTTTGCTGGCTGTTGAGAGCTATGTTAGCGATTGTTTCAAGCTTATATGGGATCCATAGTACACTTCTCTTTCGCATCTGCGCGAGCATCGAAGTTCTCCGTAGAACTGTCCGAGTCGTAGCCATCAATGTTGACAGCATTGCGCTTCACTCCTCCCCGCTTCCCAATCTCATCAGCGTCGAGCACTGGGTCATCTTCCTCCGCATCGGGCGCGAGTGTGGAGGGGTTGCGTGGGTCGAAACGGGGCTTTTTGGTTGATGGCTCGTCCCCATCAAGGTGGTGTGTGCGCGTGAAGTTGTCAGCGATGCGCTTCGGGCGGGCGGCAGAGTATTTGCTAGAGCTCGCCATTGCACACTTGGCCGTGTGGTTGGAATCAATATGCGACGGTGACTAGTTTTTGGTGTTTGCTCAATGTTGACATCCCGCTGCCAGAAGATAGAGCTGGGAGCTTTGACCATGCGGCGTCATTACGTTCCGATTCCGACAAGAAATTGCGCAAATGTCAGTTTGGTGCGCCGTACAGGTACCTAGCACCTTGTGGTTCGTCATCCGCTGCCTGCAGACTCCATACCGCCCGTCAAACATTCACGAGAGCAACTACACCGCTTAGTATTTGCAATTCTACTACACCTTCTCTCTCGCGGTAATACTAGACTGGCTCCTTCACTTTGTGACTCTTTGCGGCTCTAAGCCGCATCCCCTCCGCCATGGTAAGAAGGCACCTTCCCCCGCTACGCAGGCGTTACACATAAACATTGTACTCACAATCATACCAAGTTTAACCCCAACTTCTATGACGAGGAGGATCCCATGGCAATGTACCATCAGGCTATGCTGCACCGCGGAGGTGCTCCACGTAAATTCGACGAGTACTTCCGCTGCTATCCTATCGCCATGATGCCCGGTGCGGAGCGCACAGAGGCCAACCACGGCGGCAAAGTGTTCCTCCCACCAAGCGCTCTGGACAAACTTACCCGGCTGCATATCACATATCCAATGCTTTTCGAGTTGATAAATGGAGCAAAGGATGGCAGGAAGACACATGCTGGTGTTCTGGAATTCATCGCAGAGGAGGGCAAGATCTATTTGCCGTTTTGGGTATGGAATCCTGCTTTATCTATTAGCTTTCCGAGCTTACCTTTCCGTCACAGCTCATGGAGACACTTGGTCTAGAACCCGGAGACATTTTACAAGTGAAGTCAACTGATATTCCGCTTGGAACGTTCATCAAGCTGCAACCTCAAGACCCTTCGTTCTTGGAAATATCCGATCCAAAAGCTGTCCTCGAGAACGCCTTCCGCAACTTTTCCTGTTTGACCACCGGTGATGTCTTCACATTTGCCTACAACGATAATATCTACAGCATAGCCGTGCTAGAAACCAAGCCACAGCATCCCAGTAAGGCAATATGTACCCTGGAAACAGATCTTTCAGTCGACTTCGCCCCACCAGTTGGCTATGAGGAGCCAAAACGCACAAGCGGCACGAGTACGCCACGAAGTGGGAAAGGTGTGATGGCAGGCAAGGGCGGCACGCTTCACTCTCACGGAACTATGGCGCAAGCGATCAACTATGCTGCTATTGCACCTTCATCTACGACAGCTGCTGCGGGCGCCAAGGCCACGTCGTCGAATTTCCTGACCTCTGGTCACAAATTGAATTCAAAGAAGGGAAGCAAAGCCCCTACGCCCCAAGCCTCAACTCCGGTTGGTGGACAATCCACCAATGCCCCCCAAGCAACTGTACGGAGAATAAATGGTCCACAGCCCCTGCGTCTTCCCCCGGGGAAGCTATTCTTTGGCTATGAAATCATACCGGTAAAGGGAAAGGAAGGGGATCCCGAGACTGCTCAGTCAAAACACTTTGAGGGTCAAGGGCAGACACTGCGCAAGAAGAAGGGAGATAAATGAACAGTTTCCACTATCAAGTAGTCCTTTAAACATATATAGCATCATGGCGCTGGCACAAGATCTGGCAGGTTTGGCGTGCGGCGTTAAATCCGGGTCAAACATGGTAGGGCATTATTTGGTGAATCCATCTGCAGTAATACAATTTTTGTCCCATGGATGACTGCACCAGCCAGTTATAGTGCCAGACACAGACCATAAGAAACGTATTTGCATCACAAATTAGGATCACACGGCACCCTGAGTAACTAAATTGTGCTTCCCCAATAGTCTGACCCGCCGTCAGTATTTTCACTTCACGTGGCGAATGAGATAGCTGCCCAATGAAAGCCACATCTTACTGTTATTTTAGATTTTAAGCGTAATCCAGGATCTTGTTCCCTAAAGGTGCTTGGTGGTGGGGTGCGACTGCACGTCTCAAGGCTGTCGGACACGGAGAAACTTAGTGCCCGATAATGAGCGGGATGCGATCATCGTCGATGAAGAACTGAACAAAGTAACAACGCCAATTTCGCACAACAACTATCTGGACTGCTAGATTGCGTTGGGACCCCACCCGACGCTTGCTTGTGGAGAGCGATTCGCAAATTGGATTACCAGCCTTGGGGCCTTGGTTGTTCGACTTCAAGTTCCTCTCGACGCATTCAACACCACCGCCCTTCCGGCTTCTTACTGAAGCTTCCTAGGTAGCCCTTCTCCCATACAACAAATTGCCCTTTTGTTCGGTACCCGTTCAAAACCTGGAGGGCCCCCACCCTCTGGAAATAATCAACATACAATTTTACTTTTCCGCTTCAACAAATCTGACTCTTACTTCCAGCCTGGTACCAGAACTCTACCTACAGCTGACTCTACGTACTTCTGCCTGCAATCCCGCATATTAAACGTGTTCCATTCCTCGCAACATTCGAACGCGATTATCCGTATCCGCGCATACATTTGGAAGACCCCATTCGTATCCGATTCCCCCGCTCTTACTTCGTCACCAGAAAGCACACTACAAAGCACACAGCAAGCTACTATCATAGGCAAGCCTGATAGATCCCTATAGGCTTACATGATTGTAGATGTCTAGTCGTAAAAGGCGCGCTCCCGGCGCATCTCCGCAGGTGCAACAACAGCCTGGTATGCAGAATACCGGTTACCCACAGGATACCGGCAATATCTCAGCGGAGCAATACCTCAGTAATTGGAATGATCCTACAATGTCCGGAGATATGAATACACAATTTGGGGATTCTTCTTTGTATGACGGCTTTGGGAATAATATGGGTAGTGCTCCCGGACACTCGATGCATAATCGTGTGGTCTCGTTAGATGGCCTGAACGATGGGGCAACTACCGGTACAGACCTTGGCGCCGGTCCGTTGGTGAGGAGGAATCCGAATCAACAACTTGCCGCCCGCGGGCGAAATCCATGGGATGCTTTCAACAATGGTGCTTTACAGCCGGGTGAGTGGGAAAACGCAGAAGACGAAGACGAGGAACTCGAGCAGAAAGCTATTTTGGCCAAGAAAGACGCAATATCAAAGAGGAAGCAGATTCCACCTTTTGTGCAGAAACTTAGCAGGTAAGTCGACGCCAATTTGAGTCGAACGTCTCGCTAATTGCTCGCTCAAGCTTCTTGGACGACAACAAGAATACCAATCTCATTCGATGGTCTGATGACGGAAACTCTTTCATTGTCTTGGATGAAGACGAGTTTGCTAGGACACTTATTCCAGAGCTCTTCAAACATAACAACTACGCATCGTTCGTTCGACAACTCAATATGTACGGCTTTCATAAGAAGGTTGGTCTTTCTGACAACAGCATGAAAGCGAGTGAAACAAAGGCGAAAGCTCCTAGCGAATACTACAACAAGTATTTTAAGCGGGGTCGGCCGGAGTTGTTATGGTTGATCCAAAAACCCAAGAACGCCTCAGCAGGGCCGAAACGAAAGCGAGAGGACGACAAGCAAGGCGATAGTGATGATGAACGTAAATTTGCGCCTGACGGAGGAGGCGGTCCCATATACGGCGAGGAGAACCTAGCACTAAGGGGAAATCAAGAAGTAGCGATGATTCCACGGACGGAGTATAACAGTCTCAGGAATGAAGTCCGCGCATTGCAACAACAGCAGAAGGTAATATCCAATGTACTGGGCCAAATACGAAGGCAAAATGAACAGCTCTATCAGCAAGCGACAGCTTTTCAAACGCTGCATGACCGACACGAGAATTCCATAAACGCCATTCTTACTTTTCTGGCGACTTTCTATAACCGAACTCTGGAGGGAAACAGTGGCGCCAACCTTGCCGATCTCTTCGGTCCAGCTATTCCACAACAACAAACGCATGGAAATGTAGTTGATGTCGGTGATTTTCCAGACCAAGGGCTCAACAACAAATCGCCGCAATTGCATCGACAAGGAAGAAGGCCTCTTGCGCTACTGCCGGCCCCGGCCCCAAAAGATTCCCTCTCTGCTACAGAGCGTGCAACAACTATGAGTCCTTCTATTCGATCTACTGCAAGTCCGGTTTCCAAGACGCAAAATAAACAAACCATATTCAAGTCCCCAAATGCCCAGTCAAGAGAGTCGGCAGCTTCAGGAAACATTGGTAATCAACATGCAAGTGATGGAACCTCCTCCGTACCTCTAAAGGTTGAGAGCTCCACACCACAAAGCCTGAGCCCACTCCCTGAGAACGATGCCATCATGTCCGCAATACAAAACGTAAACGCCAATACCAATCAATCTTCTAGCAAAGGCCCACAATTCGATTTTCCCTCAGCTTTGGCAAATTACCAGACACAGGATGGAAATGTTCCTCTTACTCAACAACAACGGAACGATGTCCTATCGCTGATGGCGAACAACACCTCGGCCGCCTCACCAAACTCAACCCTTGCTCAAAACTCGAACAATGCTATGGTATCTCCACATCCACCCAATATGCCTGACCTTTCTCAGTTTGCTGCCACGCAGACTCAACTGGATCTGCTCCAGAAAATGTCCGAAGATCAAAATTCACGTGTCCAGAATCTACAGGAGCGTCTCCAGCCGCTGAGCCCCAGTGGAACCATTCCTGGTCTGACAGACTCTTCGTACTTCGGAAATGCGGAGCTAGGTGACCCAGGACAGTACGATCTCGACCTTGATTCTTTCGTTCAGGGCGATGATTTCTTTCCAAGCAACAACCTTCCACAGGGTGCAGACACGAATACCGGCGATATCACGCTCCCTGATCTGAATTATGAACTTCCAAACACGAATCAGAATCAGAACGGTGATGTATACGATGCAACAAACACCGGGCAGGATGATCTGTTGGGCTTTGGCGAGGGAAATCATGATGGCGGGAGGATAGAAAGCGTAAGTTCAAGCGCAACTAGCCCGGCAGTGACAGTTGAGGATGTGGATGAGGACAACAGGAAACGCAGTCCGAAGAGGAGGAAGAGATGAAGGCGTTGATTATAAAAAAAGGTTGAACATCGCTGTTAACGCAAGATTAACAGTGAAGGACAAAAAGGAGTCAGATGATGATCGCTTCCGGGTGACTATTGGTGGACTATCACCCTCATTGCCATGAGACCGACCAAAACGCCAGGAAAGTCGGTGCCATTGGAACGTTGTAGACACGACGAATATGACCCTCTTCACCGCTACCTATTCATACCTGCATAGGTATGATACAAAAGTTGCCGGCACAAGGCCATCTTTTACTTTCGTATGTAATTTTTGGACGCCCTATGATAGGGTTAGGAAATGGGTTCCGTAGTTCGGTACCTATTTGGCACACACTTTGGCATCCATGATTAGTCCTCATGGATTGGAAATTCTAGATACCCTTTCTCACTGAGACATTTTCAATGGACATGTGATGAATCTACCTTGTCATGACAGGCTCAAACGATTCGATCAACTGGCCAACTTCCCAGGCCTAGGCATGGCAAAGTTTTCGAGGGTTAAGAGCAACTTATTCACTAATACGCACAATGCAATAAGCAGGGCACTTCTTGGTATGTCAATCAGACACCAGAGATTAATTATAGTGTCTCATAGCTCCCGACACCGCCCACCTCCTCTACTACTTTAACCTCCCTCAAACCCTCCAATCCCGTTCCATATATAGTACAGTCAAAGTGAAATGTGGCTCCAATTCCCCCAAAAGTGTGGAAAGACGCAATGAAAGCTCCGTCAGCATGCTATCTTTGATACGTCCCAGAAGAACTATGCATTGAGAGGATTTAGGCAGACTTTCTGCAAATCCCCAGGTGCCAAGCAGAAATGCGACATGAAGAATCTGCGGCCAAAACAAAATCAACGAGGTGACTGTGATGATGATTATGCTGGCTGTAGCAATGCTGTTGTACGATGCGGCGAGAGGGGCGGTGAGGTTGGGGTTTGGAAAGGGGGAATTGAGGGCCTATAAACGACGGGCAAAGGTGGATCATACAAGAAGGGTAATGGTGGAAAAATTATTACCGGGAGTAAATCCCATCCACATGATCCTTTTGACGCATAGACAAGGTGGGTATTGTTGTGATTAGGTACTTTTCGAAAGGGTGTTGCTGGTAAAATCGTTCAGATGTTATCGTGCGAAGACCTTGACGACGCCATCACCACCGGCAGAAACGACTAGCCTGCCATCCTGACTCCAGACTACACTGCAGACGCCTTCACCACGCATGATGCGGTGAGCGGTGATTTCCTGTGTGCAGATACGTTTATCCAACGACCAGAAGCGAATGGAGGCATCGTGACCCGCAGACACAGCTTCTCGGCCATCTTTGCTAAGAGATAGAGAAGATATAGCGGAAGGGTGAGCGCGCATGCTGTATGTGCATTGACCTTGAGCTGTGTTAGTCTAATCGAATGTACCAACGGTCTATCAGAATCCCTACCAGAATTGGCGTCGTAGAACCGGATGAATTGGTCCTCGTGGCCACTGATGACAACTCCTTCGACGCCACCGCCACTAGTAGAGCCAGTCGGCCCATGCACAATGCCCTCTTCTTCTGAGACGCCTCGGCCGGAGTCCAGAGACATCGATCCTTCGACGCTGTGTGAGGTTGCGACCACAGAGGTAATGCCAGTTCCGGGGGTACCATCATATGTCTCCCCACTAGCCATACCGATGACCTCCTCACCAGTGCGGGTGTCATAAATGAGGATTGAGGCATCGGAGAAAGACACTACGAAGTTCTCCCCCGTCAGAGATAGAGGGGTAATACATGTTGGTGACGAATGTGTTGCGCGTTCGATGGTGTGAACGAGCATGTAATGGAAAGGTGTTGATGTTGCGACACTGGGCTGGGGCGACGAAGGGTAGTTCGATCCGGATGTCACAGAATGTCGTCGACTACCTCCTACCCCTCTCCGAGAACCAGTTTGGGGGGAGACCAGTTGAGGGGGTGCGCTGACTGCCCAAATCTTGATCGTGCCATCCGCAGAGCCGGAAGCGAGCAATATTCGATCAGGTCCACCATAATTGTTGCAGTCAGTTCCGAATACGTTGGCGCAAGTGGTTGGAAGCACACAGACAGTCCAAACGGCATCCGTGTGGCCGTCAAGAGTAGCCTTGGGGTCTACACGTCCTCTTTCCCATACTCGAACTGTAGCATCCTGTCCTCCTGAGAATATCCAACCATCACCAGAGACACGGCCGCCTGTCGCGAATGATGCGCTGGACGGGCATGCTGCCAGAGAAGTAACCACGCCATCATGGCCACGATGGGACCAATAAGGTGAAATATCTAGGTCGTTGCTCATTCCGTGTTGGTTTGCGTAGCTGGCGGGTATAATCCACCTCTTGATCAGACCATCATCACCCGCTGTGCATATTTCCGGCTCTGAAGGGCTCCCTCCACCTGTGAAAATAACGGACCGAACAACATCAAGATGTCCGCGGAGAGCGAAGCGAACCTTGAAATTCTGTGGATCGGATCGTGCATTTTGGCCTAGAGTAAGCTCGCGAGATTCATGGTCTTCACTAGCCCTACGCTTCGACTGTGCCCCAGAACTTACTCTGCGATGCTTAGGTCCACGTGGGGGAGACTTTGCAGGTATGCTATTGGCGCTAGGAAATAGATCAGTGTCAGGTCTCCGCGGTGCTGGTGCTTCTTGAGGAATCTCCGTGATCGGTTCCTCAAAAGTCCAACTCTCGGAATCTTCTGTGCTTATTTGACTGGAACCTAAACTTGGCTCGTCCCGGCTTGGTATCTGGCGGCCATTGTTATCGTAGGAGTGAGTAACTTTTTCGACATGCTCTTCAGGTACCGAGGTGAACGGCGCGCCTTGAGGTTGCGGTTGTTGGCTCAGGAATTCTGGAAGGCCAGAATGAGGCGGCAGTGGCTGCTGAATCGATGGTTCCCTCTGCATGTGAGGAGCTTGATGCGCCTGTTGCGTATGAGGGAAGGAGTGGATCTCGGAAACAGCTCCAATATTCGGCTGTTGATGATTGGGCATCGAATTGTTGGGGCCCGAGGGCAAATGGGATTGCAGATTTTTCCGATGCTGAAGATACAACTCCTCTATTGGGGCATCACCGTGGTTCATATATCCCGAACCGTTTCCCAGACCATGAAGACCAGGTTGGGCAGGCGGTGGTTGTGCCGGAGGTGTCAAAAGATAGGTGATTTCTTCAACACATTTTGTCAAGTATAGCTTCGACTTCTCGCGTAGGCCGTCTCGGTCGGCTTCGGACAGCTCCGATATATCGGGGTCAACGTTGAGGAAGGAGTTGTGGTGTTTGTTCGGTGCTACATTCGGCATAAGTCAGCTTTTCTGTGTGTCCCAAAACCACTATTGTAAAACCTGTTGGCGCACGCTTTATAGGCTTCATACCACTCTTTGAGTCTGATTTTGCCCTTGCTTTGCCCTTTGTATCCTTCTTCTCTTCGGCCCCTTTATCGTCTCCTCCTGCAGCAGCCTTGCTTTTCGCTCGCTCGTTCATCAAAGCTTGCTCAAGCATGCGAATATGCTTGTTTAGCTGGTCATTCAGCTTTTTCGCGCTGCGGACCTCTCCTTCTTGTTTGGCAATCTTCGCTTTCATCTCCGCGCGCTCGATATCCCACGCGTTTCGGGCGCGCTCGTGATTGTGCCATTCCAACTGCAGGAATCGCATTACTCCTACACCCAGCGTCAGCTTTCAGTTTTTCTTCCAGCGCCAGGCTGCTAGCGATGTGTCCAACGAGCCAGCCTCTTACCCTGTAGTGTATACTCAGTCCCCTGCGGACCGCTGCCCTCTCCCCCGGTCCCCGCGCCGCCCACATTCATGGCTGAGGGCGACTGCCACGCCATAAACAAGCTTCAGTGCTTCAGTATCCTGAGGTAATAAGCGATCTGCGGTTGTTGACATGCGTTTTGGGGTGGCTGTTGCTGCTGTTGAAGCGATGGATAGCTGGCCGCAACGAAGAGGAGCTCGGATGTTTTCTTGGTGCGCTCGGACCCAGTAGCGGGCGCTTCGTGAAATAGAGAGAGTTCTGAGGGAGGGGTCAATGCATCCGCAATGCAGTTATAGAAACATGAACATGATATAAGGGCCAAGCGTAGTAAAGGGAGCTTCACTTGGGAGGTGTCGTCCCGGACAGTTGGAGCCAAGCATGGCGCCTTTCCTGTTTGGGATGGACTGCCGCAGTCGGCCCGTCGAATGCATCGTGAGAACGGCAACTCAACATGAACCTCAATCGCTGTGTGACAAGCAAAAATCCCTTGTACCATGTTGGAGTCACAATCATACATCACTAAATTCCATGCAAAAGCCATGTATCCTTTTCGATGTTTCTGAACGGCGTCCACCGTTCTCAAAAGAAAATGTCCCTTCAACCTTCGCAGAAGATGATTACTTCCAGAACATGGGAGCGCAAAGCCGGGCAGAAGAAGGTTCAGCGTTCAAATGCAATAGTCTTGAGGCTAAGTGATTATCTTCCAGTTTTATTCAGCTCCTATTTCATGCATGTTGTGTGGCTTTGAGGCTTGCAGAACAAGCAAGCAGGCAGAGACCACCAAAAGGGGCTTTGCACCGTACTCTTATCTTTCTCCTCATCAAGTCCTTTCCTTCAGTCACATCAATGGTCTCTATTCTCCTCGAAGAGCATGTCGAATCTACAAAAAATACTGCTCAAGTATGAAGCTTCCCGTCCCATCAGTCAGACTTTCCACAATTCCCTCTACTAGCTTCTATGCCAAGCGCGAGAGGCCTACCCGCCTTTTACTGTTATCTCCTCGAATCCACGTAGGCAACACATCCAAGGGCAGGTATAAAAGCCAGCCCGCCACCCTCAAATGGTTTCGGTGCCGCAACACTGTCACGCCCACTCTTAGCGCCACAACGAACCGATCTGCCACATCCTCTTCCAAGTCTGGTCACGTGATTTTGCCGAGCCCTTCCCGATTACCGTTTTGGTTTAGACGCGCTGCTTCCAACATCAACACAGTCCATTCCTTTCACTCCTCTTCCCAGCCACCCCACCGACCACCTATCCACCACAACACCGATCGCGACGGTTATCACGAAAATCCGGTCGCGCACCCCTATCGATAACATACTACCAACAACAATCGCGAAATAATTTGCAAACATGCCTGGTGGTAAAGGTACGCGCCAGTACCCGCCTGAGATGTTTTCACGAGCTGGTGAAGCTGATATTGGCAATAGGAAAAACCGGTGGCAAGACTGGTGGAAAGGGCGATTCCCACGTCAAGACAACCAAGTCGCACTCCGCTAAAGCCGGTCTACAAGTCAGTAGTCCCCCAAGACCGCGTTCCATCATTATCAAAACATATGGGCTTCAATGCCACCTATCGTATTCTCTCATCACAACATCAGGCTGACACGTGTGCTTGGAAATAGTTCCCCTGCGGTCGCATAAAGCGTCATCTTCGAACCATTACACGCCAGAAGACGCGCATCGGTGGGAAGGCCGCCATTTACCTTACCGCCGTACTCGAATACTTGACCGCCGAAGTACTTGAACTCGCAGGCAACGCAGCCAAGGATCTGAAGGTCAAGCGTATTACGCCTCGCCATCTACAACTTGCTATTCGCGGTGACGAAGAACTCGATACCCTCATTCGCGCGACAATCGCCTTCGGTGGTGTGCTACCTCATATCAATCGCGCGCTATTGCTCAAGGTCGAACAAAAGAAGAAGAGCAAGGCCATCGAGGCGTAAGGAAATTGATGCGACGACATGCGCGTCTCAGATGAGGCGAAACGGGTTCAAAATAAAATAAGGAGATAAACGCACGAGATGCGACAGGCAGTAAATGTAGGAAGATGGCATGCGATGGATTGCTAGTATGGCTCCTTTATTCGTGTTCTAATCGGCATTCAAACTTCCTCAGGCTTCCAGCCGTTTTCTGCAGCCCAGCGGCACGTAAGATTACGACACACCAAGAAATAATGCCTTCGAGGAATGTTTGCGTGCGGAAGTTGGGTTATTGTTTGACCGAAATGGTTTTCTCTCCTCTGTCTTCGGGCGCGTAAAGTGTGTAGGAAGGTGTTTGGCTGGTGCGTCATCGGGTTTTCGCTCTATGTAGCAATAGTAAACTCATAAACCGAATTCTTTCTCACACTGCATGACTTTAGAAGAAATGATCTAATAGTCTCCCATATATGTGAGACAAACAAGAGGTCTTTCAATTCAACAGCCCTGGCAAAGTCATCCTACAAGTTCGAGACGCATCCTGGTTTGTAGTGGCGATCGATTCGTAACTTGGAGAAACATAGTAGGATCGTCCTTGAACTTGAACTCGAAATCTGCTATGTTCTCCGAGCTAATCGAATGAAAATTTACTGAAGCCCATGACGTCTTCGATCGTCCTCGAGGCTACCAGCGCTGGCGTTTGCTAGAACAAGCGGCAGAGATCCAGTCCTAGCTCGTCATAGAGTGAATAGGAATATCATGACATAGGAGGGATTCAAAGTACCCCAACTGGGCAATTCCACTAGCAAAAAAGCTTGCAGTTCCAGTGACCTTGTTTCATGCTCCTTCCGTAGACAACGCAGAGGAAGGAGGTTTCGCAGGAAGGCCGAGTAAAGCTACCGCTTGAAAGTTTCCATACTGATCTGTGGACTAATTAAAATTCAATGGCCTGACCTTGCTCTGTGGTGTTGATTCTATCTCTTAACAATACAGTCTTCTTTGCATCACGCCCGATAGGCCGTAGAGGAGCATTGCCACAGCCAAGGTTGTCCAAACACACTCTCATTTCTTACTCAGGAGATCCTCGAATAATCAGTGTAGTCAGACTAATGAAATGCAATGCAAGTAAGGTGAGTGGAAGTGACACTCATAATCATCGAATGATTACATATTCTTTAGGGATATCGTCGTCCTAAAGCTTTTATGCGATTTGACGAGCAATATTCGAGGCGTTTTCTTTTCCCCAGCCGATTTCCATGCTGCATAGAGCATAGCTAGGTCGAGGTCAGACCGAGATGGGGCATCCATTACGTCAATACCTGGATTTATTCTATGATAATAGCCGATATCGCCCTCCTATATGGTCCTGGGAGAAGCATGATCGAAGCACCGATAGGCCGATACTAGTGGCCTACGCCGAAAGACTATGCGAACAGCAATGAAAAGGGCTCAGGCCAGCTCCATAATGTCGCTCTAATGGCAAATGAGTCATTTCAGGTCCGAGTAGAGAGACCCTGCAAAACACAGGATAGGTTCCACCCTCCCCAGCCATTACATCCTCACCTTCTCCAGTGCCTCCAAAACCTCCTTCGCAGAAACATACGTCCCCTTCAAGCACCCAACAACAACTCGTCCTAGCTCCTCATTTATGGCCCCTACGTCCCTCTTCGCAATGATCTCCCACACATCCCTAATAACCGTAGGAAACTTCGTAAGTTTCTGGCTATTTCCTCTATAACGTTGTGGTACTACGTTCTCTCCCAAACTTAGTGCCGTCTCTTCGTAAATCCTGGCTATACTCGCTTCAGAGTTCAGGTCGGTGGGGTCATTCGGCTGTACGAACGGCATCCACAAGAAGATTTCCATAAGGACGACCCCAAGACTGTAGATATCGTGTTTAGGCTCATAAGCAGTCTCGGGGAAATGGTCTTGCGAGCGCTGTCGTTCGGGGTGTTCGTAGATGATTCGTTTCCATGCATCGTTGGTACCATTTTGGCTTGTTGCGGCGGTTTGACGGCGGACGTAGGTCCAGTCTTGGATGAATAGCTGTGGAAAGGAATTCTGAACTCTTTGATTTGAATCAGCGCTGACGACCAAGAGAATTGCGTTTGATCTGATCGATTTGTGTACAAGACCCATGCCATGGACATCGCTGACTGCCTGTATTAGTAGCTTGGCGAGGCTGGCACGATCCGATAGTGGAGTGCTGGGTTCAATGTAGAGCTTGTGAGCAAGTGACTGGCGATTGGTGTTTGGCGGCAGTTCCATGACTAGCTGCAGAAAGGACCGATATGGAGGTGAGGTATCATTGTACAGGGGTTGTCGGTAACCTAGACATGGCAGGACTCCTGTTGAAAGGGAAGATTGTCGGAGTATATTACAGAGCGAGGTTACATCAACCTCGCTATACTTCTTTTCAAGAACATAATCGCCGCAATGGCGTTGACATGGCTCCTCATAGTTTCCTGAGGCAATCCATATGTCAGATAAGGGCAGCAATCCCCCTGGCTGGTGTTCTGCACTTTCGTGTATCAATTTGAAGTACTCTGGACGAAGAAGACTCGAGGAAGTCTGTTGCACAAAACTCATACGGAGGCAGAGTTTGTCCAGCTCGTCCAGGTCGCTTTTGAACCTATCGAATTTCCTCTTCAATGATGAGTTTCCCCCCAAGCCAAATCTCCACTTAGTGCTCGCCTTGTCTACATCATATGTATTTAGTTCTTCGATCGCCGCATCTTGGGATCCCTTGCAGCGGCCCAGCACGCTGTCTAGTTGGTCTTGGAGTATACGGGGCACTGCAGAGTTACGGGACGCGGTACGCAAAGCATCTAAGTGGGCGTACAGGAAACCATCCCTGGAATGGAGGTCGAGTCCAAGTTGACGATATCTGTCAAGTATAATGTTTAAGCACAGTGTAGGAGTGGTTTGATTATTTTATGGGAGTTCTTGCCTTCCTAAAGTCTCATCTATTTTTCGAGCTTCTTCGATTCTCGCGTATATAGCAGCACCCCCTTTGATTAAGGACTCGATTACGGCTGGCACAGCTAGTGCAACGCCGGCGATGTCGGCCATGGCGGTACACTATGTATGATAGCGTATCCGAGCCGTCTAAACTAGGTAAGTTCGTGAACTTCAAACCCGATCGCGAATTAATTGTTCACCTCAAAAGAGACTTCCAAAAGTTAACGGCAACAGCGATCGAGGCCTGGAGCCTAGAGAGTACCGGAGCGCCGACAAGGCTATGTACTTCAACTTCGATGAGGCTGCAATGCACCTCGCTCAGCCACTGCATGCCCTTCTTTTCCCACCCATGCACGCCACCTTCAGCGCGTGGCTATAATCACAACACAACAGCACAATCACCACACATCTTACAACTCTTCATTATATTAAGATCCATGCATACTTACCATGGCAACTTCATTTCGAAGCCGAACAGCCCGCTTTGAGTGGTCCGACCACCCCAGTGTGCGCATTTCCCCTTCACCCACGGGGGAAGCCGTGGGAAGCCGTGGGAAACCGAGGGGGATCTAACTCTCACCATCTGAGCAATGGTACATGCCTGGTGTGTCGAGCATTGCACTACGCGCGGACCGCGTCGTCATCACGCTGCTACCTTAACTTAATGAACGTGTTTTTGGTACGGGGCCTTGTTGCTTGGGTTGGCCCATTGTAGATTTAAACTTCTAGTTACATTGCAGCTCTGTATGCTTGATCCCAGTCAGCCCTCTCTAACGCGCCGAGACGCCCATTAGGGACGATTGATCGTGAATCTGAGCGTTTCGTGGCCCCTGATATTGTAAGAGGCTAGGCTATAACCATTAACAAGACGGCGTCCGCGGTATTGGAGTTCGACTCGAGAGTAGTCGACGTCGAACATATCCGCGATGATCCTCTTTACATTCCTGACGTTAGAAGTGACTCTAACCTCGAGAGTAATTTGGAGGGAGTCCCTGGCGCCCCTGACCCCATTCATCTTGCAGACTATGGTGATCGTTAGTTATAACCTAGACGCGGTGAAATGCTAGTGAAGCTATACACAGTGTCATGCTCGGGCTGCCACCGCGAACGCGAAGTACGAGATGAGCGGTACTCTCCGCCTGGATGTTGTATTTGGATAGAGTGCGTCCTTCCTCGAGCTGCTTCCCACCGAAGATGAGACGTTGCTGATCGGCGGGTATGCCCTCCATATCCTGGATCTTTGACATCATATTCTCGATCGTGCCGGAGGACTCCACGTTCAAGGTTATCGTCTTGCCTGTAACTGAAAGGTCGTTAGTACATCTCAACAGAGGTGCGATGAGGGTACTTACGAGTCTTAACGAAGATTTCCATCTTAATTAGTTGTCTGCGTTGTTGTGTGCGTACTATGGTCTGTTGACGGGCATGTAGTTGACTCTGCGTCGTTTGTGGGTGTTGTAGGAGGTGTGTTGGAAGAAAGATGATGGCAGAAGCACAGCTGGAACGTTTTATAGATGAGATTGGTGGTCTCGACGGGGCCGGGGCCAGAGCACAACGACATGGCGGAATAGCACATAGCCCCACGTACAGGTTCCCCACCGGTAGGCAGGTTGGGTGGGATTGGGGAAGATTAACTGGTTGGAGAAGCACCATAGGTCCGGGGACTGGGCTGTAGGTGGCCGACGGACCGATCATCACTGATGGGATCAAACGAACATTGCTCCTGACCGGTAGATTAGTAGTTAGGTGGGTGATTACTAGCGGGTACCTGCCGTTGTATGTGATCTTTTTTTCTCGATCTCTAGCTAATTTTTGGATGGCTTTTATTACCCTTGGGGTTTTGAGGAGCTTGGATGATGTTCGAGAAGACCATCATGATAGCTTCTCTGAGATTTGCTGGAAAGGCGACGTTGGCGAATTTCAAAGGAGGCTCTTTCAACTTATGGTTCGGTTTAAGCCTGAACTGGATGATGAGGTATGTTGCACTTCCTCAATAATTTCTTCTACACATGGCTGATAATTCCTCGGTCAAGCTTGTCAAAGAAGTCTTACGTCTGATTGTCTGCACTTTCTGCATGTCAAATACTCTCTGGTCTAGCAGTCGATTAAGACTCATCTCGTCCCATGGCAACACGCAAAATCCTGTTCAGTTTGCCCCGTCCCACCTTCTAAACCTCCAGATGCAGTTTTTCTTTGCCCGGCGCCAGCGCTCTATTCTAAGCATCATCCTCCTTAAGTTGCAACAGACCTTGAAGAGTAGTCAAGGCCCCGAGAAGTGGATTCCCGCATTTATTGCCGTAACTGGACTAGCCATGGCCGGTGAAATACAACAACAGAAAGTTTACATTGCGCAGAACGCCAGCGTCCGCTTCACGGACCTCGGAGAAGATAATGCGTACGCCGCTGCGCAAAAGGCATGCAATGACATTGATCAAAAGATGGAATTTATATTCAAACTCTTCACGCTCAAGTACAGAGTTCGTTGGCATCCGTTTTTTGACGACCATGAGTCGCAAAATAGTGTTGGATCCAATAGCAAAGCTGCAGTCAATTTCGTCCGTCAGCTTTTTGTTCTAATTAGAGAGCACGGTAAGTTCGCTCTTGATAATGAAAAAGGTATGTTGCTAACATGCTACAGTCGATTTCATACACATGAGGCAGAACGTAGAACATAAAGACACTTTCGATCAGGGTAACCTGACGCCATACACTAGTCGCCTCGTCAATAGGTTCTTACTCTCTTTGAACGCGCAGCTTCCGTCATAGAGGGTGCCTGCCAAGTTCATTTGACGGTTCGGAGATCTGATCTCTCCACCATCAGGCTACATACATCTTCCAACATTTCGCTCTTCTTAAGCTTACATATCATGTCGGGGAAGTTCCGGAATTCAGAGTTCCACGTCCCTTGCACACGGGGCGGCAAATATTTCTAGAGTAAAGCTCTTGCTCGATCATTCCGGGTCTTCTCGCTGTAAAACGACTGGTTATATAACCATCTAAAGCTGCATCACCTAGTCAAATTGTACAAGTAGTTGGGAAGCATAAGTCAAAGCAGTGTTAATTACAAACTATACCGAAAACGAGTATTAAAGTTCTCAGTCAACATTTGGTGATAAATCACTGCACTCAAATCCAGCTTCCCTCTCTTTCAGTCTCTTTGTATGGATGTAGACTTCACCTCTAACATTATGTGGCGTCCTCCTCAGCATCATCCTCCTTACCATCCTTTCCCTCCTTACCTTTTTTCTTCTCCCCATTGTTCTTATCACTTTCTTCCCCATCATCCACATCCTGAACAACAGAAGACCTCTTCACACGCTTGACAGACTCACCGTTATCACCATCATCCACCTCAGTGCGCGTACGCTTGGTCCGCTTTTCAGTCTTCTCCTCAGTGCTGGTCGTAGACTTACCTTTCGTAACAGTTTTCTTGGTAGTGATAGACTCTTGTTCAGTTTCAACGACGTCAGCTTCGGGGCTCTTGGGCTTTGTCTCCTTGATAGGCTTCTTTCTGTTCTTCTCTATTGAGATGCTGGCTTCCTTGTCATTTTCCTCGGCAGGGGACTTCTTCTTTTGCTCGGGTTCATCATCGTCGGTCTTTGTGCGCTTGCTCTTGGTGGATTTTGTCTTCTCGCCATCTTTGGTGCTCGAGTCGCTCTTCTTCGTCTTCTTTTCCTTTGCCTTCTCTTCTTCTTTGTCTTTCTTTGATTCACTGGTCTTCTTATCCTTCTTTGCTTCGGCCGAAGTCTTCTTCGTAGTCTTGTCTTTCTTCGTCTCCTCTCCAGCTTTCGTGGCCTTCTTGCGTCGAGGCTCGACGACTTCGACTTCAGTGTCTTCCGGCACGGATTGTTTTGGTTGTGACTTCGCGGCCTCCGTAGCCGCTTTGGTCTTCGCAGCTGTCTTCTTCACAATCTTCCCTGTAGAATTAGCGTCGACATTCTCTCCTTTCTCGGCGTTAGATTTCTTGAATCGTTTCTGAGCAGTCTCACCGTCATCTTCTGCGGTCCGTTTGCGTTTAACCGCGGTCTCAGCCTTGCTCTTCGTAGCGCTTTTCTTGGGTTTCTTCTGGCTAGTCTCAGCAGGAGCCTCCGGTTCAGAGCGCTTGCGCTTGCGCGTGGTGCTCTTGGCCTGTGGATCGACAGTTTCTGATGTCTTGCTCTGGTCGCCACCCTTCTTGGTACCGGCTGGAGATCTAGCCTTGGTCACTTTCTTACGACCATGACTGACTGGCCCTTTAGTCTCCTCGACCTGCTCGACCCCAGTGGGTGATTTAGATCGAGCAGCAGCCGGACTCCTCTTCCTCTCCTCCTCTATTTTCCGCCCGACAGTATACTCCCAAGCATTTAACAAAACCTGAACCTCATCCCTAACAGCCCTGAGATTAGACCTCAAACCCCTTGCCGTCATATCCTCCATCAACCTATTCGCGAGCAACCTAACCCTATCCCCCGGTCTACGAACATTACACTCAGCATGTTCCCTCGCAAACTCTGGGGTCTCGGTGGTATAGTCCTGAAACTCTAATCTCCAGGATGAATTTCTGTTTGTCGGGTCGTTGTGTGCCCAGAAGACTTTCATGCGTCGGTGGGGGCAGAGACTGACGGAGGTCTGGTAGTGTATGACCTCGCGGTGGACCCTGCATTGTCGACGTTGAGTGCAGGATTTGCAGAATGTAACAGTATAAGGGGCTCCAGCGATGGCATGGTCTAATAAGTGGGGGTTGTATGGCAGTTCCGCCGGTGCAGGACGACGGGATTTGTTTAGGAGTGGACGTGATGGATCGTATTCGTCCGGTTGAGCAGGTTGAGACTCTACTTTACATTTAGCAGCATCCTTCTCCTTAACCGCCTTTCCACCCTCGGTATTATCTTTCTTACCCTTCAAATTTTTGCTCGTAGGATCACTTGGCGGACTACTATTCCTAGCCTCCTCAAGTAACTCCTCAAGGACAACCTTAGATTTAGTAGCCTTCCTCGTAGGAGCCATGATAGATCAGAAAGATTAAGAATGTATATCCAAGAAATGAACTGCGGGTTGAATAGTGAAGATATTGAAATGTAGTCAAACTACAAAGTATACGACTGTTTGGCCTGTCTTCTTTCAAAGAAAATATAACAGTGATACGCTTCTATAGATTGGAAGATTAAGAACACGACCATATGAGTTATATTTATGTGTATCTTTGTTGTCTCCATACTTGATTGTGCCAACAATAACATTATTCACTCTCACACAATAAAGATCATCTGCACAAACAATGGCGGTCATCCGTTTCAACGGTGTCGTAGAACAATGAATTGCTTTTAGTATACAATGGGCGTCAAACTAGTCCGTGTGATTGCCCGTTGCAACATCAAAGAGCAGAAGCAAACCCCTCAGCAATAGAACACATGCTCGTAAGTCTCGAGAAACACTCGGATATATTATATATAGTGCTAGTGCGTCGGCAACGCCTACGGTGCCGAGGCGTATATAGTAAGCCTCGTTTCGTATCTGAACCCCGACATTCATCTGAGGAATCCTCAGTACTCTGCCCCATGCGCCTGCCATTTCTAGTAATGTTTTAACAAACCGGAGAAACACCCATGATCTAGGAAGTACAAGAAGGGAACATATAGTTATGAACCCTAACGAGAATGGAAGTAATGCTGACCCAAATGAACTCAATTCAACAGGGCATGCAGTCAATGGCGAAGATGAGCTCTAAAGCATATGCTTCGCGCGTGAGAACGTACTCAAAGGCTCAAAGGCGGCTTTAGGCAACATAACAAGTCTTTCATGGGACCTTTTGCCCTTAATTTTTCAGGCCATCTCTCATACTCTGGCTGCTAGCGCTCATGGGGACATTGTGCGTTGGAAGAGCCTCCTTTGGCTTGCTCTTTTGTTTCATCTTGGCAAGGGCGTATACGATACCACTGGTGAAACCAATAGCAATCGCGGCAACACTGCCGAAGGTGACCGCTGCGTCAAAGAAGACCAAGCCACTAAGAGCAACTGGGAGCTTATTCAAGGCACCTACCATGGAGTAGGTAGTGGACGAAGTGACACGAACACACCAGGCAGAGGTATACGAGATGAAAACTGTGGATAGTCCAGAAAAGACCATGGCGAAAACCAAGGTGTTGCGAGTCTCGGGTGGGAAATTTTTAGCGACGTTGGTTGACGACCAATCTTCGAGGAATATGGAGGCTACCAGCAAAATTGGGATGGTAAGGAGGTTGTTGTAAAACATGGCTATTTATAAAATTAGTCTGTGCCGCATGGGTCTGAAATGATCAACCTTACTGTCAAAATCAGAAAAGTTGGTCAACTTTATTCGCTTCCTCATACCCAGAACGTATGTGGCGGAGCAGAAGCAGTTGAACAACATCCAAAGATATCCGGCGTTCAGTGTTGAAATGGCATCAGTAGCCTCAGAACTTGTCTCGCCGAACCTGGTCAACGCATGTTGGATATCGGCCCATGCCGCAATGACGGAACTGAAGACCATCAATCCGAACGAGAAGAGGACCATTGGAGTAACAGAGCCGCCAAACCAAAGAACCTCTCCGTATGCAATGAGGATGATGGTCAAATTCTTGAAGATTGTGTAGACCGGAATGGAAAGAAACTTTAGCGCTTTCGCGCCCGTGTAGATCATGCCGATGAGGAGGAGGGAAATGGGAAACCCTGTTCATCGATTAGCTCAGTGTCTGGGTTGTTCGGCTGAGTAGGAATTATACATTTTCGTGCTTCCTCTTTGCTGAAATCTCTGAAGGTGATTATACCTAAGCTCTTGCATGTCTGAATCGCGGCAATACAAACGACGGACTGTAATGTTGTTAGAAGCAGCTCTTTATTCGTATGGGAGGACCTGTACCTGAACGCAAAGTAGGAAGAAGTTTAGATTGAAATCGACACCGGACAGAACATATTTGTTCGTGACTGTCATCAAGATAGACGAACAGCAGTAGGAGAAGATGGCCAGATTTGCATTCTCAGTGATGGCATTGTGTCGCGGCGCAGGGCCACGCATCACGGGGGAGGGAGCGCGATTGAACGAGTTGGTACGCTCGGGAATCTCAATCTTGTAATCGTCTGACTTCTTGTCGTCGGCCATTGTGACAGTGGTGGGAGGAAGAAAGGGTGCGCGTCGCCGGAAGCAGGAGGGGGTTGTATTAAAGGTGTACGTATGGCGAAAGAGTGAAGTCCGGGTCGGGGGGTGGAGATCAGCGACGGGCGCAGAGGACGCAGAGGACCGGATACCAGAAGGTGGGAAGGTGAAGGAGATAAGGAGACGCTGTTCAGAAGGAAAAGAATCAAGGTACAACCAGAGAATGTGCAAGGAGGTGACGATGCGTTTGGCTTAGTGTTCAGCTCCTGGCTTGCAGATTGCAGATGTTAATTTTACGCTGGCAAAAGCGCCAAGCCGCCCCTTGTCGGTCGCCGCGCGCTCACTTTCCAATGTCCCAGTCCCAACTGCCACCGCCTCGTAAGCCGCAATGGTACTGTGCCAACGGGAGTAAGCCACAGCAATAGTTATCTAGGGCTCGACGGCGCCGTTCCATCATCACCACTCAGCTTGCGCGAGGCTGTGCCCACCGATTCTTCTAATTTTCTTTTTCCTCTCTAGGACCCTTTTGTGTGGGCAACTACCAGATCTCTTTGGCCAAACGTCGCGTGCGTTCATGCCCGTCTAGACGGTTCCCACCCCGGCCTGCAGGTTCCAGTTGTCCCCTATATTCACGTGACTGCAACCACGGCTTAGGGATTCTTCATTCGCCAGGGCTAAAGTACGGTGGTTTTCCTCCCTGGCTACTCATCCCTTTTCCATATCGCTCCAAATCCGCAATTCTATCCAGCCGATATCATGTCCGAGCTTGATCCCAAAGTGGCCGCCCTTATCGACAAGGCCCCCAAGGATGATGACTCTGACGAGGATGCCCTCATCGCTGCTCTCGAGGACGACTCCGAACTGGATGCCTTCCGTGAGCAGCGCCTACAGCAACTACACGCCGAGTTTGACAAGGCACGTCAACTGCGGGCTAGCGATCATGGCACCTACACCGAGATCAAGGACGAGAAGGCTCTGATGGATATTACAACAAGTACCAAAAAATGCGTGGTACACTTTTTCAAGCCCGACTTCAACCGATGTGGAATCATGGACTCACATCTCGAGGTGAGTTATGCAACGAAATCCGCTACTTTGAAGACCGAGCGACCTTCACGCGGATTCATATTGTGATTCCAAATTTCACTTGCCGCATACAGCATCCAAGTAAAAAACATGTCTTCACTTCTAACCAAACACTTCAGTCCATTGCTCCAGCTCACTACGAGGCCCGTTTTCTCAGGATCAATGTGGACAATTGCCCATTTTTAGTTACCAAATTAAAAATTCAAGTCTTGCCATGCGTCATTGCTTTCGTCAATGGCATTGGAGTGGACAGAATAATTGGTTTCGAAGGTCTGGGCCGCACACCAGACAGCTTCACGACACGAGATCTGGAAGCCCGGTTGATCCGAGCGGATGTACTAGCAAGAACCAAGGTTGGAGAGGAAGAGGAGAGACGAGCCAAGCAGAGACGCAAGGAAGCGCAGACAGACGAAGACGATGACGACTGGGATTGAGGCAAAGAGCTGTATGGAAAACCAGCCATTGCTTTTAATGCATATCTATCATTCACATCATGAATGTGAGAGGATGGCGCCATGCTATCCACTCAATAGTTGATTGAGAGCATAGCAGTGCCTAGATCCCTACCAGGCACATGCGCAAAGGATCATGTGGTATACATTTTCATACCCCTATAGATTACCATTCGAGACAAATAGAGGCATCGGCATATGGACAGTAGCTTCTTGTATTCAATGATTAAAAAACGGGAAATACCCGATAGTACTATACACGATATCCCATCACTATTCATTGCTATCTATGCTTAGGAAGGCTCCCCGTTTGGGCTCAAAAGTAATATTCGTGTGCAACCTTCCAACACGGTCAGCATGCAAGTGCTTATTATATTGTGCCGCTTTGAGCGTCGCGCTTTGGGCTGGCATTAATTAATATCCAATAGCCAATAGTATGACCCTTAGAATAAGCTGATTGAGCGCAACGGATTGCAGCATGTTTAGTAGCGGTTTAGCAGTGGTTTAGCGGACGCGAACAGGAGGATGAATAATCGCAATGACGCCATTTGAAGGCAACCCCACGTGTATCACCACTCTGGTCCATTGAGCAATAAATTTCTACAGCTGCGCCATTCACTCCCCTTCAACAACCCACGCATAACACTCGTAGTAAATCAAGATAAACAAAAAAAGATGAAGGCATACTGGTTCGACAACCAACCGGTAACACCGCGCAAGGCATTTGTTCTTCGTTCACGGCACTGACCTCGGTGCAGGGTGACCAGCGCGAGCCCCACGACTCTGGCCGCGAAGTCGACCCCGACTACCTCTCCAAGCTTGGCATTCTGCATTTCAACTATCCCAACTTGGAGGATGTAAATGCTCTCGCAGCGTCGCGCGACTACAAGAACAGGGATGAGATCACCATCTCACCCACGACCATGGGCGATGTGTACGAAGAGAAGGTGAAGAGTTTCTTCCACGAGCACTTGCACGAGGACGAGGAGATCCGATATATCCTTGACGGCGGCGGTTTCTTCGACGTCCGAGGCAAGGATGATGACTGGGTGAGGATCAAGCTCGACAAGCATGACCTTATGATCATGCCGGCGGGCATCTATCACCGATTTACTACTGATACCCAGAATGTATGTTCAACCAGTCTTTTAACATATTACATTTACTAAATCATACAGTATACAAAAGCCATGCGCCTGTTTAAGGAAGACCCCAAATGGACACCCTTGAACCGCAGCGGCGAGACGGACCAGAACCAGTATCGTCAAGAATACCTCAAGCTTCGTGATGGTCCTGCCATTGCAAGCCACTGAGCGCTTGTCGTAGGTAGTGAAGTTTCTGGAGGAGTACTTTCATACATGGACATAATGTAAAACGTTGAAACAAACCAAAATTAGCGTTCATGCAACTATCCCCTGCGTAGTGATGTATATATGGGATTCCCCAATCCTATCGACGGGTGATGTCATAGCCAAAGTTGCGTACGCAAATATCTTAGCACAGTACTAAACATTTCTGTATTCTCCAATATATACGAATCGCAAGAATCGCAAAAGCCATTGAAAATGGAACAAGAAGATGCATTCATAAAGTCATTCAGTTCAGGGATAGGGTCCTAACCTAAGCCCCAGGAATCTCATTTCGCGCATCCCAACCCCAACACGCCAAAAACCCCTTGGGAATACTCAAAACACAAGAAAACCAAACACTAATAATACAATCCATACAATCGTACAAAAAAAAAGAACGCCCAGTTCAGTTCTTTAAAAAAAAAACCCCCCGAGACATCGTCGTGTTCCATTTAGCATCCACCGCCTCCGCCACCACCACCTCCATCTCCGCCTCCTCCTCCTCCGCCTCCACCGTCACCACCGCTGAACCATCCGTGTCCACCGCCTCCGCCATCACCGCCAGTATACACGTATCCGCCGCCGTATCCGCCGTGGTAATGTCGATACTTTCGGCCTCCATATCGCGTTTGTCGCATCGGAGGTGGGTAGTACTCGTGGTCGTATTTGGAGCTACCGCAACCCATGGTTGTATGTGTTTGAGTTGCAACGTAGAGGTTTGAGGGATTTGTGGTTTGGAAGGTTGTCGTTGGCTTGTAGGTCTGTGGTTTAGGTTGTATGTGGTCTTTGTAGTGGTTCGTAGGGGTTGTAGTTTTGTATGTGACTTATGTAGGACGTTGTCTTTCGTGAAAGTCGTAGTAGTAGTAGGTGTGTGAAGTTCTCGGATTCAATTATCGAAGAATATCTCGAACCACCAAAGTGAAAAAAAAAGGTAATAAGACTTTTGTATATAGGTGTGTGACTTTGTAAGACTATGATAATCAGACTCAAGAAAGAAAAACGTGGGAAAACACTCCTACCTATATACCCGCAATCCATCCTTCCCATGCACCCCAAGCCACCGACCCATCATCCTTCCCCATCCGTATCACACCCTCACAGCCTACCCTTGTACCCACACGCCATAATGTCCCAGACCCAGCATTCTGCCTCGTTACTTAGAAAGGCGTGAGGTCAGGCCCGCAGCATAGGACGTCATACACCTTCCACCGACATAAAATTCCCCGATACGGTACCGCTGTGCGAAGAAAGGAACATGAAAATGGGCTTCGTATCAGGCCGGTCGGCGCTCGCGCTCGGACGCTGTATGAGCCTTGCCAACCCGCAGTTCTTGCTTTCCTTGCTTGATGGCTGGCTGGCTGGCTGGCTGCTTTTGCTTTTAGCCCTTTCCCCGCCGCTTCAAACTACGGACGTTCATACGATTACGCCCCATGGGTGTGGCTTTGGGGGCCGATCATTACTAGACCGTAAGGCTGTGTTCGAAGCTTTGGCAACCTTGGAACGTTCTAAGGCCACCTGGGCATTTCGTTGCATCACGTGAAAAGGTAGATCTGTCCCCTTCTTACCACTTGCGGCAAAGTGCGTGCCCAGGTTTTTTTGGTTTTGGTTGCTTTGCCTTGTTGTTGCTTGAATGCCTCTTTGTGCGAAAATGTTGCAATGACGTGGGGCTTACTTGGTTGGGTATTTGTACAACAGCGAAACGCCGAGCATGGCTGATTTTGGATATGGAACTGGGTAGACTACGAGTTGTGTATTTTTGGCGGCTTCGTCATGGTTGGTTCATGAGAACCGGGCTGGTTTCAATATGGTATGATTGTGATACTCTTTCCTATGATAGTACGTATGGGCAGATGGAATGTGAAACTGGGTTCTTTGTCACAATATTGATCATGATCAGACAAACGATCATGAGTGCGCAGTAAGTGGACATTATAAACTGTAGTATTGGTATGTAATGCTATCAAAACCCCGACCGCTGGATAACAAATAGACACAAGGAATATGAAAAGGCGCGACCAATCAATGTCGCGTTATAGACCCGACGAAAACCCTAGAATCGTGTGATCTTGATCTATGCGAAGTAACCCTGTTAATGGACTAGAAAGAAAAACGGTAGTCATTCGTACATTCGCCGTTGATAAGCTCCAAAACCCATAAATGCTTCGTGCTCTACTCGCCCTACTCTTATTCGTATCTTTCTACTTCCGTTGTTTCGCCTTCAATGCCAAGTGAGAGTACACCCAGCCGCCGCCCAACGCCAGTGCGACGCCGAACCATTCCCTCGAGTTTAGAATCTTGCCCTCGCTATMCCAGCCGATGGATAGGATTAGGATAGTCTTGAGATGACTAACAATGTTAAAGGTCAACGCTGAAGTACGTCCAATAATCAAGAATTGAGAAAGGTTGTACAACGATGCCATGATGCCAGATGCGCAGACTGAATAGAGAATGTCGGTCGGGACAACGCTAAGATCGGGCATCTTGTCGAAAAAGGGAACAAATGGGATCAGGAGGAGAACCGAAATAGGGGCCTGATTCAACAGCAGTTGAGGAGCAGAAACACCGAAATCTTCAATCTTCTTTCCGATCCAGATCTGGTAGAGCGCGGTCGAACAGAACGCCAAGGTCGCGATGATGACACCGAATAGCTGGGTCTTGGCGGTCTCATTGATCGTGAAGGAGACTCCAATGCAGGTGGCTAGGATGGACGCGAGCATCCATCGGGTGACCGTCTTTCGGAAGAGGACAAAGTTGATCAGAACGACACAGGGAGTGGTCATGACCTTGGAGAGTTGGTAGAAGCCGATCGAGTTGTAGGTCAAGCTGAGATTTCCAAGCACAACATAACCCGCAAAGAACGCGCAAACCGGCAGCATGTTCCAGGGATTCAGTCGGATAGCCTTGAAGGCGCGGAAGGGGCCTCTGGTGGAAATGAAGAGGACGAGTCCGGTCGCAGTGAAATGCCACATCACGACCATCAACTGACAAGCGTGTAGTTGCTCATCGCTAAACACCCTATCCAACAGTTAGCCATCACGCGCATGTGCCTGCCATGGTTATTGCCGTACCGTTTGCTCAGGAAAATGAGACCTAGTGTTGAGAAGGTGTTGAGGCCGATCCAGAAGCAAGTGATCAGCTTCTCTTTGAGGGGTATTGGGGAAGCCTCCTCCTCCTTTTCGTACTGCGGCAACTCCTGTAGCTCGGTGCTCTCGCGTGGGTCTACATTATCGACGAGTCCCTCAGAGGAGGGTCTTTTCTCTGCTGCGAGAAAACGTTAGCCGGGCGAAACAAAATATTGCGCGTTGGGGGGTTCGGGGTCCGGATCTCCACGTACCCATAGAAGCGGTAAAATTGTGTGGTAGTGAGCGATAGTAGGTTGCAGTCGGGCTATAAGGACATGCTAGACAGTGAAGGACAGGACGGCAGTGAGCGAAAGAGCGATTGGGGGGCTCGAGTGAGGAGGACTTGGGCGACGGTGCAGGCGGGATGCGGTTTCAAGAAGAAGGACAAGGAGGAGAGTAGATGGAAAAGGGTGGCACTGGCGCAGGCTGAGGAGCGAAGCGCACGGGGCCGGAAGCGGGTAGGTAGGATGAAGGGGGATTCGTTGTTGCGCGCACCGCTGGGACGCTGGCAACGCTGGGCCGGGCGGTGCTCTGCTGGGCTCTTCTCCGGCGGGCTGTAGCCCTCTGCCTCTGCCTCTGCCTTTGGCTCTGCACTTGCCCTGGCCCCTCGCCCAAGAAGTGCCCCCCCCCCAATCCCCCATGTAACCCACGACTGGCCAACGCCGCCTCTTACTGGCTGGTTCGCCGCAAATGGCCTCTGGCGTGTGCTGGTACCGCGCCGTGGGCAGCAAATTTTAATTATAGATAACACCTGCTTTCACGGACAACCCCCAGCCCTTCCCGCTAAACGCTCTTCTTGGGCCCTTTGCGAGTCCATCATCATCACAATTGATTAGCCCTGAACGAGCAATTCTATGCGCTTCATTTCTCTACTGTCCAGATCCCGCTGCGTCACACTCCTACGCCCAACCACATATATCTTCCCTTGATAGCCATACCCATGCCCTCGGATTCACTCACCCACAATGGACACGTTGTGTCATCCACGCCATCCCATCCTTTCCCGGGGATTGAAATGAACCGAGGGTCTCCTTCGGCCTCTGCAATGCAATTCTGTTAGCCGCCCTTGCATGCGGAATGTGGAGTGCAACGTCCTTAGTCACGCTGCTTCTACCCTCCAACCCACCCATGGACAGACGTCACGCCAATGCATTGCTGCTTAAGCATTTGTAAACGTTTGAGCCTATTTAGAACGCCCGTGAACGGTACGCCACATCCGCATCGTTGTCTGTGGTTCCGATAGTCGAGCAGCAGCTAGCTCAACCTACAGCCGCAGTGGCTGACTACCAAAACTCGTCCAGCCGAATATTTTTAGCAGGCCTCAACGGACTGGACATTGATGCCATGTCACGCCATAAGACAAATCTCTTCTAAATTGAAGAGTCATGGGGGTTGATTTTTGCACATCTTCGAGAACTCGTGATAGCCCATATCTTGGCCTGAACCAATGGCTACATGTTAGGAGAGCTCCAGAGTTTGTTTCCTGTACTGGATGATAGCTTCCCCAGCGCCGGTCTATTGCATCGCCGTCATTTACTCCCTATTGGCATCTTAGCACAGCTATCTCTATTGCCTGAGTCGTCCGAGCTGCTGCCATGATCTCTGAGTCTTTTGAACATGGAAACTGCTAAAACCCTGTGCTATCTGATGGTACTTGCGCTGTTATTTATCCGGCATGTTGGGATGAGACTTCACAAATCTAGCCAGTGGGTGTTTTCACTAATATCTCCTGGTTCATTCAACGTACCAGTGGCCAAATCCACGCCATAATGGTTCCATGTGTCCTACTTCCTTATATTATGGCACCCTAAAAGAAATAAGACCTCACCACGCGTATCGCGTGGTCTTGTATTGGAGATGTCAATTATGAAATCTAGCATCTCTACACATTTGACTCTGCAGAGTTGCCATATCGTACCACGAGTCACTAGCCCATGTGCTTCTGACGATACTTGCGTAATTAATGTACGGTATCATTCATCTTGGAACGACTCTTGGAGCTTTCATGCTCTTCTCCAATACGTCTGCATAGCCTTGAAGTACGCCCGTCACCTTTACTTTGCGAACATCGTAAAGTCTGTGGAAGGGGTCCAGCACAGTCTGCGATTGAGAGTAGTTGCCTTCATCTTGGACTCGATGGACTCTCCCACCAAGAAATCTTTCCCTACTGATCGCCCCATCGATAAGGTGGATCTGTAACCTGTGCAAGTACGGCACGACGCCCAGTAGATCAACCAAGTTCTGTACTTGATCTCTGATGCCGGCAGTCAGTCCCAGCCCGCCACAATTGTATTTAATCATTCCAGAGTACTCGTCGACGTGTTCCACATTTACGATGTAGTTCTTGATCCGGAGTAAATTTTTCTGACTGAAATGTTCAAGAAACGCTATCGAGCGATTTGGGGTGAGGTTGGTTGACGCCACCAGCCAGCGACATCGGAACTTGATGCTGTCGAAGGTGACATCAATCACAAACACATTATCACCGTAAATCATGTCCATACACTCTTCATGGATCTGGTGGTTTGTCCCTAGGATGCTAATACAGCCACGTCTCCAGACAATGTCATGGCCCGTCTCTCGGTCGGTTTTCGGAAGCTTCTTCTGCATTTTCCATTCCCCGCTGCCTTGATTGTCGCGAACATACGTAAGATTAAACTCGTTTCTGTCATTTTGATCGTACTTTCGTTGAAGGCGTACGTCTAAGCTCGATGTATACGGCAGAACGAATTGGTAGATCTGCCGACGGAGCTCGATCGGAAGCCGGAGAAACGGCGACACCTGCTCGGGGGCTGCAAATGGGTAACTCATAATATTTGTATAACAATCGGGTGCAACGATTAATTTCAATTGAGGGAAGTCATGGTGTTATACCACTTCGTTATGTGAATGACGTGTGAGGAGCAAGAGTGATGTAGTGGTGGTCCTGGCCCGGCTCTTGGCGAGGTATAAATTCACCCCGTGAGAGTCATCTCCTTTTCCCACCACAACACCAACAATGATACGCGCAACCGCCTCCAGCCTTTCCGGGCTGGCATCTGCTTTCAGCAACACCTCTGAGCATGTCTCACTCCTTTTCTATAGCCCCAACGGAGGGGTCTCAATTATCTGATCCCTCTCCTCTCCACGGCGCGAAGCCATACAGCATCATTCAGTCCCATCTAGACAGAACCCAGCTCAGCTTCGCACCGACCGTACAAGACTTTCCAATATATTACTGATAAACCATCAAAATCATTATTGAAGAATTGGAGAACGAAGAAGTAGAAGAGGAGGAATTGTTAATTTTCATTGAAAGAAAACCCAAAAATCCAAACATCTCTCACCGCCAAAATGTTGTTCGAATTCCTAGCCACCGAACTCGTCTCCCACATCTTCTTCTCCTGCGACTCCATCGCCGACGTCGTCGCCCTCTCATCAACCTGCCGCCGTTTCCGCTACATATACTCGTCCTCCCAGAAACTAGCCATCCTTGAAAACGCAGCCGAAGCAGAGTTCGGTCCGTTGCAAGACCTCACCCAGCTCCTTACCCACAACGCCAGCCAGCCAGCGCACATCCTACGATCAGTCCCATTCTCGATTGCTCTGCTCCAGCAGATTGTACACACCGGTCGCGTCGCCGTGAAATGGTGCGACATCTACCCGTTCAAAAGGTGGAAGTACAACTACGAGCACCGGCGCCTGCTCACGCAAGACGAGCGATACCGATTGCGCCGGGCAATATACCGCCTCTGGCTATACTCAAGGGCATTCCACAACCGCGAGCATCCTCGCGAGCTCCGAGTCATGAAACTCGTAATCCAGAAACGTGCAAGCCTACTGCACAACTGGAGCACATTGGAGCTCGCCGAGATGGCCGACGCGCACTCTGTGCTCCGCGAAGTGCTGCACAACAACATCTGTCCCTCCAACGGCACCATCGCCCGCAAATTCAAGAAGCGGTACCCAGATTCTAGCGACCATCACCTGCTCTTCAACATTCACCTCAACTACCCTCCTCCAGTGACAACCCCGCCACCAAACAACCCATTCACAGCACACTACCAGCAACCCTCCAACCCTTCCCAGCTCTCCTCCTACTTCCACACAACCCAGACCTACGCAGCCCGCCACGCTTCGTCAAAATACAGTCTGCACACCAATCATGAGGTGGGCGCCGAGGGCTGGGGCGACGACATCCCACACTACTACGTAGTCGAGGACATGCTGAAGTTGGACCCGGAGCAGATCATGTGGTTGAAGGAGAATGCACCGCTGAAGGGTATGGTGGAGGGTTATGTACGTGGGCTTGGGGACTGGTTTGAAAACAATGGCGAGACGTGGGGACAGACGTTGGAATGGGTGTTGGATGAGCGGGGGGAGGATGTGGAGAGTTTTCTGGGAGCTGTGGCTGAGGGGGAGGTTGGGATTGGGTTGAAGGTTTAGGGTTAGGGGTTAGGGGTTGTAGCTTTTAGTGGGGAAGAGGTTTTGGACTTCTGGGGTGATGGCATTTAATTTCTGGTATATGCATGGTATAGAGTAGATGTTAGAATACAATATGATCTAGAGGTGACAACATGCTGCAGTCATTGATTTTCACGGTGATGAGTAGATGACGAGAGATAGTGTAGAAGAAGTCTTGTGGGATATATTTTGAACATACACTATGGCAAACACTCTGAACCCAAAGACCAAAGGCGCCTAAAAAAAGATGTTTACCATCCGAAAACGCCATGCTGCTTTTTGGATCAACTTCTTACTGCACCTCCACACTCAACTACCCACTCAACCAAACACCTCTCTATTATCCAAAGGATCCCTCTCCTTCTTGCGCCCTCCATGGGACTTCAAACCCAGCTCTCCCCTCTTGACCCTACTTTCCAATTCCCTCTCCGACCGTCTATTATACTTGCCAGCCTTGGCTCTCCTCAAATCGGCACGGATCTGGTTGGGCGACACGAACTCCTTGTTCTCGTAGATGATGGGGCCACCAAAGCTAGATTCCTGGATCACGATGGGGGTCAGGACGAAGCGGGGACCGATCTCCACGAGCGAGACGTCGAACTCTGAAGGTTGGCCTTTCTTCCTTGGGTGCGTGGGTTCCGCGGGTGCATCGCCGTCGGCAGCGGTTTTCTTCTTGCCGGGCTCGGATTCGTTGATTTGGTACACGCGAATCCAGATCTTGCCGTCGGCGATTGTGAAGGCCATGACGTGGTCGACGAAAGGCTTGACTTTTCGCGATGTCTTAGGCACGCCGAAGGTGTGGGTTAGAAGTTCCTTGATGACGCGGAGATGGGCCTGTTTGTCGAAGGCTGCATCAAATGAGAGGACGGGTCGTGAGCCTTTGAGGCAGTTGCCGATGAAATTGAGCTCTTCCATGGTGTGCAGATTCTGCAGGTGCATCTTTACGGTGGGTCCATTGGGGGCTTTGCTCATCCAAGCGTAGAGATCTTTGCCCTTTCTTGCTTCAAAGAAAAGGACGTTGTTGCAGTTGTAGAGTTCTGGGGAAAGTTAGGTACTGATGTTCAGAATGACAAGTGATACCGGGCAAGAAGACGAAGATGGGATTGGTAATTGAATGGAATGAATGGAACGAAAATAGAGAGGACCAAGAGGAAAGTGAAAAATAGGACCGAGTTCAAGGGTGTAACATGTGTCGTGAGAGAATCCATCGTACCTGCAAGTTCATTCAGCTGATAAAGCTTCGTTTTGGTATCTAGCTTGGCCTCTTTCCGGCTATGTGGCCTGGTCTTTGTTAGCGAGAGAACAAGAAGTGAACGTGAAAACATACATGAGAGAGTACAAATCCTGTAAGAGATGACGATGTCTGTATGTGACACCTCTTGAGCTCTATAGATTTGGTAAGGGCCGTGTCAATATTTTTCATATCGCAGTGTTGCACATACCAAGATCAACACACGCTGCCTGTTTTTCCGGCTCTCTGCCTCCTTTTCGGGAGCGCTTGAGGAGGATAGTGACTTGTATACGGCCGCCATGATGCTTATTGAGTGAATACAGTCGGTACGAAGAAGGGTGGTTGAGCAGCAATGCCCTGCATCGTCGCAGAAAAAAAGTTCTGGAAGTTCTGATGCCAAGCCATCCACATGGGGAAAAATTGGCGTCTGGCGGTAGCGGCAGGCGCACGAGCCACATGCACGCCACAAAACAGGGGTTGCGCCTTCCGTCACCGTCGTCGACTTCCATGACAAGGAGTAGCTGACCTACCCACCTCGTGCCATCTGGAGCCAAAGGCCAAGTGAGGTGAAGGCGCCATCATGAAAGCAGGCGGCCTGAAAGTAATGGCAGGACATAAACATCACTGATGCCGCCTTAAAGTTGGTATCATACCGCAAAGCTCGGTGCTTCACCACATTGAAGACTTTGATGGTACAAAGGTAGAAGTTATTCACAACGAGAGCTAGTAAAGCAGCAGCCAATCATAGATGCAGTAATACAACGCCCACCTCTCACCCAAAGGCTTACTCCGTACATCGCAGCCGTCTATTGGGATAGATACACGTAGGAGACGAGATGAAATGGAAAGAGTCCAGATGGCAGACCTTTTGTCAAAGACCTTGTCTTGTCCTGCTGACGCTGCTCCTGTGTTGCGGAAGTGCAGCAGCGCGTGGCTATTTTAGCCGAAGCTTGAAGGGGTGGGATGCTTTGGCGAGAATGGTCTGGGTAAGGGTAAGGGTATGGGTATGGGTTTGGGGATGGGCAATTGGTGTGGGTTGGGGCAAGGATATGGATATGGTATGGTATGGTTTTGGATGGTAAAGGGCTTGGGGCCCCGTAGTTGGCTCGCCCGGCACTCCAAAGAAATCTGTCGACGAAGCACGGGAGACGGAGAAGGAGGGGGGGAACAGACCAAGTAATGCGATGGATGGAAAAGCCCTCACTCACGAGCCGCACCGGGAATGGCACTCCACTCGACTGTGCCAGACACACAGGACTGTGCACGACGAGAGAGCAGCAGAAAATAAATTGACTTGTTGCTGAGCCCTGCGTGCACCGAAGCGCAGCGGGTACCATTATTGGCCTATCCGGCGTTGCGGGATCGAGGGTTGCGTTTGCGTTGCGTTGCGTGAGCGAGTCGAGAGCGAGTGCGCGTTGTGGTGGAAGAAAGAACAGAGGAGAGAGAGCGAGAGCGAGAGCAAAGCACACCCAGATCGGGGCGCCGACCAAATCACCAGGTCGGCCATGCTCCCCACCATCAAATACGTACTTCTGTCCCAAATCTCTTCCCCAGAGGAGAGAGTGTGCTCTGCCGTTCCCATCCATACCATTATATCCAACCCGCCGTGCCCGCCGTGCCCGCTTGCTCGTGTTCGTCGCCGCGCTCCTTCAAGACCTCATAGGGCTGGAACCTGCCAGGACCGCAATCGCTGCATCGCGCTCGCGCTCTCGTCCTGCGACGAAGAGACTGGTCGCTGCCGCACTAAAAAGGATAGCTGACGGGCAGCCCTTCATCACCAGCCTCCATCCATCCCCACAGACGCATCCTTTCCCCAAGAATCCCATCCCATCCTCCCCTCCCATATCTCCATTACCGTCGTCGCCCATCGGCGTCGCCAGGACGTGACGAGCCCACCGCGCGCAACACGCAACGGGACCCTCGACGCCCCAAGTCGCACACCAAAAAACCACCCCCCGCGCCGTCTTCACCCGCACCAGTTGCGCGCGCGCCCTCGCCCTCGCCCTCGCCGGCCCTCGACAGTGTTGAATAGTGTCCCTCGATGGACTGACGGCGACGGCGCGTGAGGCATATCATCAGCAGCAGCTCTGATGTTCCGCGATCCCGTGTTGCGGCGGCCGTCCGACGACAAGGACCGCCTCTCGCAAGACAGAATGCCAACCAAGCCAGGGGAACAGCCAGTGCCAGCTTACCACAGACCCCAATCGCCCACCACGCAAACACCTTTTAGCTACTCGCCTACAAACCGTCCACATAACTCATCCCCCAACACGCCCGCACCCTTACCTCTTCATCACTCCAATTTCAACAACCATCCCCCCCGTCTGCCTCCTACCTCCCCGGCCACTACCGAGCTCCCTCCGATCAGCACGGCCCTGTACTCGCATTCACGCGAGAACACTTCTTCCAAATACTACGACCCGACGTCAGATCATGGCGACCGCAGCGTAGGCCGATCAAGCACGCGGTATGATGGTCATTATCCATCACAGGTATGCCTCGACTCCATCTCTTCCACCATCTCCACCATCTCAACATCACCGTCTCCATCATTCCCCCATTCGGAGCTAATCTGAAAACCCTTTGATAGACTCGAGAATCCCACGCCTACCCAGACGGTCGACCGCCAACGAGCCCCTACGAAAAAGCTTACCACTCCCCCGTAGCGACCACGTTCGCGCATCAATCGCCGCTCCAGCGCCCCCATTCACAGAGCAGAGCGTCAGGCGGCATGGAGGCCGTATCTCAACACTCCCCCGTCTCCCCGACGGTATATCAGTCAATGAACCGGGGTGCAGTCCAGCCCCCGCCATCAAATTATGCGCGGAGATCATCGTTGAAAGAAGAGGTACGTGACGGACTTTCACCGTCTTCACGCTTTCACCGCAATCGCTGACAATAGCAATCAATAGGCTCCGCCACCGACTCGCGAACGAGCCGACCCAATGTCACTCGCTAGCATCATGTCCTCCGGTGCAGACTCAGACCCTCCTATAAAGACACAAGCTCCTCCCCCGACTAACTCTGAATCACGCCGGTTGTCTAAATCCTCTGCCACCAACCCTTTGTTTGTCAAGCGGGAGGCCAAGACATCCCCTGCACCCGCCGAACCACAACCCTCAGACACGGCCACTGCAACCCGTGGCTACGAGGACATGCCGCCTGTCGGCAGTTCCCACCCGCCGCAGAAGTTCGCTTCTCGCGATGTGCCCGTTCCCGACGAGGCTCAAGTAGAAGCCGAGCTCGCCAGGATCGAAACCATGGAGATGAGCGATGTCGACGGCCCTGGCTTCGAGGCCGAGAAGGAAAACTACAAACAGCGTAATCTGAAACGCAGCTTGGAAGTGGAAACGACAGAAGCAAGCAAGCGCAAGGTAGGTCACAAACAATGCTAAGCAAACCTTCAACCATACTTACATTTATCCAGCGCCGTCGAACCGCCACTCTCACACGCTTCTCCGACGTCTTCAACGCTCACCGCGATACCGCCAAACAGAGTTATAACATCGAGCGGGAGGGTGATGCTTGGCGACAGGTCCAAGACCAAGAGATTGCTGAAGAAAAGGAACGCAAGAAGGATATGCAGCGCAAGCGAAGGCGAGAAAAGACAATCCAGAACGAAGAAGCCAAGCGTGCAGAAGCCCTGGCGAAGGCCGGACAGGCCGAGAATGAAGAGGAAAAGGAGAAGCATCTACGTGATGCTCAAAAGGCAGAAAAGAAGGCCAAGACCACCAGCCAGCTGCTTCAAGGAAATGCTCCCAACAAGGACATCCGCGAAGTCACTCCTCACGCCCCGAACCTTGAGGGTGGTACGATGAGCTCCTTCCAGGCTTCCGATGATGTTGCTCCGACTGGCAAGCGCAAAGGAGGCCGAGGAGGCGGTCGTCTCAAGAAGAGCAAGGAGCAGAAACAAGCGGAGAAAGATGCCGCCGCTGCTGGTCAAGCTGCGATTGACCGAGGAGACGAGCTTCCTCCTATTGCGCCCCGTGAAGAGGCCCGTCTCGAGGCTTTGAAGAGCCGTAGCCAGACCGAAGATTTGGCTCCAACAGTCCTGACCTCATACAACTCTCAGGCATACAACAATCTCTACAACCAGATCTGGAAAGACATCGCCAGGAAAGATATTCCAAAGGTTGTCCGTATTAAGGAGAACTCTCTGTCTACTAAACAGTCTAACCTCCGCAAGACGGCTCAGTTGGCCTCCAAGGAGGCTCGGCGATGGCAGATGCGCACAAACAAGAGCATGAAAGATATGCAAGCTCGTGCAAAGAGGAGCATGCGAGAAATGCTTCAATTCTGGAAGAGGAACGAACGCGACGAACGTGACCAGCGCAAGATGGCTGAGCGTCAAGAGCTAGAGAACGCGAAGAAGGCCGAAGCCGAACGCGAAGCAAATCGCCAAAAGCGGAAGCTCAACTTCTTGATCTCCCAGACCGAGCTGTACTCCCATTTCATTGGTAAGAAGGCCAGAACTGATGAGATCGAGAGGTCCACGGACGACGCCGAGACAGCCGCCGCCACGGCTACCCCTGGTACCACACATAAGCCTCTGGTCGATACCTCGAATGCTCCCTCCAAGCCTGGTACAATGGTCACCAACTTTGAGGAGCTCGATTTTGATAACGCGGACGAGACCGAACTCAATGCGGCTGCTATGGCTAATGCTCAGAATGCCGTGCAAGCGGCCCAGGATCGTGCTCGCGCATTCAATAACAATGGCGAACAAGATTCGGACATGGATGAAGGCGAGATGAATTTCCAGAATCCTACGAGTTTGCAGACAAACGATGTACCCCAGCCGAAGCTACTTACCTGCCAGCTAAAGGAGTATCAATTGAAGGGTCTCAACTGGCTTGTTAACCTGTACGACCAGGGCATCAATGGTATTCTAGCCGACGAGATGGGTCTTGGGAAGACTGTTCAATCCATATCAGTTATGGCACATTTGGCAGAGACTGAGAACATCTGGGGCCCTTTCTTGGTCATTGCTCCTGCTTCGACCCTGCACAATTGGCAACAAGAAATCCTCAAATTCATCCCAGATCTTAAGGTGCTTCCATACTGGGGAAATGCAAAGGATAGGAAGATATTGCGAAAATTTTGGGACAGGAAGCACATCACCTACACCAAGGATTCGCCCTTCCACGTTCTTGTTACGTCATACCAGCTTGTCGTCCAAGATGCGCAATACTTCCAGAAGATGCGATGGCAATATATGATCCTCGATGAAGCTCAGGCTATCAAATCATCCCAGTCCTCCCGATGGAAGAGTTTGCTGGGCTTCCATTGCCGAAATCGACTTCTTCTAACCGGTACGCCCATCCAGAACAACATGCAGGAGCTATGGGCCTTGCTACATTTCATTATGCCTAGCTTATTCGACTCTCACGACGAGTTCAGCGACTGGTTCTCTAAAGATATCGAGAGTCACGCCCAGAGCAACACCAAGTTGAACGAAGATCAGCTGAGGCGTCTACACATGATCCTCAAGCCATTCATGTTGCGTCGTATCAAGAAGCACGTTCAAAAGGAACTTGGTGACAAGATCGAATTAGATGTCTTCTGCGACTTGACATACCGGCAGCGAGCGTACTACACTGGTCTCCGCAACAAGATTAATATTATGGACCTGGTCGAAAAGGCTGTTGGGGATGAACAAGACAGTGCGACTCTCATGAACTTGGTAATGCAGTTCCGAAAGGTTTGTAACCATCCAGATCTTTTTGAGCGAGCAGATACGTGGTCGCCATTCACTTTCTCCTCTTTTGGGGAGACTGCATCTTTCTTGCGCGAAGGTCAGAACGTTCGTGTTCCTTACTCAACTCGCAATCTGATTGAGTACCGACTGCCACGCCTCGTAGCGCGCAATGGAGGCCGCCTTGATCTACCCGGAGCTGAGAACCCGAAGGCCGGCTTCAAAGGTCATTATCTGTACAACCTCATGAACATTTGGACTCAGGACCACATGCAAAATTCATCTAGGGAAGGGGGCGCGTTCTCTTGGTTGCGTTTCGCGGATGTCTCACCCGAGGAAGCGTCGAGAATAGCCAGGAAAGATCTCTTCCAGCGAGCGATTGACTTGGGAGAGAAGCCCCAGCAGCGCTTGGGACGATTCAACATTTTCTATGACAAAGAGAATGGCACCTATACCCCAAAACACTCAATGCTCAATATCACAGAACGACAAGATCGCATTCCACTAGCTGAAATCACCAACGAAGGGGTCATGCACAACCTGCTGAATGTCTCGCGACCAGCGTTTGAGAGCACCGGCCTTCATCTTATCGAGCGTTGCGCGAAACCAATCGCAGCCGCACCACCAATCGAGTTGTATTGCAACAGCCAGGGTACCATTGCCGAGAAGCAGAGAGATTTCTTCAACCTTCAAATGCGCACAGCCTTATATGGTATCTCGGAGAAGACCGAATTAGCAATACTGGACTCCAAAGCCGACACCGCTGCGCTTTCCGTACGCGGCAAGTTGCCACCACCGACGAATCTTAGGTCACGTTACACGCACGTCGAGGTCCCATCAATGCATCGCTTTGTTTCGGATTCCGGAAAACTTGCTAGGCTGGACACTCTTCTCAAGGAGCTCAAGAACAATGGTCACCGTGTACTACTCTACTTCCAGATGACTAGGATGATTGACATGATGGAAGAGTATCTAACCTACCGCAACTACAAGTACTGCCGGTTGGATGGCTCTACCAAACTCGAAGATCGCCGTGACACTGTTGCAGACTTCCAGAGCCGGCCTGAGATTTTCATCTTCCTGCTCTCCACTCGTGCTGGTGGTCTTGGTATCAACTTGACCTCCGCCGATACTGTCATCTTCTATGATTCTGACTGGAATCCCACCATTGACTCCCAGGCTATGGATCGTGCACATCGTCTTGGTCAGACCAAGCAGGTCACCGTTTATCGCCTTATCACACGTGGCACCATCGAAGAGCGCATCCGTAAACGTGCCCTTCAGAAAGAAGAGGTGCAACGTGTTGTCATTTCGGGAGGTGCCGGTGCTCAAGTCGATTTCAACACTCGCTCTAGGGAGAATAGAACTAAGGACATTGCCATGTGGCTCGCAGATGATGACCAAGCTGCAGAGATTGAGAAGAAGGAAGCCGAGTTGGCTGAGCAAGAGAAGAATGCACCTCCAGGCAGAAAACGCAAGAGGAAGAGGCCGGAAACGAGCTTGGACGAGATGTATCATGAAGGTGAGTTTGATTACGTCCCTAATAAACGCGACCCTAGAACTAATGTCTTTTAGGCGAGGGACATTTCGATACGAGTGAGAAGCCAAGCGGTGCAGCAACACCAGTATCAAATATTGAGGGCCCTGGACCCGGAAAGAAACGTAAGGGCATGTCGAAGAAGGCGAAGACAGCTAAGCAACGACTTGCGGTGGCCGATGGCCAGATTTGAGGGAGTCGCCCGGACATACAAATGTAACATTACAAATCATTTTCATTACCCACCTTCCTACATGCACGCCTCGGCACCACGGAGTTTTGAGAAATTTTCAAGGCCGGCATATTTTGGCAGTGCCTGTTTACCCAGTTTATTCGTCCGTCGTGTCCTGGGGAATTCGGGGAGCTAAATGAGCGGTTTGATTGTGCTCATAAGGCGAAAGCACGGCTCGACGATTAAAGCAAGCAGGATATGAGGAGTATATTGACTCAGAGGGTGACTGAATGGGTGGACGGAGAAGCTTTGTGAAAGGAGTCACGACCTGTAACACTATAAAAATTTCCCATTTTCATCACTTTTTGCCGAATCCCCCTGGTCTGTTTCTGTTCTTTGCGGACGGTGTATGCGGGCTTCGAATAATGGTGGGACTCCTTTTTCTCCGGGTCTTGCGAGGAGGGATGGTGGACCAACGAATGACCTCAACCTCGCCATGTCAGGTGTGTGGAGTGGAGCAAAGTGAATAGATATGAGGTTGATTTGGTCACCACCACCACCACCCCTCTTTGGCTTATCTTTTTATCCTTCTTTCTAGTTCGTCCTTTTTATCAAACACAGTATTCTGCATGTATAGATCTGCGAAACACCCCCCTTGGACCCTTGGTTCCATGCGGGGTGGAGGGCCCTAGGTTTTCGGGCCCGTTGATAATCAAAACAAAACAAAAGATATATGTGCATCAATCAATCAATCTTTGTGACAGAGGTTCTTCTAAGCAATGAGGTTTGCGAAGGAGGGAGGGAGATGAGCAAGATGTACGGTAGTGTGTTGAAGGGTGAAGGAACAAAATTGTTCACACCCCAATCGAATACTAACACCAAAGACTTCATTTCGTAATCGTCCGTCGTAAAGATGGGGTGGTTTGGTTCTGGTTGGTGTTTGTGTACCGGTCAGTATCTAGGAGAGATAAAACCTAGCAGACTTTTATATATATATATATATATATTGATCTTCTACTAGCACTTACTAGCTCGTGCTGTAGCCGTCCTCCCAAGCTTTTACCATACCATAGTGCATATGCCAGGATGAACAGAAATCTGAAGCTTGGTCACGGTGAAGGCGGGAGGCCAGGCTGAAGAGGCTGGCTTGCATGCATCGGACAAGTCCCGCAAAGAGGGCATACTTAGCGATTCTGGCCCCTTCCAATTGTGATGTCTATGCGCAAGGCTGAGGCTGAGGTATGTATAACGCCCTTGGTTGAACTCGCAGCTTCTTACACATGGCTCTCCTTGTCGACTTTTAAGCCAGCCTTCTCCCCATGTCCTGGGTTGTCGAACCTCAGCCTTTCTTTCGCCTTTGGGGTAACCAGGCGTAGTTGAAGCGTTTCTATCTTTCTGGCCATGTCTAATACGGCGAATACAGAGTATGGCCAAGGAATCGAAGTATTACCTATCGAAAACGCTCATGGGGCAGCACCTCACCTGCTTCCCGACAACAACCTCTATATAGATCCCAAGGCGAGATATGAGGCAGCCTTGCCGTTACAACCTGAAAAAGCCAAGCGAAAACAGATTGTTGGACTTAAGCGAGAGACGTTTTGGATTACCATCATTCTGATAGTTATAATCATTGCGGCGGCAGTTGGTGGAGGAGTTGGTGGTTCACTAGCGGTCAAAAAGGCAAAGTAGGTGATCCAACATCAGCCCTCGAGTGAACACGATACGCGAAAATCGTTTGATTAGGATACCGCTGACAGTTGAAAAGAGAAGATACCAAAGCCCAATGCAAAGACATTACCACTTCCACCCCTGCGCAAAACACCATAACGCCCTCTTCCTCGGGTATCCTTCCAACGGGAACTGCACTTCAAAACTACACTCCTCCAGCCCCTGAGGATATAGCTGGTATTGATTTGAACATCCCTCCCGGGGACATCATGGATTCCTATAAAAGGATCTCCACTTTCAAAGTCTACCAACACAAAGATATCCTAGGAAATGTCATCACTGGAATACTCGCCTATTCGCTTCAAGGCTGCATAGATGCATGTACAACGTGGAATCAATGGCAGGAACAACAATGCATTGGAGTCATACTCAGTTGGGACCTGGGTCCTAATTATAATACTCATGGTGCAAACTGCTGGCTTAAATCAGGGGCTGTGAGGTGGTTGGAAGATGATATTGGGGTTGCAGCGATGCTTTGTGAAGATCCTGAATGTTTGGAGGTTACTTTTTCTCCTCCAGGATAAATATATAGTTTTAAATAGGTGGGGAGTCCCATCTAGTGCGGCCACATGATGCAGAGAAGTGATACATATTCTTACAACCACAGAATTGTTTCCTATCTTCTAAGACCAAGTTAGGAGGATCAGAAAGTAAAAAGTGCGAAGGGTAGTAAAACATAGATTAAGCAGCGTCTCGCTAAGCACCTTAGGTAGTAGAAAAGGTGCTCAACAACTAGAAGTATAGAAAAGGCCCATGACTATTGGGTGGTGACTCTACCTATGCGGATTCGATTTTATTTGATGCAGATTTCCTGTGGTCCTCGTTGACGAGTTCTTCATGGGCAACTGCCAACTGATGAAATTTTCCATATAGACTCTGAACAGTACGGAGTCCTCATTTCTAAAAGCCATGAAGTAGGCTAAGCAGAAGTACAATGCCTGGAGGACACACTGGACTTGAGGATCTCTCGTATTTATAGCGCACTATGATGTAATTACTCATGGTCGTGCTGGTACCTTATAAGAGGGCGTCATATTTGGCACCCTAAGGGGGTACTATTGAGTCATTCTCAACGTCTAATGCATACTTTCACGTGTGCCGCTAGGATATTTTCATTCTCGGGTCATACGCCTGCTTCCAACTACAACGAGACGGCCCCTCATCCCAAGGTATACGCGGCCTCCTACTTTTATTAGAGCCCAATCAGAGCATTGCGGCAGGGAAGACTTCCACATTTCATCATACCTGAAGCCTTGTGCATGAAGGACGACCCAGACACGGGGATCCCGAGAGATGAGTTATCGATATTAGCCGCTCAACTACCCGTTCTGAACACTATGCCGTGCTGTGGCTGGGTTATGGTGGGTGTCACGACACTGTATCTTTATATCCCTGTTGAAATGAGTGGATAGAAGTTCTCAGCCTTGTCAACTTCAAAATACACCCACCTTTATGATTTCTTCTTCATGACATGGCGTTACAAGGCTGAAAACACCACGTAAGCTGAATGAGGCATTAAAAGCTAGCATAGAACCCTTCCCATCACCAAAGGCTACATCTCTTGACAACCACCATGTCTCACGCTGATGATACTATAATACGTACGAGCTCGCCGTCTAGCAATGCCGGAAATACAGATGATGGAGCTCGTAGTAATTTTCCTCCTGTATCCTTCCCTCAATCTCGCGTAGGTAGTGGAGACTCATATTCCGCTGCCGGAAGTCGGTATCGTGCAAATTCTGGAGAATCATATCATGTTAACTTCGATCGCGGCCAAACGCTCAATCTTACCTTGCAGCTACCCACGTTTTATAAGAATGAGTATGAGCCCTTTCCCCACCATCAATACTTCTGATTAATCAAATCCAGATCATCCTTGCCCAGCACCCGAGCACCTTCTCCTGCTAATATCAGTCGCGAGGCAACATTGTAAGACTTCCCTCCTCATTATACGCTCTGATCATTGACAATTAGTAGGGATATACGCCCTAAACTATCCCGCGAGTCCAGCCGCGACATGGTCCAATTCCCACCTCGGCAAGAAGGAGAACAGTGTGAAGCATGCGATCGTATACGGAGAGATATATCGTATTGTAATGTGTGTAACACGAATTACTGCGCGGAGTGTTGGCCGCAGCAAGTTCCCCACAAGAAACAGCGGCTTGGGGTTGGAAATGTCCGGCACGAGAAGACGAATCTCGCAGACGCCCAGAAGATACAAAAAGTCCTATCCCCTTCGAAAGATCAGGGTAAGCTTATGGAAATGCATGAGCATGATGAGCAGACGTCCTGGTTTGGTATGTGCTTCCGCAACCACCACTGGCTCCCGCTAATACGTCTAGGTATCGAAAGGCAGGACGGAAATCTACCTGTGTTTTACGACTATGGCAGATATTCAGAGCTGCTTGCTGAATCACAAGAGTCGTGGTTTTCCACATTTCACGCCTCACAGCCCGGAAGAGATGGTCGAACTCCCAGCCTCGTATCCTTCGTCGGGCAAACAGGTGCTGGAAAGAGTACCTTGATAAAACTACTCATTGACCTAAGTGCTCAAGAGAACCAAGAATTTCTAACCCCGGTAGTCGGAGCATCAGGAGCCAGCGTACCAACCTCGGAGGATGTTCACCTGTATTCCGACCCGATGACAGCTACCACAGACGCCCCCACATTCTTCGCAGATTGTGAAGGCCTCCAAGGCGGTGAGAGAGAACCCTTGGGTGCTAAATTTCGAATAAAGAGGAAGAAGGCAGCCAGTAGCGATCATGCACCGATACCGTTGTCAGAAAGGGAGTTGATGTGGGCGGATGCATCGAGTAGATCGGGAAGGCAATATGCCGTCACTAATCTATATCCCCGACTCCTATACACTTTCTCCGATGTTATTGTATTTGTTCTGAGGAATCCACGGTAAGGAATGACCCCATGGCTCCATGACAATATAGACTCACTAAAACCACCTGTGTTGAAGGATTGTCGAAAGTGTTCTCGAGCAACTCGTTAAATGGGCGGCGGCTGCGATTGAGATGTCCTCTAATCAGCCAGTACTACCACATGCAATCATCGCCTTGAATGCATCCGAGAATGACATTGACGAAGACGAATGGGACGCAAACGTCGCTACCAGAACAATTTTGGAGTCGTTATCTAGAACGGTAAACCAAAATCCCACTTTCAAGGAACTTGCGCAATTTTGGCGGGTGCGCAAGAGGCCGATCGACACCGCGGAGCAGCTAATGTTGTCCTACTACAGTTCTATCAGAGTATGTTGTATGATCGCAGTGTACACAGTTGGCTTACTCGCGCAGGTTGTACGCGTTCCAAGAGAAGGGCGGCCGCAATTGATCAAGGGTCAGATGGAAAAGCTCTACAGTGAGATATCGCACAGCTGCAGGCTAGCGCGAGATCGAAAGGCCGAGCTGCGCATGCTGCTTGATGCTGAAGAATTGCAATCTTACCTACAATGCGCTTTCGATCACTTCGCGATCTCCCTCGATCGGCCTTTTGACTTCGTTCAGGCGTCATTCTCCAACAGCCCGATTCCACTAGATTTCGGTGGCAACATCCTGAAACTCGCCATCAATCTTATGAATGTATGGGAGAACGAGGCCGACATCAAACACCTTTTCCAAGAACTTAGTTACATGGTTGCATCGTGTATGATGCTCGACTCCACGAGGCAGAAGATCCGAGGTAAGAATTGGCTGAACGAGGCCAACGAATCCACTGACAGAAAGCAGGCGGAGCAGCTGAGATATTTCCCCAGTATCTCCCTCATATTGACGCCGCTCATGAGAACTTTTGTGAAAAGCATTGGCCGTGTGAATATGTACTATCAGGTGGTCGGTGCGTCAATGTTAAAAGTGGTCATGGGTCGAAAGGGCACCAGCTCAAAGACGGCACAGTCATTGCTGTCGGTGAATACCACGCCCAATGGTCTTTTGAGGAGCTACAGCAAGAATTCCGATGCAACTGCTATTTCCGCCTTGAAGAATTGCTCGATCGCATTAAGGAAAAAATGAAACCTGGAGACGATGAGATGCGTGTTGCTGCAGACATACATCGTCACGATGTGATGGCATACTTCTACCGTCATGCCAGTAAAGACAAGAAGCCGGAACGTTATAACAGCCACTCAGTGTGCTTTTGTTGCCTTTCAGAGCCGCCCCAACACCCTCTCCCGTGCGGACATGTGTTGTGCACGTCTTGCGTGACAACGTATGGAACACAACGCGGCAAGACAGAGATCGAAATAGAGGGCTGTCCACTGGAGGTGTGGTCTACCCAGGCGATAAATCCATGGAAAGTCCATATCAAGCCAAAGTCTGCTGGAGTTCGGGTGCTCACATTGGATGGGTTAGTGATGTAACTAGTATTTAAGAACTTGCTAATGTTTTCCTATTAGTGGTGGAATTAGGGGCATTGTTGAGCTTGAGATCCTTCAAGGATTGGAGAACGAAATGGGGGGTAAACTGCATATTCAGAGGTTCTTTGACCTGGTCGTTGGGACAAGGTACGTACGATATGAAATTTCCGAGCCGCATTCAACTGACCCAAGTAGCACTGGCGGGGTTGTGGCACTGGGGCTTGTTTCCCGCAACTGGTCCGTACGGGAGTGCATTGAACGCTTCGAAGACCTCTGTGGAAAAGCTTTCACTAGACGTAAGGGCGGAAATATACCGGGGGTTGGGTGGCTTGTTGACAACTACAATCATTCAAAGTTTGAAACCGGGCCACTTCAAGAAGCACTACAATCTGCCTTTTCCGTTGACCAGTACCTTTTCGGTGGGCAGCGTTTCGACCAGACTTGGACATCGTCCGTCAAAGTTGCAGTGACCTCGACCCTGGCGTCGAATTCGCCCGTCATATTAACAAACTACAACCGTCGTTGCGATGAGAAATGTGAGTGCATGCTATGCCATTCTTAAAATAGTACGAGCAGCTAAACTACAAGTGTCATACCAATTTCAACGAGCAGAAGATATTGACACCGAGTTAAAGACATGGGAAGTGTACGTATTGTCATCTTTTACTTTGACTTGTTCAGAATCTAAATGATAATCCTATAGTGCCCGTGCAACCACAGCAGCGCCTCGCATCTTCAAGCCCTTCCATCACGTATCCTCGAAGCATATTTTCTTGGATGGGGCTATTTACCACAACAATCCTGTGCAAATCGCCGTCAGAGAGTGGAGGTTGATTTGGGGCACCGACCCTTGTGAATACCCCGACTTTATGCTCTCTCTCGGGACAGCGTACAATCCACACGCGCAACGGAAGCCGACTAGAACGTCCTCTAGCTTTGTATTGAAGCGAGGCGTGTTTAGCCATGGCAAAGGTCTTATTAGAACAGCGAAAGACGTGATCGACAATACGCTCGACTGTGAACGGATATGGCAAGACTATGTGACATCACTCCCGGCCAGCATCACGCCATCTCGTTTCGATCGAATCAATGTAGCTTTGATGAAAGACCCCCCTCGCCTAGATGATGTGCACAGTATGAAGGAACTTCAAGAGGAGGTAAAAGAGCACCTGTCCAAGGGTACATATCCTCATCGCCTACGCGAAATAGCAATGCGACTAGTAGCCACGAGCTTCTACTTCGAGACAGAACGAGTGCAGCAATTTATGCAAAGCACTGCGACGGCTACAGGTGAGTCAAATGAACTAACTGTGACATAATGGAATTTTCTAATTCCAGGCCAAAGGTCGTATTTACTGCCGCCTGGTTGAAGGCTCAAATGATGTTCGGGAGCTCGGAAAGTTGATCAAGGAGAAATCCTACGTTGACAGGAATCCATATTTCTTCATTCTAGAGCGTGGCAAGCACGGCAAGAGCGAGAAACGTGAAATTGGCCCGGACATTGTCGGGAAGATGATTTTACACGGGAAATTTGAAATGCGAAGGCTGAATATCCAAATGAACAACATGCTGTCAGAGACGGAGATTTGGTTCTACCTCAACGAGAACCAGAGTTACCAAATCAGTGGATTCCCTCGATGCATTTTCCAGGATGAGAAGGATACATCCAGTGAGTGATATGTTCATTGAGTTCACTGCCTCAACTAATACCCGGGCAGAGACGTTGCATCCGTTAGCAGTCAATATTCGACGTTGGGCAGGGAGATCCAACAGCCAACAACTTCGCCGAAAGCTCTGGAAACCTCCACCAAAAAATGCCGTGTCCAGACGACGCACAATCTCAAACTACTCTGCCGCTGACCATCGACTAGGTCATGCCACCGAGGATGACCTAAAGAGGACTGCCGATTACTTTGTTAGCGGCAACCCAGCAATCAGCGAGCTCGACCCAGACGCTGAAATCGGTCCACAAGAACTTCCAGCCTATGATTTTGGAGCGAAGCGCAGTTCTATAATCAGGGAATATTACAACAAGGAGTAGCTGTGCATTTCGACTTAAACTAATACGGAATCTTAGCACTGACGACTTGTTCACGACGTGTACACATGGTACTCGTGTTGGTGATCAAGACTTTCAGCAATTATATCATCGACTAGCAAAATTTCTAGATCAGGATGTAGAGTCCCGACGAGAAAAGTGTTACTTACAGCATACCCAAATTACAAGCCCAAGGGACATTCATCTCAAAAGAGGCTCGGCTTCGCGACAGAACACATAATAGACGAATGCACTGAGCCGTCGAGTAAGGAGAAGTAGACCAGCAACTATAATTCTGTGTTGATTGTGTATTGATTTTATGTTTTCATGTCATTTGGTGGGCTTGACTTTAGTTAGATAATTGTGGGAATAGAAGACATATCAGCTGCCGTGTTGAGGAAGACGCATGCGGTTTGAGTTTCTCTAGAAACCTGTAATGTACACAACAGAGCAGTCGCTCTATCATCCCAACAATCCTAATCATCAGCTTCGGATGATTTCTCATTTCGAACAACCGCGGGTGGCTTTTATGAATGATAGGCTGTTTCACAATGCCAGCTCTTGATGCAAATTCTAACAGGGTTGAAGTGGCACAGCTGTCCAGAAAATGTCGGGAATGCATGTTCTACCTCACTTGTCAACCCGTGGTTGAATTCAGCCCAGAAATATCGCCCTGAAAGCATGTCTAATGCTGATCTGCATGGTATAGCTCAACACTGACAAAAACTCAGCCGAGAAAGACAAGCAAGAACGTCTGCCGATACGCCGAAATTATATGTACTACAGCGGCAGTAAGCGCAACACCGAGAATGTGTTCTTATTTTGAAGAACCAGGTCTACTATGTTGAGCAGAAAACGCCCAACAAGAAATACTGCAACATAATATGTGTGTCCGTCGACATGTATCCACAGCAGCCCCGAAAAGGAATCCAGATTCTTGCTCTGCCGATATACTCCACTCATTTCCCGCTCGGTTCCTTTGATATCTCATTCCCAGCAGAAGTCCTCATCGCGTGTGTGATGCTCCCTCTGCAGTATGTTTCCGTTCAACTTGCGAGGAGTTGAGAGCGCCGTCGCATACGGATCACCGTAGCTTGAAATGATGTCTATTCGCTCACCATGATCTAATGCCGTCCTGTCCTCCTCTTACCAACAATTTGGCCAGGCATCGTGAGCAGTAAGATGCAGACTTTGATATCTCATAGCCCTCTTAGGCTATTGTTCTGCGCTGGCCAAGAGTTATCCACAATTCTAGATGTACGAGTATCATGTTGATTCTGTTTCCATCCCTCTTCTTACAATCGCTGTAATTTTCAATAGTTGCTTTCACACGCCCAGTGGCGCCTCGCTCTTCTCGTCGCTGATATTCTCTTCGTTGATGTTCTCTTCGCTGAATTCCTCTTCGCTGATCCTCTCTTCGCCGCTTCGATTATTGAGAAGCCACAATTCCCCATCCTCCTGCAAGATATCCTCGATATCTATTCCATTTTGTTTTAATGCCCAACACCACTCTTCCCAGCAGCCATCAAGGTGTCGAGCTCGAAATGACGGCGTATGCCCCGATTGGTTGCGACGATGGACGTTGACACCAGCCGCTACTAGCATGCTAAGCTTTTTCCGAAGAATCTCAGGGGATTCTTGCTTCTTATAACAGGTATTTGAATATATTGCATAATGTAATGCATTGTTCCCATCACTACTGATTGCATGGGGATTTACGCCAAATTCAAGAAGCGACTGTAGAATAAGCATGCTTGGTCGTCCTATATCACAAGCCCAACTGTGTAATAGAGTTATATCGTTAAAGAAGCGTCGGTCGAAGTCGAAGTCATTTTCCTTGAGAAAATCCATCCACGTTTGGACTATCTCAAAGTCTTCTGCAGGAAACCTCTCCTTGGGATAAACTGTATCCACACGTAATAGAGGAAGGCCAGACTTCGTTGTCAATATAGTTGGACATTGGTCGAGGTATGCCACCATTTTGGCAAGAGCTTCATAGCCTATTAAAGGAGAATATTTAGAAGCAAGAGCATCCCACACTCCACATAGCATTTCAGATTCGCCGCTATTAATTATTAGCACCGTTCTCAATGTCTGAAACTACTTACTCTAAGTTCAAGGGCCCAACCCCTTGGCTGTCAAGGAATCGGATTACATCTAGCCGACCGAATTCAAAAGCCGTCTATTCACGTTAGATTGGTATAACGTCTGCGTCATAACAGACTCAGAAAAAATGGGACCTTACTACTATGCTTACGATAAATCCTTCACCATTTTGATCGTATGGAGAAATGAGTCCGTTCCGAAAAGCGCCGTCAATTTCCTCAATGCTACCATTGGAGAAGAGTTCGTCATAGATTCCTTGTCTGTCGTCTTCCATAAGCCGAAAAGCATAGAGCTGCGTATGGAGTTTTGGCTCCAAAGCTAGATTGGTGAATTTAAAGAAACTTGCATGCATGGAATAAGGGTATATGCCTTCAGATGGCATAAACGATATCTGCAATTCTTCAAAGTTGGACGCATGATCTACCATACTGGACTTTCGTGGCCAGTGTAGGCACAGGATGCCAATCGGGGAGATAGACGTGAAGTGTTCATAGTTTGAACGAAAAAATCCTCGGTGAAGTGGCCGTTTGAATCTTACCGAGGCCTCATCATTCGGGTGACGAGTACGCAGACTGGAAGTGCCGAGCGACAAATTCCTGTTGCTTGGAGTGATTGTGCCTTGAGCGTAGGTCCACTTGTCAAATGGCGTGGCTGTAGATCCGGGGTAAAAGGCAGCAGATTCCTGACTAGCTGAAGCGACGAGTGTGTTTAACTCTGACTGAAGCCAAAACAGATTTTGTGATGATATCGGCTTATCCTGGCAGGACAGAATGAGTTGCTGAATGGGCTCTTCCATTAGAAGCAGAAGCTTTAGGATGGGTTTTGGATTATCGCCGAGAAAACGTATTTCTCGATTACTCCTTATAGCACTAGGAGTTGCTTGCGGAATAGCGACTCGTAGGTCTTCAAGCTGCGAGGAGATGGCATTAATCACGTCGCGATTGCCGTCTATAATACCTCGCTGGGTCTTCGCATGCGCACTTTGATCTGTGCGAGATGCCTTCCGCACTTCTCTGCATAATGTGCTTATCTGTCCAGATTGTTGCACGGCCTGCACTAAGGCTTTCTTCTGGCCTGATATTATTCTCTCCTGGTTTGTTGCCAAGCAGGATAGGTATCGGATTGTCGCCCATTACTAGTATTTACAGGGGAATCCTTGACTCCCTGATACCGTCGATCGCTCTACTGTATATAAGGCTGGCTGCTCTCACCAGTGTAGAATCAACTCACTCGTTTATCGAAGCTGCTCCTAGTAAATTGCTACGCTCCCATTCAGCTGTTGGCCCTCACCGATCAACATGGTTCGATTCGACGTTTGCTTGGTGGAACGCGGATCTTCGTCTTCACAGTGGTTTATCGTTAGTCCAGATTAGATAATAGACCAGGGAATAAGTAGATTAACGCACGTTTCAACAAGTGATAATGCCACATTGAGTGTAACCTTGGTCCACTTTAACTTGTCTATAGCTTTGCTTATTTTCCGCTCGTCAAGCACCCATTTGACTTTCATCCAAGTTTTATCCACCCCTTTATACTTGTTGGCTAATACTTGAAGAGTATTCAATTCGCGGTGTAAGGCTCTGATAGCTGAATTTAGCTCGCAAAGTACTGAGCTAGAATCCACATCAGAAAACGATAGATGAGACGCAGGATCTTGTAGGTAGCTGGAATGTTTCTTTAAGGCACTAACGAGTTGTTGGTTCTCCTTAAGTTGGGTTCGCAATCGAACGATCTCAGCTGGGGCATCTTTGACATCAGAAAAGAATCGGTGGCATTTGATACTCTTATCTAGAAGAATATCAGCAACACCAGCAACAGCAAAAGCACTCGCGGCTATTGAGAAGGGATCAGACATGGTGTTGTCTGAGAAGGTATGGATATAACATCGAGAGAGACTAGCTCATGAATGAGAAGACAAGATCTCGTTTTGACAGATGATGCCTAGCCAACTCAGCCTCGTCTCTTTTGTCACGCACGCTTACGTTACTAACAAGGCTGTTGTAGTGACTGACCAAGGCTGCACAATAGATCGCTGGCAAGCGAGCCGCCCAGGTAACCACCCTCAGCCGACGCACAACCTTGATACCGCGAGGGCTCAACACAGGAATGTGCAATCGACCTACAAAGAAGTCAGATATATTAGTCCAGCCCTGTAACCAGGGAATATTAACACAAGGATTAGCTGTGCATTTCGACTCAAACCAGTACGGAGTTACGGTACTGACGACGTCTTCACGACATACACTCACCATATGATCCGTATGTTAGTATTCAATTCTTTCAGTAACTATATCTTCAACCATCAAGATTCTAAATCAAGTTCTAGAGTCCCGACCAGGGAAGCATTGCGTACGACATGTTTGAATTGCAAGCCCAAGGGGTATTATTCAAGGACGGAAAAGTAGACCAGCAACCATAATTGTGTGTTGATTTTCCATGTTTCCATGTCATGCGGAGGGCTCGACTTAGGTTGGGTTATTTTTTCGTCGCTCAGACGTACCTGCTCTACTATCTCTGGGAAGATAGAAAGTTCATTGTGGCTAAAAGTGGAATGCAGACCTGTAACTTTCAGAGAAAGAACATTGTTATCGTAAACAAATCAAACATAAATTTCCTTATAGAATCTCGTCATTACCAAGAAAAAAAAAATCGCCATAACTATTCCCTCCCAATACGGTGCTGGCGACCGAACCTGCAACCCTACGGCACAGCACAACACCCAACCACTCATAAAACACCTACCGAAGCACTCTCCAACATCATCCCAAATCCAAACCAAGTACATAATTACCTATACCCTGAAACCCCCATCCACCAAAAAAAAGACCACGGAAGCAAAAAAGAAAAAACATACAACAGCGGGTATTCGCTAGTGGTCACCCACCTAACTACTAATCCGCCGGTCGGAGGCTTAATGTATGCGGAGCGAACGGGACGCAATGTACTCCTCCGCCAATGGTCGTATGTGCTTATTCTTATTAAAACTTCCATACATAAGAGTGTAAAATTGCGAATCTGAATGGGTGGGGTGGGTTTGGGGGCAGGTGGATGAACAGAACGCATAGAGGGTGCGCTTAATTTGATTATTTTAGCAACTTTGCGGATGCTAGGAATTATGGACTTTGAATGGAGCAACATACTTATAAAGCGACTCGCTTCTAGCGCTCGTTATTCTTCTTCTTTTCTACATGCATGGTCGTGAAGGTAAGTCTTAGACCTGAAGTCCAGCCTTGAGGAATAACTATAGAAGTAATCGTCCAACGAAATACTAAGAACAACCATGCGAATCCAGCATGTATGACTTTCAAATATGGAATCTTACGGCTCAGGGACTGAAATGTGGGGGATAGGTGAGTAGAATACCAGGAAAGCACGCCCACCTAAGCAAGCTCAAAAGACTGAGAATGTAGGAAAGAGACATGATGTAATTCCAAGATAGGTTGTCTGCCTCTTTCTTCTTTGGTAGACTTCGTTACGACTTCATTTTTAACTTTTTGTTGCATATAAATAAGGTTTGGTATTGAGCAAAGCTTCGTGTGCTATGACATCTTAGATAATATACCTGGCTCGTATTTACTCACACATACTAGAATATCCACACTTCAAACCCCATCTCTTTCCTGCACGCGAAACAATGCAATTCATGCTTCTTCCACTAGTACAAGACTCTATCTTCTCAGCCAAAACCTAGTCTACAAAACCCACTACCATCACCCTCACGACCGCACTCATCATTCCAATCGACGATCCGTATCCAGCCCCAAGTCCGCCGCCCAAGGACACGGAAGCCAGCAGTACGAACTACGAGGCTCCGGGACAGGCAAATGTCCGCCCACACGACCACTTCCTTAATGCGAAGAATACGTAGACGTCATATCACTCACAAGCCCCAACCTTCCTGCTGGCTTGCTACATTTGGCTAGTTGAGAATGGATGCTTAGCGTAGCCTTGTCGACCAGCAAAGTGCGGAGCGGATACAGAAAAGTCCGGAGTGCAGTTCGTGTGTATGGAAGGTCGCGGAGGTATGCAGATGGGGCACGTAGGCACGCCTAGACGCATATACGCAATGGCATGGCTAGCTACTATGCGTAGCCCTGCTCAGCGCAGCGCGAACGACGGACACTCAGTTTCCCCACAAATCCCGTGGCTACAAACCGCGGCAAAGGGCCAAAACAGAACAAAGACGGGCAAGAAGGAAGGAAACCTTTTTGTTCTGTTTTGAAAGGTCCATTAGAAATCCCGTAGGTGCCGACGCTGCCGAGTCGAGTTCCGTGAGCTGGATTAAGCTATGGCTGCGCTTCAGGGTTGCGGTTATCGTATCTATGCGCATCCCCGGTTAGGTAGGTGCGTAGCGTAGGCGTTTAGATGGTGAAGGGCTTGTGCGTGCCTTGTCATTTCTCATCGTGTTCTGCACAGGTCGTACATACATACATACGTACGGGAATTGCGGGTGTGACATGCGGTAGCCCTGGAGAAACGGGATGGTGGTAGTCCGGCTGCTCCCGTCTCGTCTCGTTTGGTTTTCGTTTACTCGACATCCTTGATTCCCCGGAGATTTGATGATGCAAAACCGCTGACGGGGAAAAGGCAAAAAAACGAAACGGTCAATTGGAAACCGTTTGGAGGGGTCACTTTACGGTAGCGATGTCGGCGGACTGTGTATGTCGGTTTTGGGGGCCGGGATGGAATGGTAGGTAAAGGATGAGGGAGGAGTGGAACAGATTCTCCGTATTACGAGTGGATGGATGGCTCGTAGGGCTGCGTAGGGGATGCGGGTTTCCATACACGGAGTATTGTCACGGGGGCGACTAGATCGTATGTTTTGGTGCTTTGCTGGAGATGGGGGAAAGGGGAGTGTAACATCGGACTTTGAGTTGCGGATTAATGGGATGAGGCTGAAGCGGTCCATGCATGCGCATCGGAGAATTTAGAGTAAAACTTGTCTTAGCGGTGATGTCATGCTTTGCTTTTACTCTTTTCGATCCGTGAAATGTTTTCTAATATGGTTTCTGTTTAGTTTGTATAGTGACAGGGGTGTGCTTGGATGTGTGCTGTAGCACGGCCATGCTATCTGTTGTCGTGTTTGATCTACGCCACAGGTCGAGAATATCAAACTGCATTGTGGTAGCACAAACCTGCGACTGCGATGAACGAGCAAGGACCGAGAAATATTTTAAACATGTAAACAAACTTGAGAACATAAACATCGATGTTGCCGTTGACGTATGGTGTTCATGCTGGATGAACCTGCACCGATATATGTATGCTGCATGGTGTTAACACAGAAAGAACGAAACACCTCTATGTGGAGTTCTGTAAATAATGTACACGATAGCAAACTACCCAAGATTATCAGATATTCGAGGAAGTAATTGGCATTAACCGCCTCGAAGGCAATCATAAAAGCTATTCGGTCAGATCATGCACCTGATTGCCCAAGTTCATTAGATTCACGCAGAAGAGTAACACAAAATTGCAGTCCAACGCATTCATCTATATAGTACACGGCCTCCAGTTCGGCCACTATGTCTTCATATCCACAATGAACACCTAGCTCCTCGCAACACCAACTTTGCGAGTTCATATGTATAGAGCCAATAACCTCACCAACCAGGCTCTCATCTGGCCAGCCCAGTCTACATGTCTATCGGCATGCGGCGCCCACTTTTTGTATGCAATCTGCAGACAAAACCTGTTTCTGTTGAAACAACACCGATATCCCAAAAACAAAAAGAACCAGGTGGTATGTGGATCTGTTTCCAAGCAAGGGTAAAACAAGACTCGCAAAAAAGGAATCAAACACTGGAAAAACGAAAGGGGTCTCATGCCGTCATCAGCGGTCCGTTCCCAACCTGCCGGTTTCCGAAAGAAGTACCGCCCAAGAAGAAACGAGAAAATGCATGCCATGCGACATCGTAGGAGATGCTTCGAAGAAAGAACAAATCTAAAGGAATTAAACTGAGTAAACAAACGAAAGATGGCGATCTCTAGTGTGCGGCGGCTCGTGCGCTGCGTGGTATCATTTTTTTGGACCGCGCGCCCGGGGAATCAATAGCAAACATGGGTGATTTAGTAATTTTGAGCGGCAACAAGCTGCTGAGGAGGCCCCATGGACGTGCCCATGGCGAGCGGTCCAGGGATGTCGGCGATTGACACCGGCATGCTGTGGAGACCTGCAAGGTAGTCGTTGTTACCCGACTCGGGTGACTCCTCCTCGAGCGAATGCAAATGCTCATCCTCGCCTTCGAGCTCCTCTTCGTCAAAGTTGGGAAGAGGCTCGCCGTCTTGACGGGGTTCATGTGTGCGACGATGCCTGTAAATAGATTGTTAGCGCACAGTTAATCAACGGCGGCGGCTAGGGCATGCTTACTGGGCAAGATTGTCTGATCGTGAGAAGGCCTTGTTGCATAGAGGGCAGACGTATGGTCGCTCTTGAGTGTGGGTACGCACGTGCCTAGGCGCCCATGTCAGCGGCTATAAAAAGGTTACACGAGAAATCCGGGCGCTTACCTCTTGAGGTGCTCTAACCTCTTGAACAGCCTTCCACAGGACGGGATTGGGCATGAGTGAGACTTTTGCGGGTAGGGGCCAATCTCCATCATCGTGGCGCTTCGAGCCCGTCGGAACACCCCCGGAGCGGCCGCAGTACGGGTTACCGCACTGTGCTGCAGTGGGTTCTCAAACACGTCGCCGTTGACCAGGCTGCTGAGGTCGTCTTGAGGCAGGCCGGTCTGCTGTTGTGGCGGGCTGTCCTCAACGGTGTGCAGGGGAGTGCCGTGTCGCGAAATGTCCACGACTGGCTTCTGCTCACCCACTGGCTGACCAGCATGAGCGCTGCCATTAGCGCTGTTTGGGGAGTTGTGATTCGACTCGTCACCCTCGGGAACAGGCATAACAGAGCTCGACATTGACCGCCTCAAGTCGCTGGGCCTGTGCACTTGGTGAGCAGCACCGCCAGTGGCAGTCACTGCAGCGCTGACACCAGTTGACATCGACGAACGTCGCCTCCTCTGCTTGTAGGTTGGAGAGCCTTCAATGACTGAGTACACATTACCCGGTGGGAATGGTCGTGTCACGTTGGAGAATCCAGGTCCCATAAGATTTGATGGAGGGAGGTTCATCAGTGGGTTGAAAGAGGTTGATACACCGAGTTCAGGAATGGCACTGTAGAGACCGGTGTCCTCGTTTGCAATATATGCGGGCTCAGCTCCCAGGCTGATCTGGTGCTGAGGGGGGGTCAGGGGCTCGAATGACATGCCGCGAGTGCTATAGTCCTCGTAGTGCGATGAGACAAACGATGGTGCAGGCGAGTATTCCATATATGCGGGCATTGAGCTATGGCGCTGGTGTACTTGCGAGAGAGGAATGCCATTGCGGTCGTATTGAACCTGTCCACCGAACTGATCCCGTTCCCGACTCTTGACAATGGTGTTCTGCATGCTTGGAGGCATTGACATCTGGTTGTACTGCGCCATCTGTCCCAATGTCTCTTCCTGAACTGGAGGCATTGCCTGTGGAACCATTGCTGGAGGGGGCATCGAATCGATTGCGCGCATGACCGGTGATGTTGACTGGGAGTAGGTCTGGACGTTGTTGTTGAACGATGAGGAGTTGGTCTGTTGAGCCTTGGTGAGTTGCTCAAAGAGAGACTGTGAGGAGTCGAATTGGAAGGAGAGAGCTGGCTCGTTGACTGCTACGGTGGTGGCCTCCTGGCCCATCTTCTCCCTCTTGAGGTCGCGCTCCAATGCATCGAGGAAAAGACGGTCGTGTGGCACGGAATACCAGTAGAAGACCTTTTGCTTCTTCTGTGTTCGGATGCAGTTGTTCTTGTAGAGAAAGTCAAGGAAGGGACTCTTTGGCTCCTCGAGGGAAGCATCAGTGCCGGACTTCAAGTTGCGCAAGTCTGAGAAGATGCCCTCCTCGAACTTCTTCGAGTTCTTGACAGGTCGGCCAAAGGCCTGGAATCTGAAGGAAAGACATCGCACAATGTCTGTTCCTGAGATGTGAAAGAGGTTGTTCCTGAGCGGGGTCGTTAGCTTGAGGGTGCGGACCAAAACAGTTGAGGAATGCAGGAGACTCACCATAGCACGCAAGAAACATACTCGCCAGTGGGTAGCAAGAATCTTCGGATGTACTGATCGGGCTGCCAGTCAACAGGCGCAGAGATGAGGAAGTACTTCACTGTTGCAGGTGGTCAGTACACATGGTCGGGAGGGAAGGAATAAACAAACGGTCGAAGCGCCTGTCGAGACAGATGCGCGACGACCATGGAGGGAGCTATTTGTAAAGCAAACAAAGAGGTAGGTGCACACGTACAATTGTCGACTTGTTGAAGCGCGACGACGCTGTCTGGAGGCAGGCTTTGCTGAGCATCCTGATCTAATAAGAAGGTCTCCGGCGCGACAGATCTTGACTGAGGCGTGGGCATTGCAGCATGAGCGTTGGAGTACATGCTGCTCTGCAACACGACTCTGGTGTTTTCGTGTTTTGCAGTTGAGAATGTCAGACGAGGCTGGGTGGGATGGGGAGATGGAAACGAGACGGATAAGGCTCTCGAAAAGGTCCTGCCAGGTGGAAATAATGTAATGTGAAGCAGAAAGCGAAGGAAAAATGGCCAGCGATGGTTTGAGATATGTTAACGAGAAGTAGAAACGTATCGAGGGCCTGCCTCGGGAGCGTGAGCAGTCTCGACGTCAAGAAAGACTGGGCGGCGGAGAATGGTAGGGCTTTTTGGACACACGAAACGTAAATCTGAGGGGGGAAGGGCAGGGCTTTAGGTTGTCGGAGGTGTGCTGAAACAGGAGGCTAGTGGTTTTGGAATAATCTATTTCTGGGGGGGGGGGGGGGGGGGGG